>CM062812.1:811808334-812408334 GCA_031772625.1 Pinus tabuliformis
AGTTTGGTTTTGTTTTGTTTATTCCATGAGATCCCACATTCATGTTTGGACTATGGCATGGGGTTGATTGGATGAAAGAGAGATTTGGTTCAACCAAATCTATGGTTGGGTGGTATGTGGAAGTCCCTGACTTGGTTGGTATATTAATATGTTAATAAGAGCTATTATTCTATTGTGACTCATGAATATTTCTTGGAAATGTGTTGGTGATATTATGGATGGGTTGCCATGGCTTATATGTTAGTTGTATGTTGTTCATATGATGTGTATCTTCTATGGATCTTATCATGAATTGTTTAGCTATTGATTAGTTGATCAATGTATGTTGAAGGAGAGATATGACACAATTCGAGCAAGAGAAAAACAAATAAATTTGGTTCAATTAGCAAGCACTAAAAAAAATGAGAGAAGAGAAGGGGATTGGCTCTTAGTTTCCCTAGGGGTTGTGGGTTGAGTTGCTAGTCTCTGGAGCCTTGTAATAGTTTGGGGTTCCCAAGAGGCCGTGGGTTGAGATAGGATCCCTGGAGACTATGGGTTGAATATAGTCTTTGGATCCCTATAATAGTTTGGGTCTCTGGAGGCTATGAGTTGGGATGTAATATATGGATCCCTATAATAACTTGGGTCCCATGGAGGATGTGGGTTGAGATAGCAGGCTCTAGAGCCCTAGAAATTTTGGGAAGAGGATAATCCTGCAGTAGCATCAAAAGAAGACTTGATTAAAGACCTTGGTTACTGCATTACTGTTATAGTGGATCCTAGACTCCCTGGAAGGGAGTGAATCACTGTGTATGCACATGGGGTGAGGAAAGAACCTTTGGACTCCTTGTACTGAGAAGATGGAAGCATCAACTAGTGGGATTGACGAAGAGACCTCTGGATTCCCTATTTCCTTTGGAAACTAGTGTTCTAATTCCTTAAGCAAGCACCCACCTCATAATCTAGAATCTGTCTCAAGGGTGACAACTGCAAGTAAGTGTGGTTACAGTTGTCTATATTTGGGTGGAGATTCCTCATCCCAAACTCAGTTACCCTGCAACTTTAAAGATACATATTTGTTTGTGTTTCTTAAATATTAATGAACTTATTATGCGTTTTTGGTTGAAATGGTTTGGATTCTTTTAGAACTATAACAACATTGTTAATGTGATGAGCATGTGGATGCCTCTCTAAGCGGAGATAGATTTATAGTTATGATAAATAAATGCATACATAAACACATATTTCATGCCTTCGAAATGAAAAGTGTTGATAAACAAGTTGAACTAGTTTATGCATCTACAATGGAATGAAGTGTTGTGTTAAATGCTCATTACCGCAGTTCATAACATATACTCTGTAGTAGAATGTGTAATGGTGTATACAATAAACTAACTTGAGTCATGTTCCTAAACCAGAATCCTGTCTTGGGGTAAATGCTCATTCATACTGATTAATAGCGCATATGTAATTAATACAAAGATGTCATTAAATGCCACGGGAAGTGGAAGGATACATAAGGATCTGGAATAAAAACTTGGAACATTGGGCATAGAGACCCTTTTTATTAACATAAAATAAGTACATAAGAGACCACCCGCTTGGCAGGGTCCTTGCATATACATGGATGTTCCTTCACTGAGTTATAAGCCCTTGAACCTATCTAAAAGGTGTTGAGTCAACGTTGGAAGGGTTTTCCTTCCTTTAAGTGTAGGAGTAGCCAAAACCCATCCAGGTAAGCTTCGACAACCTTGCATTATCAACAACTTAGATATCTTCTGCTTGCATCAAGGTGTAGCTACCTCGGCTTCGAAAGTATCTGCATATCACCATGGATCTACTTACAGGCCTACTTTAAGGCCTGGAAACTTTAGCGTGTGTTAGGAGAGGTGGAGACCTTTCAAGGGTTTACACCCAACCAGTGGTAGGTAAGGATTGCAAGAGCAATTATGCCAGCATGCATGGCATTCCCTGTCTAAGAACAAGGAATGCAGAAGAGCTAAGAACTCCTTGGAGTTGGATTGGCTCAAGCTCAGGAGTGTAGCACCATAGGGAACCTTAATAAGCCATCAATGTCAACACAAAGTACTGGCATTGAACCAAAGGTCTGCAAGACTACTAAGATAGAGCCATGGTCAAAATAACCAACTCATGGAAATTATGGCCATTTCGAGACTATTTCTTATGACGATTGTAAATATCTGCATATGATGCATTACTAAAGGCAAAGTTAAGATCTCTTAGTTAATAAATGGAAAATATTAAAGGCAACCTCAATGCGATGCAAGAGGGAAATCCTTAAAATTATAATGAAAATTTAGAAAAACCTTATCCTTGACCCGATCCAAACCCTAGGCATGGAGACTCTTTATTGGCATGACTTAGATTTTCCTTTAATGCAATTATATGATAAAGTAATAATGCGACATGAAGGTACAAACTCAGAAAATTACCCTAGAGGATTGCGTGGCGCACTTATGGGATCAACCAGGATGATGTCATCTATGATGAGTTGGCTGACATGCTAGCCTGAAATTCCTGTGATTAGTCATAGGTGGACCCTCTTGACAAGCAGACGATAGGTTGATGCGGTGAGAGGAGGTCGTTGCATTCCTACAAAGCCTGACACATATATATATATATATATATATATATATATATATATATATATATATATATATGATGAGGCCCTTATGATGAGTTGGAAAGTCAAGTAGAGTTTGAAGGTAAGAAATAAATAAATATGTTTTACCCAATTCCCTTAATAGTATGAGGGGTTGGGTGATATTACACATATGTTGTTACAACATCTTCTCAAACTGTTGCTACCTATGTTTTTGCTTCTCAATTTGTTATCTTGATCCTCCAAGTGCTGGTGTAGAGTTGGCTGGAAGAAACGCCTCTTTGACTACCCACTTTTAGGCTTTCACAAACAAGATGAAATAAATTTATACACCCTTAATTGTTACAACATCTGTTGTTAAAAATCCATTGTTACAACATCTTCTATTACAACATCCATTGTAATGGTCAATGTTTCAGTAGTTTCAATATCATTAGTTGTTATAGCATCAATGTTTACAACAATTTCAACATTTTCAGCAGTTATGGGTGTTACAACTTTAGCTGCTATGACATTTGGTCCCTGATGATGGATGGAGTTCCCATATGAAACGTTGGATGGATCACATATATTACACAATTCCCTTCTAGAAATCCATACAATATGAATCACTGTGGAAGTCTCTAATCCCTCATTTTCAACATATTTCACATTCACATGTTGTTATGGCATTTGTTGTTACAACATCCGATGATACAACATATGCTTCTCAATTTTTTGTTACCTATGTTTGTGCTTTTCAATTTGTTTTCCTGATCCCCCAAGTGTTGGTGTAGTGTTTGGTGGAAGAAACACCTCTTTGGATGCCCAATTTAAAGATTTGACAAGCAAGATGAAATGGCTTGTTGTTACAACATCTGTTGTTATAACATCCGTTGTTACAATTTTTTTATAGAATTTTTTGTTACAACATTTGTTGTTACAACATCTACTTCTCAATTTGTTGTTACCTATGTTTGTGCTACTCAAATTGTTTTCTTGATCCCCCAAGTGTTGGTGTAGTGTTGGGTGGTAGAAACACCTCTTTGGTTGCCCACTTTGAAGCTTTGAAAAGCAATATGAAATGAATTTCTACTCCCTCTATTATTACAACATCTATTGTTACAACATTCGGTATTACAACATTTGTTTTTACAACATCCACTGTAATGGTCACTATTTTAGTAGTTTCAATAGTTGCAGTTGTTATAGCATCAACATTTATAGCAGTTTCAGCACTTGCAATAGTAATAGGTGTTACAACATCATTTCTTATATAATTTTCAGCTGATTCAACATATACATGTTGTTATGGCATTTGTTATTACAACATATACTATTTCAACATCTGTTGTTACAACATATGCTTCTCAATTTTTTTTCTTGATCCCCCAAGTGCTAGTGTAATGTTTGCTCGCAGAAACACCTCTTTGGCTACCCACTTTCAAGTTATGACAAGCAAGATGAAACGACTTGTTGTTACAACATTCATTGTTACAAAATCTTAACTGTAACTTATTTGAAATTTTATTATTGTATGTGCACTTTGATATGATGTAATATGATTATTGTTTCATTTCATATGTTGTAATACTAGATATATAATAGAGAAATTAATTATTGCATGAAATAAATAATAACTTTTCATTCTAAATGTTTTTTTTTTGTAGAACAAGGATTTCCCAAAATATCTTAATGATCTTCATCACATAGATCTAGATCATGTTGAGTCTGATGCTGAGATGGTAGATGATGCTCATAATGACACAAATAAAGATGACAATGAGCCTGGTGTCGATATAGAAGATGATCATCATCATCATGATCACGATGGCGATGATGATCATGAGGAAGTTGTTGGTAGCAGCTAGTGAAATTCATGATCATATAGACTGCATCATGGATCATTTTTTATATATTTTTATGATGTCGATTTTCATGGTTACTATCATTTGTATCATTTTCACAGCCTCATGTACCATATTATTGAGCTGTACCTTTTTGACGTATCATTTTGACTTATATCATTTTGACATGACATATCATATTGACTTGTATCATTTTTCTTACATAATTCATCATTTTTATTTATATCATTTGTACATGATGTATCATTTTGACTTATGTCAGCTATTGGACATGCATCATTTTCACATGTTATTGATCTACTAGTATATGTGAATTTTACTTGTTTTAGTTTTATATAATGATGATCTTGTCAGTATTGACTCATCAATTTTTATATGTTGAAAGTGGTTGATGATTTGGATGCATATTTATTACGTATGATGGTTTTGATTTACTGCTCATCATGGATGTTATCAAATTCACTTAAATTATAGATGATGATCGTGTTATAATAACTATCTTGTTATTTTATATATACTGGATGTTGGAGATTTTGTTTTGATGAAGATTAATAAGTATAATGATGTTAAGTTGTATGGATGTTTGTTTCCCTAAAAATTCTTTATAAATGTTATCCTATAAAATATTTCAAATGCATTCATATGATGTATAATCATATAACTTATTTAAGAGACATGATATATTTAACTAATTAGATTGAAATAAAACATATTAATTTATCCGTATGCAATATAATAGTCATTTTTGGAAGCAAAGAAAGAAGCTACAATGAAAGCCAAATTGGAAGCCACACTATAAGAAAAACAAGAAGCAAAACTAGAATCCAAATCAGAAGCCAAACTGGACGTAATCCTTGGCACTAAACTTGGCACTATTCCCAACACATGGAGGCAACAATGGAAGCCAAATTTGAAGAAAAATTGGAAGCCACACTAGAAGAAAAACTAGAAGAAAAATTGGAATCCACACTAGAAGAAAAATAGGAAGAAAAATTGGAAGCTACACTAGAAGAAAAATGAGAAGCAAAATTGGGAGCCACACTAGAACCAAAACTGGAAGAAAAATTGGAAGCCACACTAGAATCAAAATTAGAAGCCACACTAGAAGTAAAATTGGAAGCAAAATTAGAAGCCACACTAGAAGCAAAATTAGAAGAAAAATTGGAAGCCACACTAGAAGCAAAACTAGAAGAAAAATTAGAAGCCACACTAGAAGCAAAACTAGAAGCAAAACAAGAAGCAAAATTGGACGTTAAACTGGAAGCCAAACTAGGAGCCAAATTGGAAGCAAATCCTGGTGCTATTCCTGGCTCTATTCCTGGCACTCTTTCTGACACTATTCTAGGTGTTATTTCTGGCATTATTCCTGGTACTATTTATGGCATTATTTCTGGCACAACTCCAAGCAAGATTTCAGGTGTTATTTATGGCACTATTTTTCTGGTGCTATTTACGATGTTATTTCTAGAGAAAATTACGACGCTAAATCTAGCACTATGATAAACATACCTAGTCATGCCCATTTTTGTGCCGAGAAAGGTGTCCAATTCGTTAATTGAAAAACACTAAATTTATGTGATATTTTAGGTGTTATTTAATGTTTTGTTGTAGTGACTGCAAGGTATCCCATGGCTCCAAGGAATCCCTCATGGGAATTGAACCTTGCCCTATGGTGAAAAATACCTCACTTTCCACCATTGGATCCAACCCATTTAGGCTAATACAAAAAAGGCATAGGAATGGGCTTTGATCCACTTATGTGTGCACAAGTCATGAAACAATTCAAGGCTCTCATGGCTCAAGGGAAACTCACATGGGAATTGAACGTTTTCCAATGAAGAAAAACTCCCCATTTTCCACCATTGGATCCTACTCCCTTAGGATAATTTAAAAAGGAGGACATGGGGTGGGATTTGATCCACTTATGTGTGCACTGATCATGAAACCATTTAATATGGTATCTCTAGGTGAAACTACGCATTCAACCACTAACTCAATATTCCCACATAGCTCCAGGGAAGCTCTCATGACAATTGAACGCCGCCCAATGGTGAAAAATTCCTTGCTTTCCACTATTGGATCCATTCTCTTTGGGTCTTATTTTAAATAGCTATTATTATTAATTATAAAAAGATTTAATTTATTAGTTAAACATATATACATTTTTAAAAACATTTAAAACCATGGAGATTCATCCCCACTTTACAATGGAGATTCTTAACTTGTAAATAGCCTTTGTTACAATGGCATGGGCTATCAAGACCACATTCTGAATATGACATGTGTTGATATGATATTTTCTTTAGTTAATTAATTTGAGATAATTAATTAAAAGGTAATAATTAACTTGGAGATAAATCTTCATTATTTATCTATGATTATTATTGAGAATATTCTAGCATATTCCATAAAGGTTAAATCTCTACCATCCACCTAATAATTATCGAGTATTCAGTATAATTATGTAACTTTATTTAATTATCATTATGTAACATTGTTTCATCTTTTCATTACTACAACTCTCAGAATGTGATTCATCATCCTTCTATAGAGGGTTAACATTTTTTCTTTTAAATCATTTTATGATACCAAAGTGTAGTATAATATAAAAACCTGTGATATGGTCTTTATATACACCAGCCTAGATCAATATTAAATTTGGAACTACCAAACATCGAGAGTGATGAAGTGTGAAGTTATGATGGATGTAATCTAGTACTCTTGCATTTCATAATGGATTTTCTTGATCCTTTAAATAATCTTCATCATAACAAATACCATGGGCTTGTAAACCACCATTGGTAAACCCATCAAATGACTAACTCAAACTTATATATAATTTTATTTTTTTAAATGTTGACTAAGTCAAAATTACATTACATAACACCTTACATAAAGTTTTCCAATATCATCGCCATATTATACTATAGAGCGTCTCTCAATAGAATAATCTAAAAAATTACTATTGTATGAATCCAATAACAACGATTTGTTTTTACATAATAATTTGATAATTTTTCGAAGATGTGCTTAATCCTTATTCGCTTCAATAAATTTAAAACTTATAAATTTAAAAAATAAGTTTTGAAAATATTATTATGGCCAATTTCCTATCAAATAAGTGGAATGGTTTCCTTTAAGAATTGAAATGAATGGAATAGTTTCCTTTAGCATCGAAATCATATAATGGAAATTGACATTATGTTTACATTCAAGATATGACAACACCTGGAAAATATAATTCATACTTGTCTTAGGTGTGATGATTTCTAAGTGAAGGATATTTGTCTTATTCTCTAGGATTTGTTTAGATATAAATGTTTCCTAGATTGGTTTGTGGTTGAGATATCCTCTCAACAAAGTGATTATGTGTCCAAGATAGTCTACCTATCTTGAGACAACACTACATGTATTTATACGTAACATTATTTTATTAATACATGATGTGATCAATAAATTCAAATTGGTATTAGAGCCCGCATGGGCCTGGGCCTTGGTCCTTATTGGACCAAGGGAGTATGTGTGTTTATTGAGTGTATTGTTGTTTTGTTTGTACATCATTTAAAGACATGATACTTATAACTTCGACGGTGGGCACCATCTCTTTATGATCTTCCATTGTAGCCTCTTGTGTAGTAGTTGATATTAGAGTCGAGGTTTATTTTGTAGTAACTGGATTTAGGGCCATGCCTATTTGAGTGTGAGCCTAAGCCTCGTTAATGTTGTCTACAATGAAATCATAGGCATAGCCTGTGCTAGAAGTTTCTTGGCGTCATTGGAATGATGTGATCATGATTGAGACAACATAGTTGCATCTATTTTGGAATCGATAACAGAGGCGCTACCCTGTGAAGCTATGGAATAGGGGCATGAGTCTTGTAGATCACAGGCCATGAATTTAATTGTTATTTGGAGATAACTGTTTGAAGAGTTGTTGGACAGCACTATAATTGCAGATCTCTGAATTGGAGCACAATGATCGCTTCCTGATATTTGAAAGAGGGAACACACTCAATCGATTAGTGTTGCATTTTCTCCATAATAAGCTTGACATCCTTCAATCACCTACTTGCAACCATGATTCTTGCATATTAGGTGTTATTGGCATAGACGACAAAACCTTTGAGCATGGAATGAATTTGGAATCATGCTTCAAATGCATGTGGTAGTACAAGAACAAGGTTGTTCTTCTTCATGGAAATGAACTCGAGGTCACTAGATCGTTGAAGAATTAAATGAAGATCATAAGGGTTGACCACGACATGTGATGCAGTAGAGAATCTATGATGAGTGTTAACAAGGAGGAGGATTTAGGAAAAAATAGGGGTTGGAAAGTCAAAAATAGATTACTCTTGTGTAGGAATCAAGTAATTCAAAGAAATATTTGGAAGATGAGAATGGTAGAGCTGGAAGTTATATGATATGGTATATTTTTCCTCATAAACCATGAGTAATATGTGTTATGTATTTTTGTGTTGATTTTATTGGTTTTAAACATAAATGTTTCAGTGAGGTTGTGTTTGCACCGCCATTGGAGAATAAAAAAAAAGTAACCTGCAATCCAAATTTAATGATCCATCATATCTTCTCAAACATCAAATATCATGCCGCCATCAGGGTGTAAGAGCCTAGATCAGTCATTTTTTTGTTTGTGATAAGTTTTTAATTATTTTCAATATTATTATGATTTGTACTCTAGAATATGAAAGAGGTTAGCAAATTGGTTTAATGGTTTGGAGGGATTTATATAAGGAATCAAGTGTCGGAAAAAGCTCAATATGCATGGTTGTCCAAATAGTTTGGTAGTTGTGGATCTAGGGAGGGTTCCCTCGTTTATTGAGGACGTGGGAGTGGTCTTCTCATTTATTGAGACAGAGGCTTGACTGGTGTAGTGAGGGAGGACAAACAACAAGGAGGAGGGTCTACTGACTAGAATTGAGAAATGCACAGGGGAGAGAGAGGGGGGGGGGGGGGGGGGAAGAGAGGGTTCAAGGTGGTGCAATTCACAATCCTAGCTGACAGGAAGTCTCTCCACTCGGCCTTAGAAGTTCATAGTGCACTCTTTCTAGCATGGAGGGAAAGCCTGCAAAGTCATAAAAATGGCTAAGTACTAAATGGTGAAACATGTGAAAACATACTGAGTTAGGGGTATTTTCAAGTTTTATGCATCTCAAATCATTAGTAATACTTAGACAGGACCCAAGACTAAGAAATATACATAAAAATGCTAGTGCACAAACAATATTCTCCAATTGAAACAAACAAAGTATGCGCAGTTGCGACCAATAAGTGTTGTTTTGTGACTAGGAAGTGTACTATGACTCCAAAGTGTGCAATTGTTTATCTTGATGATACAACGAAACTTGGGAAGGAATAAAAAAAAAGAAACATGTTACAAACATGAAATGACACTTTAAAACCAAAATAGACACTTCACATGATAGAAGGTAGGCTTTAAAATTCAAATATAGGAAAAATTTGGAGGGTGTTGTAGGAGCGACAACACTTGGCGACACACTGGGTGAACCTCAACTTCTTTGTCTGGGGGTAGATTTCATTAAATATTTATCCCTTCAAGAAGGATTGATTCATCAATTGGATTAATTATCTTTTCCCACTTAACCTGATTATAGATGTAGTGCCCCCATTTCCTTCCTTGGTTTAACACACCAACAAATCTTGTCATTTTTCAATTGTTTTAATCTAGGAGAACAGTAATATGTAATTGTGAGTTAGAGATAATAAGAGTCTTATTTTTCATATTTAGTGTTTCTTTGCTACCAGAAATCCTTTTCATTACCGCAAAGGAGACACTATGGGAACACATGCATTTCTTTGCTACCAGCAAGGCTGGTCAGTACCCCGACAAAGTTACTTGCTTCACCTCCTTACGTAGGAAGCATTTCTCTTCTTTCACCATTTATTTATTTTATTTATAAAACTATGCTTAGGAGCTTATTATTTCATAGGGGAAGAAGAGACCTCCTGACTTATTGAGAGTATAAGAGTTTGTTCCTTCAGAAAAGTTATATATACCTCTAATATTGGTTTTTCTGCTATTGATTTTCTCCTTTACCTTCTCTAATTGATTGGGTTAGCATGTATAACACCAAATAAATTTAAAACCAAGTTAAGGAATTAGGATGTTAGAGTAGATATGAGTATCATGGTTCCACTCAAAGGTTTCCTCTTAAATGTATCATATTTTCGTATAGACATTACTTGACTTATGACATTTTCCCAAACAAAGAAGGAGAACTAACAAATAGTCAATCGTTGTGGTTGTCGCGATCCATTTTCATTTCACCACATAGTATTTTTAGGCCATACATACACTCTCACACAAGGTATTATTTATATACACTGACCAAGACAAGGGACAACAAACAATACTTGACAGGAAAAAACAACACAGAAGTAGGAAAGAAAACTATACACGGGAGGGAAAACAATGGAGGGTTGCTATTGAAAGTAATGTTTAAGATCTTGGTCATTAACAGGAAGAGGATCAACCCTCCCATCTAAGGATTTTAACTTGTAAGAATGGTGGTCATGATTTTTGATGATGGTGTACAGTCCAATCCATGGAGCTTGAAATTTGGTGTGCTTGCCTTTCTCTTTGTGGGATTCGTCCCACTTCAATACTAGGTCACCCATACCGAAATATTTATTCCCTATAGACTTCTTATCAAACCAACACTTGATTTGATTTTATTGTATGGAAAATTTATATTTTGCTTTGAGCCTTTCTTCCTCAAGCTTAAGAAGAGTGTCTATTCGACTCTGAACAAGGAGACATGGTTTTCCTTGAGACTCCTGAGAAAGTTACAAGGTTGGAAGGTATATGTTCGATGGAAGGATAACCTCTTTTTCATATACAAGGAAATATTTCACCGATAACGTCAAATCCCCATTATTGTACCGGTTCCTCAACTGCTATGGGTAGCAATGGGGCAACTAAATTCTAGGTACATATTTGACACATTTGGCACATTCGAGCATAGGCATGAGCATCCTTAAATAAAATACACCAATAATAACCAACCCTCATCACTTTATGAGAATTAGTATCACTTGTGAAGTGTCCACCTAATGGTCCATCATGGAGATTTTTTAACACCATTTCTGAATCTAGAGGCTCTAAGCTTCTAAGCAAGACACCATTGTGGTACTTTCAGAAAATCACACCATGCACAAATTGGTAAGATAATAATTTAAGACATACTTCCAATTTTTTTTTACCTAATAGGTGTGAAGGTAAGCTGTTGTGCTGTAATTATTGTCATATATTTAAATACCAAGGAATAGTTGTACTTGTTGGAGGAAATTGCTCAATATTATACAACTCAATGTCCTCTTACCACCTAGAAGGATCTTCCTCTAGCGAATCCATCACTTTGGCTTCAAACCGATAGAGAACATAGCCTTTGATAGTATGAACTAGCTTGAATTCAACATCATATTCTTGTAAGCACGTCATCTAGTTTTCTCTCCTCTCACCCAACTCTTGTCATACAAAAAGTATTTTGACAACTAGATGAGGCACATAGATAATTGTGTGAGCTTTTAGGAGGTAAGGCCTAAAGTGTTTAACCGCCTTGTGAACTATGTATGCTTACTTATCAATGGAATGATAATTTAGTTCCAATCCCTGTAAGCCATCACTCATAAAAGTTATAGGTCTCTTGTTTCCTTGATTGTTTATTTTGTGTTAATAAGGCTGCAATAGATGAGTCAGAAGTGAAAGTATACAATAGGAAATATTTGTCAAAGTCTACATTGTATAAGGCTAGAGTGTCAACTATATTGGCATGCTTTATCTCGGGAAAGGAATATTTCTCCCTCTTATACCATCTATATGTAGCATCCTTCTTTATCATCTCTTGTAATGGTTTTACAATCTATGCGTAGTCAAAGATGAACTTGCATAGGAAATTAATCTTTCGTAAGAAAGATTGCATTGATTTCTTGTGCACAGTAAAATGGATTTGAGAAATACTTCATACCCTTTCTGGATTGACCTTGATTCTACTCTTAGCAATGATATGTCCTAATATATTACCTTCAGACACACCAAAGATGCTCTTTTTGGATTCAATGAAATTCCATACTTGCGACATTGTTCAAAAATTTTCTTTAGATTACGAATATGATAAGATATTTTCATACAAAACAATGTAACATCATATAAATAGATGACATTACACTATCCAATCAATCCACAGAATGCAATGTCCATGGCCGGTTGAAATTTAGCACCATCATTTATAATCCCAATTGGCATGTGCTTGACAACAAACATTCCCCACTTCGTCGTGAAAGTGGTCTTTAATCTATTTGGTTTTGCTACTAGCCCCTGATTATATCCATAAAACCCATCCAGTAATGAAAACATTTATGGCCTAGATATTACCTAGAGTATCTCCTTAATTGATGGCACAAGGTAATTATCTTGAGGTTGCGAAAATCAACACATAGGTGCATCTCGTTGGAATTTTTTCTAATATGAACTAGGTTGGAACCCATGTAGAATATCAAATTTTAAAAGTGATCCTAGCATCCAGCAAATTCCTTAATTCCTTTTGAATTAGGGGTTCAAGTGGCAGATGCACTTTCCTTAACTTTTGTTGAAATGTTTTCACCCCTTCTTTCATAAGAATGACATCTTGGATGATATGTTTTTAAATCATCATACATCCAGTCAAATACATTTCGATAATGTTTGAAAAAGAAGATAAAATCTTGTCGTTCTTGAGAAAAACAACATGTAACGAGGTTCACATTCTATGGATCTTCTTGTTGAAAATAGCAACAAGAAATGCTAAAAATAGCATTGCTATAGATAGCATTTCAGGATATATTCCAATTTTAATTAGTCCATGAATTAAAATTGAGAATTAAAATTCTAATTTAGTCTCACCAGTTGTTTGAAAAGTAATTAATTAATTCATCTTGAGTTAATTAGTTGGTGAAAATCAAACATGAAGTCTTTGTGCAGACATGCAACAGTTATCCATTTGATTGAGGAAGTTATCCCTTAATTAAGGAGATAAGGATGAGTTGTATTTGAGTTGTAATTAGTTAGCTTAGTTAACTGAGTTACGTCCAGTTAAATTAGTTCCAAACAATTTTTGGAACTAATTGTGAGTAGTCAGTTAATGCATTCATGCATGCAACTAGTGTTCTCCAGATAGCTGAATATTCTCTCATAAATAACTCATGCATCTCAGTTCAGACAGAGACCCAATTAAGATTAAAGGAAGGGACAGTGTATTATCAGTTGCTAGAATATTCCCATGTGAATATCTCTTGCATGCAGAAGGAATTCATTCCTTGAGGATTGCGCAGTTACTACAGAGGTCAGAGCAGTGTGTGAGGTGAGAATCACACAGGTGGTAGCTGGAGGACCTAGGAGAAACTGCACAAGGGAATAGGAGGCTTGGAGAACTGAAGGAAGGCATATGTGTTGTCTATTCAATCTGTGAGCAGCAGTGAGGGATTGTACTGAGAGATGGATAGCTTGTGAGCTAAAGCCTTGTGTAATCCTGAGATATTTCCACTTGTATGATAATACAGATACCGGGGTTTTTAGCTGAGGCTTTCCCCAGAGTATTCTTCTGTGTTTCATGTGTGATTCAATCTTCTTCTCTATTATATGTGTTCTGGTTGACCTTGCTCAAAATCGATTAAGCTTCCGCAAGTTTGATAGTAGAAGTAGATTAAGTATTTTTCTTTAGTACATTGCATAATCAGTTTAATCTACAGTGAGAATTTCTACATAGTATCAGAGCTAGCTTATCTATAGAGAAATTTCTACATGGTATCAGAGAAAAGGTGATCAAAGTGGAGAACAGTATACAAAGAAGGGAGAAGTTCAAAGTTTTGAAGTTCTTGATTGTAGGTACAAAATCTATTTCTTATCACATCTCAAAGTTCACCAATGGCGTTCAATGGCTTGAGACTCGAGTATGCCCTGGATGGCATCTTGAATTACATAGCCTAGAAGGATTACATGGAAGTGGTATTAGAGGACAACGGTTTGAAGGACATAATTGATCAAGAATTCCCCAAGCCCAGCAGCAGCTAATGCCCAAGAATTGGTGGAATGGAAGAAATGTGTGGCGAGAGTGAGGAGGATTCTTCTGGAGGGAGTTCAAGACCACATTGTCTCGAGTCTCCATGGGAAGGAGACTCCGTTTTCAATGTGGAAGACATTGAAGGATCTATATCATAACAACAATGACCAAAGGAAGCTGGCGCTGAAGGACAAGCTTCAGAAAATCAAGTGTGAAAAGTGAAACACGATCTTTACATATCTGAACAAGCTCACCACCTGTAGAGATGAGCTTGGAAGTGTAGGAATCACGACAACCGATGATGACATGGTGAGTCTTCCTCTCCTCAATCTTCCTAAGAGCTGGCATAGCTACCAGGAATCAGTGAATGGAAGAAAGAAATTGCTAGATTGGGAACAACTATGGTCAGATCTCATGTAGGAGGAGATCAGGAGGAACAGTATAGATGGTTCTTCATCCAAGGAGGATGAAGAAAATCTGGCCTTAGCAAGTAAGGCAAGGAAAGGGAAGGAGAAGGATTCTCATTACAAATCGAGTTCTTCCCATGCTGGGAAGAACATTGACAAATCTAAAGTGAGATGCTTTAATTTTCATGAGGTGGACCATTATGCAACTAATTGTCCATTAAAGAAATCCAAGAAGGGATCCTCGGAAGGATCTGAAGATGAGGCATTGGGCTCTCAGTTCAAATTGGATTTTACCCTCTTCGCATGCATGGTTTCATCAATGATGGGTTGTGGTTGGTTTCTTGACAGTGGAGCCTCATTCCACATGACCGGCGATAAGACTTTATTCAGTACCTTGGAGGAGAAGGACCTCCATATGTGCATAAAGATGGGAGATGATGGAAATTACCATGTTTTAGGTGAAGGTATGGTTGTGTTTCATAGGGAGCATGGACCTCCTATCACCCTGACTGATGTGTAGTATGTGCCTGGACTGAAGAAGAACTTGGTATCGATCGCGATGATGGAGGACAAAGGCTAAGATGTTGTCTTCAGTAAGGGAAAGGTTTTCCTTAGACACATCACCATGGGTCAGGTGAAACAGATCATTTCACAAGTACAAAAACATGTATTCTCATAAGGTTCAAGATGCATGCAAGGCCTTAAGCAGCAATGCAACTGTTAGAGACTTGGTGGTTGAGAGGGAGAGTACATTACCTCTCAACATGTAGCCTTAAAAGAAGTCTCAGATAACTATGGAGGAGCCAAAATTGGTGAAGTAGCTTCAAGAGGTTGTGGAGCAGCCACAACTGAAGAAGTCGAGAGGAGATCGAGTGGAGGCATCCACTCATGCAAAGACCTCCAGTAGGGGGAAATTTCAAGTCAAGTGGGCAGAGGGATCACATGCATCCATAACTCCAGGTGTGAGATGGGGAGATGTGAAGAGATAGTCCCAAGAAGGCTAAAATAGGGGCAGGATCCTTGAGGTACCCAGCCTCTTTGATTAGACCTTGCTACGGGAGCCCCGACGAGGAGTAGCAAGACTGGATGAGTGGGTAGAGATAGATGTGGATGGAACGGTAGAGGGAGCTTTAGCATCAGAGGGTGTTTCTATCCCAACAGGGAGGTCAGATGGGAGATCAGTTACTTACTACTCAGTAACTGAGTTGCAGTGCAACAATGGGCAGCACGATGCAACATGATAAGAGGAGGTGTAGTGCAGATGCATGATGGGAGATAGGACCAGCAGCAACATGGATGCAGCAGGAGGAATCAATGTGATTGATGCAGTCAGAGATCAAAGTGACAGAGGCTAGAGCAGTCGGATACTAAAGAGCACAAAGATGTAGAGTTTTCAATCGATAGAGGCAATAGCAGTCAGAGACTTTGATGACAGAGGCATCATTCTGATTCAGGTTGGATGTTTTTTTTTGTTTCTGAAGTTGCTGGAGAAACAAAACTTGAGAGAATTGTTGCATGCAGAGCATTCCAAAGGTTCAGGATTGGGTTCGAGTTGAATGCCTTTCTTGTTGAGAGGTAGTGTTGAAAATAGCAACAAGAAATGCTAAAAATAGAAATGCTAAAAGTAGCATTGCTATAGATAGCATTTCAGGATATATTCCAATTTTAATTAGTCCCTAAATTAAAATTCGAATTTAGTCTCACTAGCTATTTGAAAAATAATTAATTAACTCATCTTGAGTTAATTAGTTGGTGAAAATCAAACATGAAGTCTTTGTGAAGACATGCAACAGTTATCCCTTTGATTGAGGAAGTTATCCCTTAATTAAGGAGATAATAATGAGTTTTGTTTGAGTTGTAATTAGTTAGCTCAGTTAACTGAGTTATGTCCAGTTAAATTAGTTCCAAATAGTTTGTGGAACTAATTGTGAGTTCAATCAGTTAATGCATGCATGCATGCAACTAGTGTTCTCCAAATAACTGAATTTTCTCTCATAAATAACTCATGCATGTCAGTTCAGCCAAAGACCCAGTTGATATTAAAGGAAGGTACAATGTACTATCAATTTCTAGAATATTCCCATGTGAATATCTCTTACATGCAAAAGGAATTCACTCGTTGAGGATTGCGCAGTTACTACAGAGGTCAGAGCAGTGTGTGAGGTGAGAATCACACAGGTGGCAGCTGGAGAACCCAGGAGAAACTGCACAAGGAAATAGGAGGCTTGGAGGACTGAAGGAAGGCATATGTGTTGTCTATTTTTTCTATGAGCAGCAGTGAGGGATTGTATTGAGAGCTGGATAGCTTGTGAGCTAAAGCTTTGTGTAATCCTGAGATATTTCCACTTGTATGGTAATACAGATAGTGGGGTTTTTAGCTGAGGCTTTCCCCAGAGTATTCTTTTTTGTTTCATGTGTGATTTAATCTTCTTCTCTGTTATATGTGTTCTGGTTGATCTTGCTCAAAATCAATTAAGCTTTCGCAAGTTTGATAGTAGAAGTAGATTAAGTATTTTTCTTTAGTACATTATAATCAATTTAATCTACAGTGAGAATTTCTACACTTCTTTGGTTCCCAAAATGACTTGTTCATGTGATAACATTGAGCTTTGAGTCTTTGTGTTCATTTTTCCTTTGAAATGGTTTTGCAAGTCATATAATTTCTCAAGAGATACCACACCTTTTAGCATTGGATTCCCTTTAGTTGCTTGGGTTTCTTCATGCAAATCCTTGTCATGCTCATCTTCTTCAATAGTCATGTCTTTAAACACATCCGCATTGGCCATGAAGTGTAGTATTTATTGGTCATCATTAAATACGTGAAAGTTAGTGAATTGTCGAGCATCGATGGTTGATAAATAATTTCAATAAAAAAACCATCATTTAATGGTGACATTCTAGCATCTTCATTGGCTAATATATATGCAGTGACATTACGAACTCTAGGAACATAACTAATGTTAAATACTTTAAAATATGAAATAATTTGTTATACCTCTTGTTGGTAATTTTTCAAATTAGACGAAACACAATGAATGGTATTCCATACATGATGGGTAACTATCTTTGAATCACCAATTATCTTATTTACCTCTACCTTGAGGTTTATGGCCTTCTTTAACCCTAAATCGACTGCTTCATATTTGGCAGTGTTATTTGTGCTCTTGAACTCCAAGCATAATGATAAATATACCTTTTATTCTAGGGGTCAATACGAATACAACTAGCTCTCGAACCATCCTGAGTACTAGAACCATCAACGTAAGGTCCAAATATTAGTAGCTATGAAGCTAGTTCCTACACTAGAAGTATGTACATCTATTTTACAAGTTTCATTTGCACCAATTAGACTACAAGGAAGGAGCTCCAGCTGTGTATTAGATGGTACAGGTGAAGATTGCGCTTGATAACACCTGTGATCAACTTCCATAAAACAATTTCCAAATATGATATCTCCAAAGCCGACGTGTTCATAATGTCCCTCAAGGGTTTTCACAGTGTATTTCATGTACTTGTCCATTTCTACTTGAATCTAATTCTTTCCTCACTTATAAGGAAGCCATAAATGTGTCTAGTCTATAGAAATACCCTTGTAGTTTTTTGGACCAATAATCATAGGTTTCTGGAATGTCCACAATAATGATATTAATGCATTAGTGAACTCTATGGTCTGATGACAAAAGAATGATAACATTATTGACCAATTGCCTAGACTAATTATTTGTCTAGTTGTATGATCTGTGCATCAATCCTTTCCCATTTAGCATTGATTTTATTTGCAACGGATAGTGGAAATACATTTGTAGATGCACTAGAATCAATGGGATAATTATGGGATTTGTAATTAAATATTTCAAATGTTAAGAGAAAATGGGGGAAGAGAGTGTTAGTATTTAAATTAAAAACATTAACTATAGACTTGAGAATGCCCTGAAACTTACTAGACATAACTTGAGAAGGAAAAACTTTGTTACCTAGCAGAGGTTGTGATGCAAGTGCTCAGATGATCAGTTCACGATGCCATGTTATCTTTGCGAGCTCAAATATTAAAATATTTGCACGAGCTCTTTTCATATCCTCAACAATATTATAATCAATAATTTCATTTCTAATAGGTTGTGTTGAAGTATCTAGTGGTGTAGCTTTGTTTGAAACTTCAAGAGTGGTGGACTTATTCGTATTGTTTGCAGAAGTATTCTTAGGAGGAGGAGCACTTCCAAACTTATTCTACAAAGCCTGAGGAGGATTAGTAGGTGGTAGAATCCTTCACAAAAATTTCCTTTTAATATCTTTCTCAAAAATTGGTCCTTTCCTCCTTAAATTACATCTCTCAATTGTTTGATAAGGAGGATCTTTACTCACTAGTGGTTCATCAACACTTTGTTTATGAGCGTTATATATGATACCACATATATTAATTGAATTCCCAACACCTAAACTTTACTCAATCATGGTAGATTCATTTTCTTCTTCAATCTTCTCATATTGTTCTTCTGCTAATAAAGTGTCTACAAAGTTGGTCGCCATAGCAGTTATGTTGTGGTTCCATTAGGGACATATCTTCTATGAATACCTCTCCTTATGGAAAGTACAAAAAATTTCCATGCCCAAGCTTTCAACATTAAACACAACATTGGAACTCTTAGCAGATTTAGCCAATTGACTATTTTTATTCTTCTTAAAGAAAGGTGGCTTGAAAGAATTACTTTTGATGGTTTCCTCACTTGACTTATTCTTTAGTTCAGATACTTCATTAGTGAGAAAATTTAAAGATTTAGCCAAGATTTCCATGTGAAAAGAATCTTTCTCTTTGTCTTTAGTAGAAGAGGCTTGTTTGTTTGTACCAGTGTCCTAAGAGTCTTTAAATTTTTCATGGTCATCAATGGCTCCATTAGAACACAAATCCTTTTCAATAGATTTTTTTTTGCAAAGTTCAAAGCTAATGTCTCCTTTTCATCTCTCTTAAGAAACATGGAAATATTAGTAGGCAAGGTAGATGTGTAATAATCTTTAGTGATAGTATCATGCAATTGAACATATACAGGGAATTTATTCAACAAGCTTGTAAACCTTTTATTTAAATCCTTCACTTTTTCCTTTCCCCATCTTTATATTCTTGATTACTTTGAGCCGCATGGTGGGAATTTTATCATCAGAAAATTTATCCAAGAACAACTTCTCTAACTCCCTCCAACTATGGATTGAATTAGGCAGAAGATTGTGATAGCATATTATTTCTCCACCTTCTAGAGTTTAAGGAAAAATTCTATAAGTAATGTCATCAACAAGTACCTCAAGCATTCAAAAATGCATGTAGAAGTGATCAATATTGTCCTCAACTTTAATCTTCTTATCAAGATCAAACTTTGAAAGTAACTTTTATGGATGTTTGGGCATGTGATGAAGATTTCATAGAAGAGAAAGAGGCCCTTGGACCATCCAATATAATTGTTCATCACACATGTCTTATTCTTCTCTCTCTTCACCTTTTGATTATAAATAATCTTCCCTGTCACTATTCAAATCCTCGTTATGATCAGGAAGTTCTTCTCTCAATTATTCTTCACCAGAAAAATGAAAATCCTCCACGTCTCCTTCCAAATCCTCCTTAGTAGATGGAAGGTCCCCTTGTTGATGTGTTCTTTCAGTAGGATCAACTAATTCTTCAAGGTTTGCAGTAACCAAATGTTCCACCAAAGAAACCAATACGCCATGACGAGTTGTTTCTTTCTTTATCGGGTTATAAGGAAGGATAGTAGCGATAGGGTGTAAAATAAGAGCTTTTATAAACTGACAAGTGTTAGGCCACATTGTCCAAAGTTGATCGTAAGTGACTTCAAAAGAATGTTATGTACTTTGATGAGAGGACTCCCCTATCTCAAGAATGTGAGTGGGGGTTAAACTCAGACCATTATTGCCTTTTGCAAATGGTTGGTTGTTAGGAGGTGGTGAAATTTCAACCATAAAAAGGCTTCCCTCCTTTTAGTGCTAGAATTTTAATGGTGTTAGATCTCGCCAACATACATGGGGTCTCCCCGATATGAGGTATCAATTAGACCTTACACCATTTGGTATAGGATCCCCATCCAGAAATGTGGCCTAGCTACCATTTTCTTAAATATTTTCCTTGGATTCAATAGTTAACATAAGAGAGCAATGCACATGCACTTTTGAATGAGCAATTACATCATCATTTTCCACATCATCATGTGATGACAACATAACACGTCATAGACATTGATGACTTGGACTCAAAGTGACTTGTAACATGGATTTATTTTTGAAGTGATGACACTAACACTATGTCTTCAATATTTGTAATATATCTTGCATTTTTTTTTCCCTCTACCCTTTAAAGGGTATTGAGAAATAATGGAGTCTTCATGAGTCACTTTGGTCATTCAGATCCATTATTCCTATAACTATTGCAACAAGGTTCCTTTGTTCCTTTTTTCTTCAAGATGCTTCTATGGGTATTCTTTATTGAAAAATATACTTTCATATATTTTCCATGCTTTATTGAACATCTGCAATTATAGGTCACTCATGGCAAGCAAAAATTAGCTCAAAAATCTCCTACTTTGTCATGTTCCATGCAAATTTTCTGATTGTGGATCAATAGAGTGCAAAGGATAGAGAGAGAGAGATGAATTATAGGCATAGATCACACTTGTAGGAGATAGAGAATGGATTCACTACTCATTGATCCTATACCACACATATCTCTAGACGAAGAGAAGGCAAGATGGGCACAGGTTGCAATTGTAAGAGGCAAGGGTGCAGGACTGGCCACTAAAATTGCAACATACACTGGGGAGGAAGGCCAGGGCCACAAGGAAGGCATAGGTCGTAATCACAAGGCACAGGGGGAGGCACCACTTGCCACTGGAAGTGCACATTGAACCACACTAGGAGACAAAGGCTTGAATGGTGCAGTGAGGGACGACAAGCATCAAGGAGGAGGGTCTACTGACTAGAATTACGCAATATGCAGGGGAGAGAGAGAGAGAGAGAGAGAGCGAGGCTCACAATGGTGTAGGTCATAATCCTAGTTGACAAGGAGGGTCTCCACTAGGCCTTAGAAGTGCACAATGTGCTCTTCATAGCCTAGAGGGAAAGCTTGTAAAGTCAAAAAAAATGGCTAAGTACTAAATGGTGAAACATGTGAAAACACACCAAGTCAGGGGTATTTTCAAGAGTTACACATCTAAAATCATCAATAACGCTTAGATAGAACCCAATACCAATAAACATATATCAAAATTCCAATTCACAAACAATCTACAAGTGCAACAAACAAAGTATGTGTAATTGTGACCAATAAGTATCTAGGAAGTGTATTATGACTCTGAAGTGTGCAATTGCTTCTCTTGATGATTTGATGACACTTAGGAAGGAATAAATATACTTGAAACATGTGTAAAAACATGAAACGACACTTGACGAACAAAAGCGACACTTCACATGACAAAAGGTAGGCTCCAAAATTGAAACATAACAAAATTTTGGAGGTCGTTGTAGCAACAACACTTCCATACTGAGCAGGAGATCCCTTCTTAGCACAATAACTTCAAAAGAAATTATGTTGAGAAAAGTGTTGTCATCGATATCAAATAAGTAGTCATTGATGTCAAGGAGTTTCAAGTTCAAGGGGAACTTGTTGGAGGTTGACAAAAATGTCAAGTAGTCCTTTGATGATGTGTTTTGATGTTTGGAGAGTCTTGTAGTGTTTGTTGATTATTAATCTAATGGCATATATTTAAAGTCATTTTGTTTGTTGTGGATAAGATAAAATTCTCTTGTAAAGAGAATAGTTGGATAACCCTCATAGAGACCTTTCCAGTGATATATGGCACTTGGAAAAACTCCTAAGGGATCAGGAGTTACTTCAGTTTAAAGGTTGGAAAGGTTTTAGAGGCTCATGTTTCCGCTCAATGACAAAAGGAACAAGATGAAAATTTTGTGGTTAAGTACATACATCACGTCACAAAGTTTTAGACGGAGAAGTCTATGGAGGCATATAAAGGGAGGTGTTCTTGAAAGAATCTGTGAGATGGGAATTTATCCATTACCTTACATGTCATTTCCCATTCATGATGCACAAAGTTTGAGGCAAGTACCTGTGAAGTTTTGGATGCAAGATGGAAAGCACTAGATAGACTCTGCAGGACTTGTAGATAATGTAAATTCAATCTCTGAGCTATGAAAATTTAACGAAGGAAAATTCTAGAAATCAATAAACATGGGCCCTCCTTCATACAGATGATGAAGTGCCATAGTTACAAGTGGCGAAAATTGATTGGCTGATATGGATTATGTGGAAGATAGCTGGCAAGATATCTTAGCAAGATGATGATGTGGCAAGGACAAGTGGCATGAATATTTGACACATTTGGGTGCCAAAGTGTCCCTTTGATGGGTGACGTGTGGAACCACTTATAGGATAACATGTGGTAGTGTGATGATGTGGGATGACAACTAGTAAGAAGCATCATCACAGTGTGTTATGATTAAGTAAAGAAAAAATTTAGTGATGGGTGCATTGGTGTGGTGGCACAAAACTGAAGAGACCAAAACTTGTATGTCAATTGAAAAATGTATTCATGTCCTTCCATAGAGGTTTGTATGAGATTCATGATGTAGTGAGTTGATGGTGTATAGTGCAGTTGATGAAAGCTGCTAGATGGAAAAATTTCCCAACACAGGAAGTATGGCATGTAATGTGATTTGTCTTCCCAACCAATTTTTTATTAACAAAGAAAATAAACATAAAACATGAAATTTATACCCCTCTCCCATGATGAGACAAGTGATTGAAATTTTGTCGTGATGCAACAATTAGACAACGTGGACCTCTACAAAAGTGATAGGGGGAATAGGTGGTAGAAAAATGGAAGAGTGATGACATGGCACACCAATAGAGTGACATATGGCATGTAGAAATGGCCTTATTGGGTGGCCAAGTGGACCAAATATAAGTGAAATGTGGAACCACTCAAAGAATTCCATGTGGAAAATGATTACATTAGAAATCAACATGCCAAAGCATTAGGTTCTGAGCTAGGGAGTAATGCTTATTGGCCATTTTTTGTGTTATTAATTTTTGGTGTTTTGGGCCATCCAGGGCATTCAAACCTCCAAGAAGTGTGTTCAAGCACATTAAGTGGAATTAAATGGTTCTAACCTATAGGCATATTATACACAAGTGATAAAGGTTTAGGAGTGTGGTTATTTGACAGTGGAGAAAATAAGTACCCCGGTGCTTAAGCCATGATTCTAACCCATGGTTTCATCTTATGTTTAGGACTGAAGTGTAAGGATGCAACACAAATAAAATTTGGCATTTTGAGTGCCAAAATTTAGTTAAGAGACAACTAAGGTAAATATAGTTAAAATGCTAAAATAAATTGTTATGGCTACAACGACCGAGTCCAATTGATATTGCAAGAAAGACTTTTACCAAGGAAAAAGCCATGGTATGTTTCCCATGCCAATTTACATGAGAGGATATACATAAAATGCATATGATGAAGATAGGTTGATGATCCTAAGGCTATCCGATATAATATTAGAGGTCGAGAAGGCACTAAAATGTGCTCCCAAAAAAATAACAGAAGAATTGTACTAGTGAATTAGTGTAGTGAATGAAATTTGATCACATTCATTATCAAGTTGTGTAAGTTTTAATGAACTCTATCCTCAATTTGTAAAATAATTAATGAAGTAAATCTTTGAGTTGTGTGAGATTAAATGAAATTCCTTTACGAGCCATGTATAATTGACTAAAAATGCTATTGTGTTGAGTGTGAGGTGGTTTTCTCAGATAGAGAAAGGAAGAACGTTGTTGAGGTGTGTGAGTGTTTTGAACGAGAGTTGAGATGGATGAGGGTTGAAAATGTTGAGAGCCAGGAAGGCCAAAAATCTAATAAGGCCAAGCTTATGATAAGTTCAAGCATCTGAGAAGGCCAAGTGTATGAGAAGGCTAAGAGTTGAGAAGGCCAAGAGTTGAGATGTGTTGCATATGTGTATGCTATTATGATGTTGTTTTGTGATTCATGTGTTGATTTATGTGTTTCTTACATGATTGATTGCTAAGTAAATTAAAATATTATAAAGTAACAATAATTGATAAAATTGGATTTAATATTGATTCACTCCCCCCTCTTAGTTTTAACCTGATTTCCAACAATTGGTATCATAGTGGGTTCCTTTAGGAGCAATTTAACCGTTGGAAGGTAGATCGAAGGAATTATGGCCAATATAAGGAATAATAAGAAGAATCCATCTTAGAAGAAGACCAATCATATCAAATTTTTTGAATGTATAAGAAATGTACTAGATGTAGTAGAAGTGGCATGAGATGCCAATGAAGAGAAATCATATGCTACACAATTCACTCTAGAAATAAGATCACAAGAGACAATGGCTAGTTAGGATTGGCTAACCCCAGAGGGAATGCAATTTTTGAATAAATCAGGGTATGCATTCTAGAAGGTAAGAATGGAAGCCTATTTAATGGGTCTTGGTTTAAATTTATGCTTATCTATAAAGAATGGAGTAAAGAATGAATATGAAATAGAAGCAAAGAATATTATCTTTAAAGGCTAATAAAATTCAGTCTTTGATAAAGTGAGACATTGTGAGACTGCAAAAGAAATGCTAGATAAGTTGAATCGTATATATGAAGGAGAAATTCAACAGGTACGAATAAAGGTTGAAGACCCTAGCTTCTTAAGTAATGATTCATATCATGAAGAGGAATCTTCTATCATAAATTATCAAGTTGTTGATCATCTAGAGCATGAAGCTAGAGGTAAAGAAAGTACTAATGAGGATATATCTATAGGTAAGTTTTTGTTTTGTTGTAAATTTCAAATATTAGGTCATCTTACTCCTAATTGTTCAAATACAAGTTCAGAAAAAAGTTGCAATAAAGGAGTACTATAAGTTGAGAGAACACCCCATAAGGAAAATAATGAAAGATCTCATGACTATTCATCTAACGAAGATAATGAGTTCACATATAGTAGTGAAAAGAAGGAATACTTCTTATGGCTATGGCAGAGAGTTTAGAGTCAGAAAGTGAAATAAACTGTGGATGTGAAATTGCTAGTTCCCCTAATGAGATAGATGAAGAAAAAGACCTTGATGAATAAATATATTTAAGAAGAAAACTAATCTCTTCTCTAGAGGAGATTAAGAAGATTACAAAAATGAATCAGAAACAAAAGGATCTATTGTAGGAATATGATATCAAGAATCAAGAATTTGAAGTACTAAAAGAAATTATTGTTATTTTGAAGACTCAACAAGAAGAAGTCAAAAGAATGAATGAGGTAATGAAAATTCATTTGTTTGAGAGAGAGGCTCACTGTGAGGGATTAGAAGTTGAGGTTGTTTCTTTAAAAAATGATCTAGAAAAGAAGAAAAATTAGTTGAAATTTGAGAATAGTACCAATATCTCAGATAATATCCTCAACAATCAAAGATCTCCTTCCAGTAAATCAGGTCTTAGCTTCCAAGAAGAAACTAATGGAGAATCAAACCCAAGGCATGTTCAAGTAAACTAGAAGGCAATAAGGAAACATATAAAAATCATGTTAAATAAAATAATAGAAACAATATACCGAAAGGAAGTAATATGATTAGAAATGTATTAAGAAAGCAACAAAACCAACATCCAAATAATGAATCAAGAAGAGTATATTTCTCATTTACTCCCACAGATAAGTATACAATAAATATATATATCAATAGAGGAAAGGAATTGTTTATAAAAAAATTCAATTAGATATAGAGAAAAAATGAAGAATTAGATGAGATCCTATCTCCCTCAAGGAAAAATACATTAAAGATTTAGATCTTCCCCTTCTCAAAGGAAAAGTACTCCCAAGTACCAAAGTTTCTTTAATGGCTACTATTTTTCTTGCAATAATTTTGGACATAAAGCAATAGATTGTAGATATTATGCAAGAAATCAAAATGTGTTGAGTAGAAGCAACCATAGAATATATAGGAAGTCAAAGAATGGATATATAAACAATAATAGGGGATATTGTGAAGATATTGTTAGGAATTAAAATTCATTTTCTCCTCTCTTATATGTGTTGAATGCCACAAGTGTGGAAATTATGGACACAAAGCAATAAAATGTATCTATGGAAAAGTAAGACCTTCCTCTATGAATGAAAAACAAAAGAAGTAACTCAACCATTGAAGGAAAAGAAACATAAAAAGATAGAATAGGATGAATTTGCACTCTATGCTAGAAGTTGTGCAATGGATGAGACGATATTCGATAAGAGTAATGTTAGACAAATGAATCTCCCTGAAGGTATCAAAGATGAAAATCATGGAATTCAAGCAAGTAAAAGTAGTGGTAGCCCAATCAATCCTCCTAAGAGAAACAAACAAGTAGACAACAAGAAGATATGGAAAAGAAAGGAAGAACAACAAGAGAAATGTAATCTAGCCCTATGTGCACTAGGAAAGAATGATCAGTGGCATATTGATTGTAGAATATCTCCTCACATGACAAGATATAATAAAAAATTCCTTCATCTAAAGGAATTTAAGCATGTCATAGATATTCTTGAAAATGGTGCATAATTCGAAGTATTGGGAAAAGGCCTAGTTAGTCTTGAAAATAAAAAGGCTAAGGATAAATATGTCACAAAGATTGAAGGTATGAAGCACAATCCACTAAGTATAAGTGAAATGGTGGATAACAAACATGAAATCATATTCTCCTCTAAAGGATGCAAAATAAGAAATGAAGAAATTGGCATATTGGTAGCAACAGCAACAAGGACCCCAAGCAATGCACATGCCCTTGATAAAGACAAATCCAGAGAATGAAGTAAGACAATATTATCTCTCCCATCTTATCAATAAAAGAAAATCAAGGGATAAAAACATCTTAAGACAGAAAATGAATAAATATTCAAGGGTGAGCTGCAAGGGAAGAAATGTGAAAGAGATAACAAAGCCAACATAGTCTTAAGGGGAGTGCACAATAGCATCTCAAGTTACATGAAGAAGAGAATAATAATTGGAGATGAGCTATAGTAGAAGAGTGGTTCTTTAAAAGGCCTAAAATTAAATACAGTTTCCTATGAATAACCCTCAAATAGAAGTAAAGAAGGAATACATCAAGTAATGTTAAAGTAAGAAGGCCAAAGAAAGAAGGATAGTGCATAAGCTCAAGGGGACTTGCAAAAGAGTTGATTTATCAAGTAGAGCAGGAAATGAAAAGTATGCACATCTTATATGATTTACCCTTATTTTTTTAAGTAGTAGATATGATTAATCTAACAATCATGAGTATAAGTAAGCAACTAGTAGATGCTTATATGAACTGTGTAAAGTGTTTAGGGGGGCAAAAATGTATTATTTTTCATGTTCCTATGTTATCAATTGGTATCCCTTTTTTATTAGTAGCATCAGTGAAGAATTAAAACTTCCAAAGGAAAAAGGGTTCAAACATTGGAGTCAATAGAGCATCTAACCTGCAAGAGATGGAGGTCATGATGGTGAGTATGCATAGGGGGGACGTGAAAAACACATGAGAGTCAATAGAAGAAGTAGTGTCATTTTCAATATAGTTATTAGTATAGAATATGAAGAATGATCAGCCATTGGATTATCATAAGCAAAGGGGAAGCATGAGATTACAACAATACTGGAGAAGTGAGTAACCTGCTATATCCCCTTACGAGGAAGATGTCTTAAAATAAAATATGAGCAATAAGAGTACCATTTTTCATTGGTGTCAAAGGGGAAAAATGAGCCGAAACATTGGAGAATAAGGAGGAGAATGAGAAAACACTAGTAGTATGCTAGGAGTGCTACCAAGTAGTGTAGCCATCAATAACCAACAATGTTTGGTTGTGTTGCCATCAATTCCAAAAGGGGAGATTGTTGAGAAAAGTGTTGTCATTGATATCAAATGAGTATTCATTGATTTCAAGGAGTTTCAAGTTCAAGGGGAGCTTGTTGGAGATTGACAACAATTTCGAATAGTCCTTTGATGATGTGTTTTGGTGTTTGCAGAGTCCAACAGTGTTTGTAGACAACTAATCTAATTTCATATCTTTGAATGCATTTTGGTTGTAGTGGATCAACCCAAATGTTATTGCAAATAGCATATTTAGATAGCCCTTGTAAAGAGCTCTCTAATGATATATGGCCCTTGGAATCATATGAGAACAAGAGTTATTTCAGTTTGTGGTTGGCAAGGTTCTAGAGGCTTATGGTTCCACTAGCTGACAGAGGGCACATGATAGTAATTTGTATTTTAAGTAATAGACATTAGGCCATGGATGTTTGGATGGATAATTCTACAGAGGATTAGAATGGGAGACACACTTAATAGACTCTGCGAGATAGGAATTTGTTTGTTACCTAACATATGATTTCTCATTCATGCCACACGAAGTTTGAGTTAGGATCCTATGAAGTTTTGCGCGTGAGATGGAATGTGCTAGAGAGACTCTATAGGACTAGTAGATAATGTAAATTTAACCTTCGTGCTATCAAAAATTAATGAAGGAAAATGTCGCAAATCAACAAAACTTGGGCCATCCTTTGTACAAATGATGAAGTGGAATAGTTACAAGTGGTGAAAAATGATTGGCTTATATCGATGATGTGGTAGCTAGTTGGAAAGACACGTTAGCAAGATTATGATGTGGCATGACATGGCATTAACACAAGGCATGCATATTTGGTTCTTTTGGGAGCTCAAGTGGCCCTTTTTATGGTGACATGTGGCACCACTCATAGGGTGAAACATGGTTGTGTGATGACATGGGATGACAATTATCAGGACGTGTCATCGCACTACGCTAGGATTAAGTCAAGTGAAGGTTTAGAAATGGGCACATTGACGCAATGGTGTGGTAAATAGAATCTTAAAGATAGAAACATGTTTGTCAATTGATGAAAGTATTAATTCCCGGGTGCGGAGGTTTTGCATGGGATTGATGGTGCGATGAGTTGATGGAATGTAATGTGGTTGATGGAAGATGTTAGATAAAGGAATTCCACGAAATAGGAAGTATGACATGTAACGTGATTTTGTGCCCTGACCACTTTTTTATTAGCAAACAAAATCAATAAAAAAACATGAAATACATAACCCTCTTTCATACTAAGACATACAACTAACAGTTGGTCATGATGCAACAATTAGATATTTTGGACCTCTAAGAAAGTGACAGGTTGTAGATAGGTGGTAGCAACATGGTAGATTGATGATGTGGCACATCGACTGAGTGGCATGTGGTATGTAGAAATGGCCTTATGTGGTGGATAAGTGGAATGAATATAAGTGACATGTGGTACCACTCAAATATTTCCATGTGGCAAATGATGATGTTAGAAATGGATGTGGGAAAGAATTGGGTTCTGCACCAGGGGGTCATGTTTGTTGGCCATTTTCTGTGTTATTGATTTTTGGTGTTTTGGGCCATCCTAGGCATCTGGGCTTCCAAGTAGTGTGTTTAAGTAAACTATATGGAATCAGATGGTTCTAACCTATGGGCATATTAAACCTAGGTGCTAAAGGTTTAAGGGCGCAACAATTTAAACCATGGAACAAATAAGCACCTCCTATGCTTAAGCCACAATTTCAGGGCATGCTTTCACGTGATGTTAAGGGTTGAAGTGTAAAGGCATGACACAAATAAAATTTGGTGTTTCAATCACCAAAATTCACTTATAAAGAGATAACATGAATATAGGTAAAACACAAAAATAAATTGTTATTGTTGTGATGATTGAGTCCAATTGATACTACCAAGAAATAATTTTAACAAGGAAAAAAGCCACGGTATGTTGCCCATGGTAATTCAGGTGAGAGGATATAACAGAAAAGACATGTGATGAAGATATGTTGATTATCCTAAGGCTTTCCAATTTAATATTATACTTTGCTAAGAAAGTGCCAAAACGAGTTTTGAGAAATTAACGGAAGAATTGTACTAGTGAATCTAGTGTAGTGAATGAAATCTAATCACAGTCATAGAGGAATACCTCCTCAATCCATGTAAGTTTTAATGAAGCCTCTTCTCGAGTTGTAAAAGAATTAATGAAGTAAATCTTTGAGTTTTCTGAGAGTAAATGAAGTTCCTCATCAAGCCATGTGTAATTGATTAAAGAAACTTATATTGTGTTGAATGTGAGGTGGTTGCCTCAATTAGACAAAGGAAGGAGGTTGTTAAAGTGTGTGAGTGTTTTGACAGAGAGATAAAATGGATGACAGCTAAGAAAGTCAAGGGCTGAGAAGGTCGAGTGTCTTAGAAGGCCAAGCGACTGAGAAGGTCAAGCATCTAAGAAGGCCAAGTATTGGACAAGGTCAATACCTGAGAAGGCCAAGAGTCGAGAGATCCCGATGAGTGATAGAGAAGACTAAGTTGTGAACAAAAACTAAGAGAAGACCCGTATGAAGATCTGAGAAGTTGATGTTTATTGAAAAAGAGATATATTTGAGTGTTGTGATCATATCTGACTGTGTAGAGAGCTGCAGAGAAGAGACTTAGATTGAGGATTCTGAGTTCAAGTTGAGTGAGAGTTGTAGTCAAGAGAGAAACAAATATGAATTAGGACAGAGCACTTATGGATCTGAGTTTGAAAATGAGGTGAAAATGGGTTCTGAAAGGTTCAAGAAGTCGGTTCCTGCAAATGAAGGAGTTGGTGCTTCCTTCAAGTGGGTGCCTGAGAAGTAACCTAGGCAGTCAGTGCCTCCTCCAAGTAATGGCTTATAAATCATAGAGTTGGTGCTTCCTATTAGTTGGTGCCAACAAAACAAATCAAGGAGTTTGTGCTTCCTACTAGTTGGGGCCACAAAAACAAATTGGAGTTTGGTTCCTCTTGTGACCGGGTGCCCACAAAATTTGATGTAATCAGAAGCGTTGCCTTAATATTTATATCATAACAAAACAATATTGATGATTTTCTCGTTTCCCCGTGCATCCACTGTCTCTATGTGTTGCAATGTGTATGTTGATTATGTTATTGTTGTGTGATTCATGTGTTGATTTATGTTATGCTTACATAATTTATTTCTAAGTAAATTGAAATATTACAAAGTGGAAATAATAGATAAAATTGTCTTGATTACTGATTCACCCTACTCCCTGTATTAACCTGGTTTCCAACAAATTCATTAAAAGATCAAAAATATGAATAATGTAACCATTAATAATCCCAAAAAATTTCATGAATCATTGATACATGACACGAGGATCTTTGAAATCTTAACAATGAATTAATTACTAATAACACCAATATGAATATGATCTATAACCAAATAAATAAACTAAGAATTAAGACTGATGGATTTTAGTAATTACATTTATAGGTGCTCTTTTAGGAGGTTTTTCCTCATGACACTGTTGAAGATTCATCATCCTCAATAGATGTATATTTTATCTTTCTCCATGTGATGCACAAAAGTTCAGGAACTTCGCCTTACCCCTCCAGCTTATGTATCTTTAATTTAGATATTTTGAAAATTAAACTTCCTAGATAATATAGTTAAACATGTTCACTATGGCACCTAATATGTACTATCTAAACATATCCAAAAATCATTTGAATTAGAGCATTCCAAAAATATTATAAAACATGGGTAGTTTTACCTCTAGGTTTCTGTTATAATAGATTTGTTGGCCATGTTCTAGAGTGTAGTTTGTTTTCATTTTTTAATAAAATATTGTTTCTAGGAAACCCCTACTTATGCAAATCATAATTGGAAAATCATGGGTTGGACTTTTTTCATCTCTGTCAAATCTAGGATTTTTTACTCCTATACTCTCTAGTGTTAGCATTTTGGGCAATGAAATTTAAGGCAACAACCATCAAGAAAGAAGGCAATGCCAAGTCCTCGAATATGAAGACCTTCCACGATCTCAACTTTTGGAGTGAGGATATGTTGGAAGGCATCAAAGAAGAGAACATCATCGGAAAATGAGGAGTCATAATTGTGCATAGAGGTATCATGCTCAATCATGGCCAACAAGTTGTCTGAATTAATTGATGGGGATAGGCTCTTCAAATGATTGTGGTTTCTTTGAGGAGATCAAAACTCTAGGGATAATTCCCATGAGCGCATTGTCATATTGTTGGCAATTTTCTCCAACTAGGACACTAATATTCTAGATTATGAATACATGAATAATGGAAGCCTGGGGAGGGTTCTTCATGGAAATAATTATGGTATCTCTATTGGAAAACTAGAAACAAAATCACACTAAAGGTGCTAAGGGTTTGTGCCATATTCACCATGATTTCCACTTACCCATTCTTCATCATGACATGAAATCCAACAATATTCTTATTGACTCCAACTTTGAATCCATTGCAAATTTTGGACTTGCCAAGATCTTGTGTCATTCTACTACCTCGGATTTCATGTCCTTTGTGGAGGTCAGCTTTGGCTACATAACTATAGGTAAATTGTTGTTTCATATTTTGCGTTCATCTACATTCTTCAAAATCCAATCTCAATAGAGATTCATTTGAAATTTTTACTATGCCTAGTAGTTCAAACATATTTTGATCTCATTTAAAATTCAATTAATATTTAAAAATTGAATTTACACATAGTACGCATACACGCTGAAAGGCGGCGAGAAAAGTGATGTGTACTACTTTAGTATGGTTCTTCTTGATCTGACTAAGGAACCTAAACTATATAAACAATCCTTTGTGATCTAGAAAATTCTTGCAAATTTTATGCAGATTTACAAATTTCAACCTATGTTTTTCTGCACTTTCGTTCCTTAATCCTGAGGTTAAGAATTTCATAAAAGTGTTTTGGACAAGTTCTTGGGTAGTAGTTGAAACATTGGAGCTATGGTTCAAAAGTTAGAACCAGGAGACATCTCTACTGTGGATGTCATAAGGCTTACTACCTAGAGTAACTTCCCATCATGAAGGAGTATGTAGCCAATGGTATATCCCACTGGATGAGAACTAGTCCCTGCTTCACCAGGAAGCCATTTTTTCTACTCTTATGCATCATCTGCATCTCCAATGGGTATTTGCATTCAAAGATCATGAATCAAAGCTTTGTTATTTATATCCCTTATTCTCCACAAATCAATGAGTAAAAACCCCACAAGTTCTTATATAGTATATATTTTCCATAAAAAAAAAAAAAAAAAACGTTTTTCTTACATTTTTTATTGATGATATGCTTAGAAGCATATGAAAATAAGTATCACGAAATTAATAGAGAATAAAATCAATATATAGAAATCCACCCTTTCACTTTGACTACAACAATCATAACAACATGAACCCAAACCTCATAAAGGCCCAAGCAACATGTGAGGTTGATCAGTAGTTTTATACTAACCCTCATAAGATTCCTATAATTTACAACTGTAGTTGGTGTTGAATGATGCATTTCTTGGACATTACCAATATGTTTTCTCTTAGAAATATTAAAGGAGAGGATTATGATGAGAAATTGTTCAGCTCTTGTGCTACACAGAGACCATTATTGTGATAGTTCGCCCCATTCACTCGAACTAATATTACTTCCACATCCATAATCCCATTTTGGTTCTGAACACGCACCATTAAAATAAATGAATGCATGTTTTTAATGAGAGCTACCTAGGTTATAGGAATTCCTTGAGATAAGAACTAAAAGTGTATTTAAAAGGCCAAGTTGATCAAATATTAGAATTGTAATTCAAATTAAAAATGCATCTAAATTAGAATTTATTAATAAATTTGATAAAAATTATTGAATTTCTAAGGTATCATTTTTGTGGTTGAATAGTTTAGTTAGGAAATTTTCCAATTCAACGAAATGGCGAGATGTCAAACATATAAAATTGGTCATTCTTACCATCAATTAACACTATTTTCTGCTTTCCCTTTTCATAGCCTTCAATTTGATATTGGACAACAACGGGTCTGGCCCATTGAAATATTTTCTCTACAAGGGTTGTGACAAATTATGGATCAAATCCAATGAGAATCAAAATATGGAAAGAATTGATGACCCAACAGAGAACTAGACTGCATCACCTACAAGGAGGTGGCACTGAAAATGGTGATTAAACTCACACTTAGTATGAAGAAGAGGAGAAGCCTCATTGCAAAATTCAAGCATGGATTTTCTGATTTCAAACGGGTTTCATTTGAAAAGACACAACAAAACATAGAAGAAGGTTGCAATGATATTTGGAAACAATGCATGGAGAGAACTCATGGTTGTGACATCGTCTTGTTCACGTGTAAGGAAAGAGAGAGTTTAGGGTTTTCTAGGTGTCAACTCAAAGAAATGAATGTGGACCAGCATAACCACTAGAGCTTTGTGATACCAACAATTTCGATATTAAGGTGCAAAAGCGAACCCATTAAGAAAATAATAACATTTATAAAATACTTGCAAATAAAGTAATTATAAAATTTATAGTCGTAAATACAAATTATAGAATTTTTAATGCATTTATGTATTTAATGTTTAATCAAATTTAATTTTAATGGTTATAATAAAAATATATTTAAATAAATAATTTTTTTATAATTTTTAATTTATTTATTTAATGTAATTATAATTTAATTAAAATAAAATGTATTTATTAAAACAATTTCATTATTTAAATAATTTAATTCTAATATTTTAAAATTATTTAAATATTTTGATTTTATTTTAAAATACACACTATAATTTTATGAAAAAGAATTGAGAATGGAATGAATTGAATAAATATTTTTTTCCCAAAAAAATTCTCTTACATATATTTTTACATAATATTTAGCAGTTATGCAATTTCCTTTTTTAATCCAACATATTAGCCCAAATTAAGAACAAAAATTCAATCCAAATTTAAAAACATAAATTAAAGAAATAAATAATTTTAATCCAAAATACATAAGCCCTTGATTCATTTCAAACTTAATTTCAAAAAACATATAGATGAGCATATGTTGTTAGTCATATAAAAAAACCACCTTTTGGATTAAACAGGAGGAAAGAGAACATAAAGGTATTTTGTTAATTTGACATGGATTCTTTCATTGCTTTTATCTTAATACTTGGGAGTTTTGATGTCACTTCAGCAAAAAACTTGAAGCACTTGTGCAAATTGTTCGAGTGTACAAGATAAATATTATCATGGTTCATTCCACCAAACTCCCAAACTCTCTTAATTTGAGATTATTATTTCAAATTCTAACAAGAGTGGAAGGATATGTGGCCCTAGTAATGAAAATAATAATGCTTGGAGTGGAAGGTCTCGTCGGCCCCAGTAGTAAAAACCACTGGTGGTGTTGAGAGACCCCATTTGGTTTTGAAAACCAAGAGGGGGATCCCTCATTTAATCAAAGTTGTCGATTTAAAGAGGGTAGTTTGGGCACAAATCCAAATAACAGACCCCATTAAGCTTTTGTGGGGCATGGGGTCCCTCATGCCTTCAGATCTAGCTGGTCTTAGGGACATACCATTATATCCATCGCTACCTCTCTATCACTTTACATTTTGCTACAATTCTATCGTTATTCTTTTACATCTTTTGATACAAATGCTGGTAATTAATATATTTAATAAATGAAAAAACATTAATGAATGAAATCTCAATAGAATAACCAAGATTAATGTAAATGTTTCATTGAATTTTCAAATACAACTTTAAAATGCATTCACCAAAAGATCATAAAAAGATGCATATTAACCTCATAAATAAGACGATCAATCTAAAATTGTATTTCCATATTCATACCAATTTATAAGTATGCAAACTTAATTTTCCCTCACTTTTGGAATAGAAAACATTCTTGAAATATTAGATATTTCTAATAAATTTATAAATAATAACATGATAATGATTTCTCGCCCTATAATAAAAGCATAGCACAAAGTGCAAGTAGTGCACATTTTATATGAGCTATAATAGGTGGAGCTCATTGGATTCTATGAATTTAAAATAAAAGGGATCTCCAATTACCTTGAGTAGTGTGGAAATTTAGAATCAATCATGTTGATTTATTTTTGGGTGATTTATTTTTGGGTGAGTATGGAAAAATAATTGAAACAATATTAAATATCTCTAATTTTATTTTATTGTAGTTTAATGTTAATATTTATATATATTTTTGTCGGATATTTAACTTTTATATTAGTGTGTTTGATTCTTAGTTAGTTAGTAATAAGGAGGTGGCACTGAAAATGGTGATTAAACTCACACTCAGTATCAAGAAGAGGAGAAGCATCATTGAAAAATTCAAGTATGGATTTTCTGATTTCAGACTGGTTTCATTTGCAAAGACACACAACACATAGAAGAAGGTTGCTATGATATTTGGAAACAATGCATGGAGAGTGCGCATGGTTGTGACGTCATCTTGTTCACGTGTAAAGAAAGAGATGGTTTAGGGTTTTCTAGGTGTCAACTCAAAGAAATGAATGTATCAACATAACCACTAAAGCTTTGTGATACCAACAATTTCGATATTGAGGTGCAAAAGCGAACCCATTAAGAAAATAATAACATTTATAAAATACTTGCAATAAAGTAATTATAAAATTTATAATCATAAATACAAATTATAGAATTTTTAATGCATTTATGTATTTAACGTTTAATCAAATTTAATTTTAATGGTTATAATAAAAATATATTTAAATAAATAATTTATTTTTAATTTTTAATTTATTTATTTAATGTAATTATCATCTAATTAAAATAAAATGTATTTATTAAAACAATTTCATTATTTAAATAATTTAATTCTAATATTTTAAAATTATTTAAATATTTTGATTTTATTTTACAATACAAACTATAATTTTATGAAAAAGAATTGAGAATGGAATAAATTGCGTAAATATTTGTTTCCCAAAAAATACTCTTACATATATTTTGACATATATTTTTACATAATATTTAGCAGTTATGCAATTTCCTTTTTTAATCCAACATATTAAACCATATTAAGAACAAAAATTCAATCTAAATTTAAAAACAAAAATTAAATAAATAAATAAATTTAATTCCAAAATACATAAACCCTTGATTCATTTCAAGCTTAATTTCAAAAAACATATAGATGAGCATATGTTGTTACCCATATAAAAAAACCACCTTTTGGATTAAAGGGGAGGAAAGAGAACATAAAGGCATTTTGTTAATTGACATGGATTTAGTTCTCTTGTAGGCAAATTCTTTCATTGCTTTTATCTAAATACTTGAGAGTTTTGATGTCACTTCAGCAAAAAACTTGAAGCACTTGTGCAAATTGTTGGAGTGTACAAGATAAATATTATCATGGTTCATTCCACCAACCTCTCTTAATTTGACATCATTATTTCAAATTCTAACAAGGGTGGAAGGATATGCGGCCCTAGTAATGAAAATCATAGTGCTTGGAGTGGAAGGTTCTGTCGGCCCCAGTAGTAAAAACCACTGGTGGTGTTGAGAGACCCCATTTCGTTTTGAAAACCAAGAAGGGGATCCCTCATTTAATCAAAGTTGTTGATTTAAAGAAGGTGGTTTGGGCACAAATCCAAATAAGAGACCCATTAAACTTTTGTGGGGCATGGGGTCCCTCATGCCTTCAAATCTAGCTGGTCTTAGGAATGTATCATTATAATCCATCAATTCTTGGTTTGATTTAATCATCCTTAGAATCATGTTGATGTTCTAAATGCGCTAAACATGTTGAATCTATGTTGTAGTATTCTCCCTGGAATTTCATAATTGTTCTATTATGGACTTAGAAATATATTCTTTTCTCTAATAATTCACATTTGAGGGCACAATGTCATGAAAAACCCCTCTATGGGAGTGGAAGATCTATGCCCACTTCAAACTGGATGACATTTCCACATATTGAATCGAATTTCCCTACATATTCTTAACTTAAATTCTATTCTACATAGGTAGGAGATGAGAGACATATTATTGCACAGATCTATAAACTGGGTTGCATAATATTTCCTTGGTAAACTTAAATTCTATTCTACATAGGTAGGAGATGAGAGACATATTATTGCACAGATCGATAAACTGGGTTGCATAATATTTCCTTGGTAAATTCATTAACAAAAGGAAGATTATTTAACATCCCTTTTTACCCCATCGATTGTTCAATTGATTCAACCAACTTTGTTTCTATTGACTTCACTGCAAAAAGGAAAAAAACAACCAGATTTCTAGATGCAAGAAAGCAGACAACTTAGATTATTGGCCAAAATTCTTGAAGTTATATGGCAATTGAAAACTTCACTTGGCTCGGTGGAATTTTTATAACGTCCGCAACGTTTAATCTGAATGGAGTCAATAAAAGAATTTGTCACATATAAAATAACACGAAGTTCAAAAATATTGAATTCCTATCATTAAACCATCAATATATTAATCGCGTGACTAATTAATAAAAATGATTTGGGTGAATGGTGGATGGAATATGGATGAGAATGTGTCCTTCCTTTTGTTATTGATATTGTATTTGATGGAATGCAACATACTTTAATGCCTCCCTTTGTTGTAATTCGATTTTAAAATCTTTATTGTACTTTAATTTTAAAATGTCTATTATTAATATTCCTAATTTTATTAAATTTGAAATGATTTTAATGAAAGATTTTTGATAGTATTTGATGGGAGGAAACATAGTTTAATACCTTCCTTTATCGTAGTTTGATTTTTAAATCTTTATTGTAATTGAGTTTTAAAATATTTATTATTGATATTCCTAATTTTATTATATATGAAATTATTTTAATGAAATTTTTTGGTATTTCACTACGTGAATTTGTAAATATTAATATTCTAAAGAGTTTTTCTTGTACAACGTGTCATGTTTAGATAAAGAAGTTAGACATATGAAAAAATAGAAAATAATAAAAAAAAAAAAATAATATTGTTTTATGTAAATGATGTGATATTAGGAATAAAGATATTATATTGTACATAAAATTGTTAAAAGGTTTCCACGTCCACATTTACATCTACGTCGACGTCCTTGCTTCCTATAGCGCTACCTCTCTATCACTTTTCCTTGCTTCCTATAGCGCTACCTCTCTATCACTTTACATTTAACTACAATTCTATCGATGTTCTTTTACATCTTTTTGATACAAACGCTGGTAATTAATATATTTAATAAATGAAAAAACGTTAATGAATGAAATCTCAATAGAATAACCAAGATTAATGTAAATGTTTCATTGAATTTTCAAATACAACTTTAAAATGCATTCACCAAAAGATCATAAAAAAATGCATATTAACCTCATAAATAAGGCGATCAATCTAAAATTGTATTTCCATATTCCTACCAATTTATAAGTATTCAAACTTAATTTTCCCTCACTTTTGGAATAGAAAACATTCTTGAAATATTAGATATTTCTAATAAATTTATAAATAATAACATGATAATGATTTCTCGCCCTATAATAAAAGCATAGCACAAAGTGCGAGTTGTGCACATTTTATATGATCTATAATAGGTGGAGCTCATTGGATTCTCTGAATTTAAAATAAAAGGGATCTCCAATTACCTTGAGTAGTGTGGAAATTTAGAATCATTCATGTTGATTTATTTTTGGGTCGTTAGGAGTATGGAAAAATAATTGAAACAATATTAAATATCTCTATGTGAAATTATTTTATTGTAGTTTAATGTTAATATTTATATAAAAAATTTGTCGGATATTTTAATGTTACATTAGTTAGTTGGATTCTTAGTTAGTTGGATTTGAAATATTTAGTTTAACTAAAATAGCTTAGAGTTTAGTATTTGGTTGAGTTTTTTTCTCAACTAGTTGATTGTGTGGTTAAGATATTATTTTTATGTTGATAAAATACTTGATGTATTTATATGTGATATTTAATAGAATATAAATTAGTTTTTAGGCTTGAAATTAATTTTCTAAATTGGTATCAGAGTTTGTATCTCTGAGCTAACAGCCTCAATGGAGGGCCCAGAAATATAAGAGAGATGTAACAATAATATGTTGTAGTTGTATATTGGTGTAGGTGTGTCAAGAGTTTTGTGTGACTCTGTGGTGATTTTGTTAAAGTGTGAGATCGTCACTTCTTAGCATGCATTGGGATAGGTAATAGGACCGAGGATTTGATAAAATGATTCCTCTCTGATTTAGTTCTTGTTACATTTCTTGATTGTGACCAGAGTGGGCACAATGCTAAAGCATTGTTCGAGCTAGACTAACCCAATGTCACTGACACTGCCATTGGTGATAATAATTAGTAACACATTGCTTAGGGCTAATGTGGACTAATAATGCGGTGGGCATGAGATTGTGATTATCGACAATGGATTTGGAGAAAGGTTGGTTCATTTATGTGGGGATAAAATGGAGTGTGCAGATATTACTCTCATATTAGCCTTGCTGGAGTGTACAATCACAATTTGAAATTGCACATGAATAGCCCCTAGGATACAAAGATCTTGACACCTTTCACAAATTTTTCTGGCTTTGTGTTGTGGTGGACCTATCTACTTTATCAAGTATCACATTGCACTATAAATTTTCACCAAAAATTATTCCTCGATCATGTCCTCTAATGATAGTTACGATAATAACCATTTTCTCACGAAGCAACATTTGGGAATGTTGGTGAGAGCAATGTTGTGTCTTTCTACTGAAGAAATGGCTTTGTAGTGCAAGTGTTAATCCCTATATAAGCCCCATATTAACCCAGAAACCCCTTATTAAGCCCTAGATATTGAGTGATTACATTTCTAATATTACATTATTATGTAGGCTAAAACCCCTCATGGTCCTATTTTATTATAATTGTATCCTTTCTTTCTCACACACACATACACACACTAAGGAGACCTAGTCTTAAGAACATCAAATACTTTTTGTTCATTGTACTATTTGTAAAAGGAGGTTCTCCCTTAAAATAGACTATAATTATTGGTTTCTTGTCATTTTAAGGTGCAAGGATCATAGAATTTGGTACCAGAGCTCTTGATCTTAGGGTTTTGCTGCTTTAAATAGGTAATTGTGGAAATTTCAATTTTTTTCAGTGTGGTTTCAGATGGTGAAACCTTGAGAATATTGAGAATCCATCTAAGGAATATTTGGTTCAAGTTTCACATAAATGTTCGATATATTTTTGGATATATGGTCCAAGGAAGTTAGGGTTTTTGAAAGCTCTTGTAAATTTTGTGTCAAATAGGTCAGTTCATAATTTTCGTTATGATTTTTTTTCTATGAGGCTTCAGACTATGAAACTCTAACCAAGTTCAGAAGATATCTCAGGGAACATATGGTCCAAGTTATAGATATTGGTTCACTATATTTTCAGAGATATGATCCAAGGAAGTTAGTTTTTTTGTACGCTCCAAACTTCAGTCTCAAATAGGTAAGTTTGGCATTTGTTCTATAACTTATTTTTCTATAAGGATTCGTAAAGTTAAACTTGTAACATATTAAGGAGACATATTTGGGAATATCTAATTCCATTTTTAGAATTTGTTTCACTATAATTTTGGAATTATCCCATGGGGAATTTCGCTTTTGTGAACAGTCAAGAAATAAATTTTAAACAGGCCAACTTGATATTTTTTTTATGTACTCTTGTCTAGAAATTTTTGGGCTGTGAAATCTTCAAGGATTTTAGGAGACATATATAAGTACATTAGGTATAGGTTCTATAATTATATTTCAATAATTTGACATGTGGCATACTATATAAGTTTTCTCATGTGAAGAGACCAAAAAGGTATGTAACATACTAGTGACCTAATTGTTCATTAGAAGATCCCATTTTTTTGTTGTAATAAAGAGCAGGGATATTATTATTTTCCAACACACCTCCAAAAAAACCTACTGCACTAATTAAATCTACTAAAGGCACATCCTTGACCCATGAATAAAGTGAAGACCTAGAATTTAGGTTATCTCATTTAGAATAAAGTTAATGAAATGGAGGGTAGTATGTTGAAAAAGGTGGATTTATCAAGTTTTCAAGAAAATATCAAAAGAGAAATATAAAATAGGATGAATGAAAATAAGGAAGGAATATAAAAGAAGATAGAAGGAATAAAAATGAAGATGAATGAAAAAAATACAATAATTCATGCTTTTTGTCTTGGAAAATATTCCTAAAAGGGATGTGGAGATCCAAGGAAATTGTGAAAATAAGGAGAAGCATGTTGTTGAGAATCGATCTCATATGGGGAGTCTGCTATCACAATTGGAGAGTACAAATGTTGTAGATGTATTTTTCAGTCTTCTGATGATAATCATGCTAATAGCACTATGCTCATGGAACAACATTTTGGAATTTTGGTGAGAGAAATCATGTGTGCTTCTACTAAAGAAATGGCTTCATAGTGCAAGTATAAACTTACATCATGTGGGAAAAAAATCACAGTCCTAAACTTGTTAAGAGAGAATAAATACAAATTTGACTTTGTGATAAGCAATGTATATATTCCTTGGCTCAGTTGGATGTATTTGTAGGGTATTCCATAAAGAAAAAAAGAGGGATTGAGCCAAGGTTGACTACATGTATAAGAATATTCTCTTTGCACCTCTTGTCATAGTTATTGTTGGAAACCCAAGAAGTATGCTGGCCTTAGTGTACTCCTACATGCTTTTCAAATGGTACTCATATTGACAAAACCAATTAGATCTGTTAGAGATATGATGATAGACATTAGGTGAATTTTGAAGTAAAAAATGGGCCTCAAAACAAAAAAATGTACCAACAAAATTAACTTTAAAAGAACTAATACGATTCAAGAAGGTGATTTCATCCCTGAGGGAAAATATTTTGGAGGGAAAAGAAGAACAATGCTTTTTTTTAATTATATTTCTAACTTATCTCCTTGTATGTTCACTCAAATTTCAAGAGTAGACACCCATTGGATGTGGAATTAAATTCCACACCTAACGAGTACCCATTTTGCATACTTCTGAGTAGGATCTACTCAGAAGCATGTAGAGTGGGTACTTGTTCAGTGTGGAATTTAATTTTGCATCCAACGGGTGTCTACTCTTAAATTTGAGTGAACCTACAAGGAGATAAGTCAAAAATACAATAAAAAGATACTTTTCTTTCTTTTTCTTTAAAAATTCATATGTGTTATTTTATTATTTTCTTAGGAGGCCCATTTTAGACCTCAAAATTCCCCTAACGTCAACCCGCCAGTTTCCATAATGTAACAATATTATTATACTAGTGGATAGTAGATTGAATGGGGACAACGTGAGCACAAAATATTATTGGTGGGATACAAGGAATTTTTCAAGATCAAAAATGGGTTTAAGTTGAGCATGCCATGGAAAAAATTTGAAAATCATAAAGATACACTTGTGATTATATTAGTTTTAATGTGTCAATATGTATTAGAGATATCTATGTTTGTAAAATAAATGATGAATAATTACCAAAACCAAATAAAGAGGTCATTTTGTAAAATTGACTTTGGATACATTCAATAGCTAGACTATGTTAGAGCCTAGATTGACCTCAGACTGAAGGGAGGCAATCCTAGGATAACCACAAACCAAGCTTAACCTGGTAGCTAGCCCTACCAGGTCGGGAGAGGACTCTCTCCTTGTCAATCTCAGTTGATATGACTGAATCAAATATGGATTTTAGGCTAGGTATAGTAGCTCTAGGGTTTTTTTGGTTGATTTTGATGGTTTTGTTGTTGGATCAAATGGAGCAGGTAGCTTTGTGTCTGGGAAATCAAGTCAGGAATGCAGGGTGTTCTATGGGGTGAGGTAGGTAGGTGTTTAAGAACTTGTAATTGAGTGATATGGCAGGTCTAAGACTGATGAGAATCTGAGGAGGGCATGCAGAGATCATGTATCCTCTTCAAACTGTAGAAAACATCAAAAACTAAATGTATTGCCCACGCAGAGCACTGTCACCAATGTATTCTACCTATCTATCTTTATTTCATTTAGTTTAGAAGAATGAATTAGATTTTGGCATACATAACACATGAGATAAACTAATGACAGAAGGAGAAACTATGAAAAAAAAAATTACCACAAGAATCCCACAAAAATAGCTGCAAATCCTGGTTTATTTCCTTGACAAACTGCTGTAGAGATGTACAATGTAGCTCAGAGCATCCAAGGCAGTCCAACCTTTACAAATGAGGAAGAAAATACATAATATAGGCATCAAACAACTCATCCTGACCTTTAGGGGTCGAATCCATGAGAAGAGGGGCAGTTTCAACCATTTCCCAACTAAGAACAAGAATATAGGCAATGGAACAACTTGCCTCTATAAGTATGGAAACTGATTCATTGACCCCCAAACCACCTCAAACTAATGAATCTACCCTCTAAGGTAATTTTACAATTACATTTACATAGCATAGCATCATTTACAATCATAAATTCATCCATGATGAGAGAAAAAGTCAACTTGTAGAAAAACTAGGCAAAAACTAGATTTTTGGGCAAACTAGCTCTATGCGTAGCGCCACTGGCCAGGTGCATAATGCCACTTCACAGCTACTTTTGGAGGCCTTCCCCTTAGCCAAATCGAGCCCAAGATAGCTCATTGGAAAGGTCTTCCTGTCTAGTTTCTGGAACATCTTAAGTTTGTGCATTTGGAGGTCATTTTCCCTCTCAAAAGTGGAATCTCCCAAAGCTGCTTCTGTGTGTCCAAAAAGAGGCAAAGAGGTCACTTTTTGATGGTTTTTTTACCTTTTGGTGACCAATTTTTGCTCCAAAATTGCTGATATTTTCTAGGTTTGGTGCTCTAATTATGCTGAATCCAAATATAAAATCCATTTCTCTAAAAAGTCTTCCAATGAAAAGCATAGCACCACTCCTATGCGTAGCGCCACTCAGTTTTCTCCACAAACACAGTGATTTCACTCCCTTTGCTCAATAACACTTCAAAATCGCATTTTTTCCCATAGACCTCAACTCAAACAATAAAATAGCTTAAGATAGGGATGACCTTTATATGGCTTGGCAACTTTTGATTTTTCATTCTTCAAAACCCACTTTATAATGTCTATTTGCTTTTTAAATACTCTGTTTTTTGGATGCTTGATCTTTTGCTTGAATAGGTGAACTGATGCTTTGATTTCTTTGAATTTTGCAGTGGTATGTACTTGGAAATATTAGCATGTGACCAGGAGAAGCATGAGAATATTAATTACATATGAGAAAAATTAAAATTACATGAAATTTACAAAATATACCAATGCTTTGTCTTCACCTCAAACTGGTTTTGAGGTGAAAAACTTATTAAGTTTAAAAATTACGATATTACAACTTTTTTGATGATTATTGTCATCCTCATGTGTCTGCTAACCATTATTAGTCAATGGTTACTGAAAATTTGAAATGGTGAAACCCTAATACCTAATGAGACTCTAACCCTAAGAGCTAAGACCTATTTAATGAAATACATTGAAAATGAACCTGGACCTGAACCATTGACTGAATCACACATGAAAAGAGGTCAGGAGATATGTGTCATGAGGGAAAAACTAAAATGTGCCCTACAATCAGCTGATCCATGACCTAATGGAATGCAACTCATCAGAACGTGACTTCTAATATGAATGCAAAAGAGTAAACTTTGATCACTGATGGCAGTGTGAAGACACTGACACTAACATTGGGAAATTGTTGAAACTGCCCCTCTTCTCATGGATTCAACCCCTGAAGGTTAGGATGAGTTGTTTGATGCCTATATTATGTATTTTCTTCCTCATTTGTAAAGGTTGGACTCTCTTGGATGCTCTGAGCTACATTGTACATCTCTACAGCAGTTTGGCAAGGAAATAAACCAGGATTTGCAGCTATTTTTGTGGGATTCTTGTGGTAATGTGTTTTTGCATAGTTTCTCCTTCTGTCATTAGTTTTTCTCATGTGTTATGTGTGCCAAAATCTAATTCATTCTTATAAACTAAATGAAATCAAGATAGATAGGTAGAATACATTGGTGACAGTGCTCTGCCTTGGGAATACATTTAATTTTTTATGTTTTCTACAGTTTGAAGAGGATACATGATCTCTGCACGCCCTCCTCATCAATCTTAGACCTACCATCTCACTCAATTACAAGTGCTTAAACACCTACCTACCTCGCCCCATAGAACACCCTGCATTCCTGACTTGATTTCCTGGACTCAAAGCTACCTACTCCATTTGATCCAGCAACAAAACCATCAAAATAAACCAAAAAAACCCTAGAGCTACTATACCTAGCCTAAAATCCATATTTGATTCAGTCATCTCAACTGAGATTGACAAGGAGAGGGCCTTCTCCCGACCTGGTAGGGCTAGCTACCAGGTTAAGCTTGGTCTGTGGTTATCCTAGGATTGCCTCCCTTAAGCCTGAGGTCAATCTAGGCTCTAACATAGTGGCAAACATACTGGGGAATGTAGTGTTATGTTCCTCAGCAAAATGTATCAAGTTTAGATCTGATTATTGATGGTGGACAACGATTAAACACCGGAAGGCTGAAATCATTCATCTGGCAACTCTAGTGTCGAAAAATCCCAAGCTTCAGAATTGTTTTGGCAACTCTACTCTTCAAGAACTAATAGCGTGAAGACTTTCTTGGTGAATTCATTGTTATCAAAATGGATTTGTTTGCTCAAAGGTATGCTCCCATGAGCTGAGATCACATTCCAGGTTTCCCAAATAAAATTCCTAAGGTAGATTGGCAAATTAATTTGCCTATGTTTAAAGATGATGATAGGAATGGTGCTGCTTTACATCTGGTTAGATTTCACATGCATATTCACAAGTTGAAGGTTGATTTTCCCGAAGATTGCTTGATGAAGATATTCATGGCCGCTTTAGAAAGTGAAGCCCGGTCTTGGTATGAAAGTTTGCAGCCTGCTAGTATTTAATGTTTGAAGGATTTTCATACCATGTTCTTTGAAAGGTATAAAGAATCTTGTCCATCCTTAATATTAGTTTAGAATTGTTGTAGACATGCTTATAGTTTTATTGAAAATCTTGAGAAAGTTTATGAATATGATGACTTCATGGACGATGAGATCATGGAAGCCTTGTATGAAATTCCATTTCAGCAGCATAAAGAGAGCTTAGAGGATACTTGTCAAGATGCTCAGGAAAATTTGCAGCAGGTTCAAGATCTTGGTACAATTGAAAATGATGGGGACAAGGTCTTATTTCAGATCTACTCATAGCAGAAGATACTATGTAGGAAAATCAAGTTTCAATGTCAGATTGTGATAAAGTCAAGTTAGTTATTCTAGATCTAGATTTAGATCGTGATGATGAAGAAGATTCAGATCGTGATAATGAAGAAATCATTGAAGCCTTCTTTTGATTTTTCCCTTCAACAACAGTCTCAAAAAGCTAGTTACTTCGTTACACAAGATCATAATCAGCATACAGTAGCTTCTTCTTTGCTTGAAGATGAAGGAATTTTGTATCTTGATAGTCAACAGGAATCACATTAAATGAATCAGTAGTCTGAGGAAAATTTATATACTCCTTTTCTTGAAATTAAAGAAGACAATTGCTGTAGAAAACCAAAAGTACTTTCTCCTCTATCTAAAGATGAGATAGATCAACTCCTAAAGGGTCATGTTACAGCCCAAGCTAATGCAGGTTTGCAGTGTTCACATAGTCAAAAAGGTGTTAGTGAAACTTCTTCCACTTTTGAAAATGAAAATCTGAGTTTAAATGAGGACAGTCTTGAAATTAGATTTATAGATCAGCGAACAGATATTGTTTTCTTTCATGAAGATGATAGGGCTGTCATGTTTGATAATCTTGAAGAATGTTTTCTGTTTAAGATTGGCTTAGACTATGAATTGAGGAGTATGAGCCCAAGAGAGAGAGTATGCCAAAAATCGAGTTAGAATTTTTCATGCTCAAGGAATTTACAGCCAACACTTAGATAGCAGAAGCTTATACTTCTCTATGCCTTCCTATCAATCAACAACCAACTGTTCTTTCAGATCAGAATGAAGGGAGTACTTGTATTTTTGCTGTTGGATCTCAAGACAAGCTAGTGCTTTAGGATTTTCAAGATCCCTTCAACCTGAGGTCAATCTAGGCTCTAATAGACTGTTTACCTAAATAACTACCAAGTACAATAGATGGAACCCATGTATTTTGGTAGATGGAAGCACATCTATAGAATGAGTAGTAGTTCAGTGATTGAAAACATGGAATTGACTATGGTCTTAAGTAATTGTATATTCAAGAGATCGAATGGATGTAGAGCTCAACATGGATGGTTGTCTAGTTGGTTTGGAAGTTCTAGATCTAGAGAAGGATCCCTCATTAGTCAATGATGACATGAGAGTGGTTTTCTAGTGAGGTTATGGGACATCTTGTGGATGTTTTTTAGTAATTTATTTTGGGAGATATGTGATTTTGGAGTTCAGGATTGGAACTTAGGAATTGAACTTACCAACTACACCTTTTTGAAGATTATGAGACAACTTAATGGAGTTCACTCTACATGACTTCAAAAATTATTAGAGATGCAAGACTTCGGCAAACAAGAATATCAAAGACAAGTACTTTTTAAGGGTGGGTGTTGGAAACTTAACTCCTACTACTAACTAGATTTGAGTGATTTAGTCCAACTAAAATAGCTCCTAGTTTAGTGTTTGGTTAAGATATTTTCTCAACTAGTTGATTGTGTGGTTAAGATAGTATTTATATCTTAAACTAATACTTTGTCATAACGATGGAGAAATATGGAATATTCATCCATTTTTTTGAAGAATGTGTGTTGTGGAAGCACAAAGGGCATTTTTCTACTCGGATTTGGGTTGAAGCAAGATTTGAGGGTCATAGCACGAGCCGAGGGTCGAGCCTAGTGCAGAGCATGGGGGCATTGGCATTGATAGCATGTAACTGGTGAGGTTGTTGGAGTGCAGTTCATCGATAGTGGTTCTGTAGAGCACATATTATAAAGGACATCTAGATATTCAAGAGTCGACACCCATTGGATGTGCAATTAAATTCCACACCCAACGAGAACCCACTTTGCATACTTTTGAGTAATATCTACTCAAAAGTATGTAGTGTGGGTACCTGTTAGGTGTGGAATTTAATTCTACATCCAACGAGTGTCTACTCTTGAAATTTGAGTGAACCTACAAGAAGATAAGTCAAAAATACAATCAAAATGTAGCTTTCTTTCTTTTTCTTTAAAAAATCATAAGTATTATTTTATTATTTTAACTATTGTTTTATTATTTTCTTAGGAGGCCCATTTTAGACCTCAAAATTCCCCTAACGTCAACCCACTAGTTTCCATAGTGTAATGATCTTATTATACTAGTGGATAATATATTGAATGAGAACAATATGAGCACAAAATGTTATTAGTGGGATACAAGGAATTTTGTAAGATAAAAAATGGGTGTAATTTGAGCATGTCATGGACAAAATTTGAAAGGTATAAAGCTACATGTGTGATTATATTAGTCTTAATGTGTCAATATGTATTAGAGATATCTATGTTTCTAAAATAAATGATGAATAATTACCAAAATCAAATAAAGAGGTCATTTTGTAAAACCAACTTTCAATACATTTAGTAGCCAGACTACCTACCTAGATAACTAGCGAGTACAATAGTTGGAACCCATGTATCTTGGTAATGGAAACACATCTATAGAATGACTAGTATTTCAATGATTGCAAACATGAAATTGACCATTGTTTGAAGAAAATGTATCTTAAATAGATCGAGTGGATGTAAAGCTCAAAATGGATGGTTGTTCAGTTGGTTTGGAAGTTGTGGATCTAGAGAAGGATCCCTCATTGGTCGTTGAAGACATGAGCGTGGTCTACTAGTGAGGTTATGGGACATCTTGTGGATCTTGTTCAGTAATTGAATTTGGGAGATATGCGATTCAGGAGTGGAACTTGGGAATTGAACTTTCCAACTACATCCTTATGAAGGTTATGTGACAACTTGATGAAGTTCACTCTACATGATTTCGAAAATGATTAGATATGCAAGACTTTGGAAAACAAGAAGATAAAAGACATGTACTTGTTAAGGGAAGGTGTTTGAAACTTTACTCCTACTCCTACCTAGATTTGAGAGCTTTAGTCCAACTAAAATAACTCCTACTTTAGTGTTTGGCTAAGATATTTTCATAACTATTTGATGGTATGGTTAAGATTGTATTTATATCTTAAACTAATACTTTGTTAGAGTGATGGAGAAATATAGAATATTCTCCTATTATTAGAACATGTTATGTTTTTGTTCGAACTAATTGCCTAATTAGCCCTTGTTAGTTTTCAAATCCTATATTCGAGGAATCTTTTCAACTAACTTATAACCATATATATGTATGTGATTGTTGTCTTGGTGAATGTAAGTGTGAGTGGTGCATTCTCTCGAATGAGCATTATCTCATTAGTGAGTTGTAACTCTTCTTCGAATAATTTGTCTTCCATATTTTGTGGGTTGGTTTTAAAGCTAAGTCGAGGGTCATGAGGCTAAACCTGATTTTTTGAAAGAGCCTTGTGGTGTGGTTGAGTTTGTTGTGAATAATGTGTGTTGTGGAATCAAAAAGGCCTTTTTTTCTACCTAAATTCAGGTCGAAGCACGAGTTGAGGATTGTAGCACGAGTCGAGGTTCGAGCCTGGTGCAGAGCGCTGTGGCATTGGCATTGATTGAATGTAACTAGTGAGGTTGTTGGAGTGCAGTTCATCGATCATGGTTGTGTAGTGCACATACTGTAAAGTAGATCTAGATATATATTATATTTGAGTAGCATTGTCATTGAGAAAGAGGTCTTAAAAATATTTTCAGATTTTGAATCTTGTCCTGCATCTAGTGATGGTTGATCTGCCAGTGTTTTGTTGTGGAAGATGAATTTCCCACAAAGAAGGGTTTGGATATAATTTTCTATCTAGAATTTTTTAATTTTGAAGAATTTTTATTAATACTTTGTTTCTATGTTTGCTAATCCATAATTTTGTCCATGACTGGTTGATATTTTGATTCATTTATGGCGAATTGAGATTTGATTTCAAAGGTAATAATTTCCTGAGAATCTTGGGATCAATATTTATCTTAATGTTTTGACGGGATTTTAAGTTATTGTTCTTAACTTTGAAATCAATTCGTTGGATTGGTAATAGAAGGAAATTTTTTTTAATCAAGTGTTTTTTTTATCAATTCATTAGAACCATGTCATTAGGGAAGCTCTAAAAATTGAAAATGGCCCTAAAATATTTAATCGTGAAAATTGATATCAATTGATCCAATCTTGGAAACCCATTATCCATTTTTTTTCACTAAAACTAATTCCCCTACCTCTAAATTCAACCCCCCTCCCCCTTCACCTTTCACACAATCTTCTTATGTCCTATTTGTTACCTTATTTTCCTCTTCCTTTTCATTTCTTAGCATATTTTAATCTAATCCAATATTTTCTTGCCCCTTTAACCTTCTTCTTTATGATTAATCTAAAAACTTTTAGATTCATAATTTAATTTTATTCCCAATTAAATACTATTTTTATAGTTCTTTCACTTTAATTTATATTATCTTAATCTTAATATAATTTAAAACTATTTTAATACTACTTTAATTTAATATTTTAATTCTATTTTTTCTTATTTAATGCTAATATAAATATTTCTCCTGCACCTCTTCAATATTAAGATCATTTTGTCCAAAATGTACTATATTATGTCTTTAAGGTTTCTACGAGTCTCATGATTATGTAGTTTATCTTCTGGATACATCGCATTAGGTTTCTTTTTTATCGATGTTTCGAACCAGCAACGATGGTTCATCTTCAGGATGTGAAAGATTATTGAAAGACTGGTCTCATTTTTTCTTCATATATATAGAGATGTATGAGATGTTTAGCCGACAGATATTAGGATTTATTAAATTATTTTTAAATTATTCTATTTGTTTTAATTATAATTTAATTGTTTTATATTTTTGTTAATTATATTTTTGTGATATTTAGGGTTTAAAATTATTATAGAATTAATTTAATTATTCTATTATGTTTTGTGAATTTAATTGTATTATTGTGATATTTTTGGGATTTTAAAATTTTTTTTATAGAATTATTATTTCATTAGGGTTATGGGTGTATTAATTATATTTGTTATATTTGTATTAATTATTTCTTATTTTAATTATATTTCTTTTAAATAATTATTTATTTTAATTATATTTATTTCAATTAATTATTTATTTTAACTGAAAATGATGGGGACAAGGTCTTATTTCAGATCTACTCATAGCAGAAGATACTATGTAGGAAAATCAAGTTTCAATGTCAGATTGTGATAAAGTCAAGTTAGCTATTCTAGATCTAGATTCAGATCGTGATGATGAAGAAGATTCAGATCGTGATAATGAAGAAATCATTGAAGCCTTCTTTTGATTTTTCCCTTCAACAACAGTCTCAAAAAGCTAGTTACTTCGTTACACAAGATCATAATCAGCATACAGTAGCTTCTTCTTTGCTTGAAGATGACGGAATTTTGTATCTTGATAGTCAACAGGAATCACATTAAATGAATCAGTAGTCTGAGGAAAATTTATATACTCCTTTTCTTGAAATTAAAGAAGACAATTAATGTAGAAAACCAAAAGTACTTTCTCCTCTATCTAAAGATGAGATAGATCAACTCCTAAAGGGTCATGTTACAGCCCAAGCTAATGCAGGTTTGCAGTGTTCACATAGTCAAAAAGGTGTTAGTGAAACTTCTTCCACTTTTGAAAATGAAAATCTGAGTTTAAATGAGGACAGTCTTGAAATTAGATTTATAGATCAGCGAACAGATATTGTTTTCTTTCATGAAGATGATAGGGCTGTCATGTTTGATAATCTTGAAGAATGTTTTCTGTTTAAGATTGGCTTAGACTATGAATTGAGGAGTATGAGCCCAAGAGAGAGAGTATGCCAAAAATCGAGTTAGAGTTTCAAACCAGCAACGATGGTTCATCTTCAGGATGTGAAAGATTATTGAAAGGCTAGTCTCATTTTTTCTTCATATATATAGAGATATATGAGATGTTTAGCCGACAGATATTAGGATTTATTAAATTATTTTTAAATTATTCTATTTGTTTTAATTATAATTTAATTGTTTTATATTTTTTTTAATTATATTTTTGTGATATTTAGGGTTAAAAATTATTATATAATTAATTTAATTATTCTATTATGTTTTGTGAATTTAATTGTATTATTGTGATATTTTTGGGATTTTAAATTTTTTTTTATAGAATTATTATTTCATTAGGGTTATGGGTGTATTAATTATATTTGTTATATTTGTATTAATTATTTCTTATTTTAATTATATTTCTTTTAAATAATTATTTATTTTAATTATTTTAATTATATTTATTTCAATTAATTATTTATTTTGATTATTTTAATTATTTTAATTGCCATAATTATTTTTATTTATTAATTATATTTATTTTAATTATTTATATGGCTAAACCATTTTTCTTATTTTATTTGTTTTCATTAATTATTCTCTTATATTTCATTTTAATTTTTGTTTAGGATAAGTTGCCCTATTTTAATTGTGTTAGTTATCCCTTATTCTATTTGTTTTGATTATGATTTAGTTATTCTGTTATGTTAATTATTGAATTTTTATTATTATTATTTTATTAGCGTCTACCTGAGTTAATAATATCTTCTTATTTATGTTTATTTATTAATTATTTATTTATTTTAATTATTTTTAATTGTTATAATTATTTTTATTTATTAATTATTTACTAATTATAATTATTTTAATTATTTATATGGCTAATCCATTTTTCTTATTTTATTTGTTTTCATTAATTATTCTTTTATGTTTCATTTTAATTTTTTAATTTTTGTTTAGGATAAGTTGTCATATTCTAATTGTGTTAGTTATCCCTTATTCCATTATTCTATTCTATATGTTTTGATTATGATTTAGTTATTCTGTTATGTTAATTATTGAATTGTTATTATTATTTTATTAGGGTCATAGTTGTTCATTTCCTATGATTTTTATTTCCTATGATTTTTGTTAAATTATATTATAGTATGGTCATAATTTGTTTTTAATTATAATGGATTAGATCTTTTATGTTTGTTCTAGGTTAATTAGAGGAGGATTATAGTTAGGTAGGGGTAGATTTGGATGATAGGATTGGAATCCAGTTTTCGCTTATGGTCCATCCGTCGTCTCTATTGAGGTTATTAGGGTGTTTGCTAATTTCTATGGCTTCTCTGAATTTCCTTATGAAGTAGTGATCACTTCTAGCTAAGATACGGGTATCTTCTATACAGATTTGGTGCTTAGTTTTATTAGAATGTTCAGCTAGAGTTAAGGATTTGGATCTATTGTGTTTAATGTCAGCTGAGTGTTCCTGGATTCTTGTGTTAAAGGATCTCCCAGTCTCACCTACATAGGGTTTGCCGCATGAGCAGGGAATTAAGTAGACACCTTTATGGCATTTAGGATCAATTTTGTCTTTGACTAGATTAAGGCAGTTACGGATAGTGTTTAAGGGTTTGAAGGTGGTTAGAATTCCATTATTTTTCAGGATGCGGGAGATTTTGTCTGTAGTCCCTAGTATGTAAGGGAGGTTGACTTTTCCTATTATATTATCAAAGTTTTTATTTTTGTTAGGTCGAGTGTTTGCCTTATTTATGGCTTTGATAGCTTGATGTTTGTTGTATCCGTTTTTTAGGAAAACTTTAATAAGGTGTTCTATTTCTTTTTCTAGGTGTTCCTTGTCAGAGATTCTAAGGGCTTTGGTTGCTAATTTGTTGAGGACACCTAGTTTGTGGGTAGGGTGATGATGTATCCAGAAGATAATCTACATGTATTATATTATTTTATTATCTTTATTCTTATTAATTTGATCCTTCATTCCATTTATTATTTTATCCTTGACCCTTTTGTATTCCCTAACTCATTTTAATTAATAAATTGTATTCATTCTAATTTTATCCTTAACTCTTATAAATATCAAATCCAATATTTTACGTTCCCCCTAACCTCTTTCTTCATTATTACTAATTATTTTCTTTAAATAATTTAATACTATTTAAATTTTAATTCGTCTTCTTTAATTTTAATCTAATCCTAAGTATCCCCAATGGGGGTGGGTACAGTGGATGGGGGGATCTCGTGGGGCGAGCCCACCACCCTGTCAACATGATGGGCATTAAAGTTCAATGGTCGTAACTCACCCCTGACATGCTAATGCAAACATGATGCAAATAATGAAATAAATGGTTATTAAATTGTTTTGGACAATGGTGGGGAGAGCTTACGCCTAAGTGGGGTTGTGGAACCGACCTCCTTGCTACTAGTGTCTGAATTTGGCTGCTCTGTTGAGTGCATAGAGATTAGTCTAGGGTTCAATAAGAAGTTGACAGAGGCGAAGGTTCATTGAGGAAGGGGGAATTTGCATGAGACATTAAGTATTGTTAATAGAAGGTGGTCGCCATCTCTCTCAGTCAATTCTTATTCTATTGCTCAGGTTTTGTCTTCTCGACATTTCTCCTTTTGCTTGTCATTCAACTTAGTAATATGAGTCTTATTCTAGTCAGTCTATTAATTAATATTGGTTTCCAGGGTTTTGGGGTTGCTACAGCAGAAACAAGTCTCTGCTCTAGTTTTCCCTAGTTTGTGAGTCTAATTCTATTGTATGATTGATGGTTTTTGAAAGTAATGTTTGAAATGTTCTTGTCGATGTCTAAAGATTAATTAATTATTTTAAAATAGAGGGGTATTACTATTGCATGTGTTGGCGCACTAATATGACTTTATAAATCAATCTTAATCCTACATTAATATGTCAACCTAGGATTCATCTTTTTATTTCAAGGTTATAAGAATTTTTTGTGCGATAACAATCAGAGATTGGTATGAAGGTAATTAATCCTAAATCCTAACTTCATTGTAGAAATAAGCAATTTCTCAACGTCTCGTTGACTTAAGAAATTCAAATGCAAAAAAAAAGATTATTCTACTGTTCGAAATTGGAAATATAAATCAATTTCAAACTACTTCAGACAAAAATCTCAACCTAATATTCTAAATTCCAAAAGGAAATCAAACTAAATAATAGAAACCACATGTATTAAAGGAAACTACTCAAACATGCTAGTCGCAAGGAGCATGTTATGAAACCAGCTCACAAAAAGATAGAAAAGAGAGATCAACGCCTTAGAATTCAGCCTCTTCGCGGGGGCAACCTCCTTTACATTACAAAAATGAACAATTCTTGGATGATTCAATTGACAAAACCTCCTTTCTATATATAGGAGTCTAAGGAGTCACAATATAACCCAACCAACCTAACAATAATAATATAAAGCCACAAAAATAACAATAGAGGGATTCTATGGGGCACAGTAGTAACAATATGGGGACAATAGGGGCAAAACAATATTAATAAGGGATACAACTACAAAAGTAATGGGGTAATCACTAGTATTATAAGGACCCAGCATGCCCCTCTCCTTCAAAAAAGTGTTGTCCTCAATGCTTGAGTAGTTCGGGATGCTTCTGTATAAAATTCTCATCCTCCCATGTGGAATCTTCAGCAAATAAGTTCTTCCACTTGATAAGATACTCCGAAATTGATTGATTTCGTAACTGTCGAGTTCTTATTTCTGTGACTGCTTCTAGTTCCAATATAATTTTTCCTTCCTCGTCAAGTTCTGGCAATATTGTTTGAACTGGGACCTTGTCACCTATAACCTTCTTTAAACATGAAACATGGAAAACTGGGTGCAATCGAGAAGCTGCAGGAAGCTCCAATATGTATGCCATAGTACCAATCTTTTGCAACACCTTGTACGGACCATAATACTTTGGTGATAATTTATTATCCTTCTTAGCTTGCTTGAGGGACATTTTCTTATATGGTTGTAGCCATAGTAATACCCAATCACCTACATCAAAACTTCTTTCGCTGCGATGTCAATCTGCCTGTTGTTTCATTCTATTATGTGCCAACACGAGGTTATCCTTTAAGAGTTGGAGGACTTGTTGTTGATGTTCGATGTGATGTTCCACTGCTTGAAACTTAGAATTTTCTCTTAAATATGATATGATGGATGGTGGTTGATATCCGTAAAGTGCCATAAATGGGGTCATTTTTGTTGTTGTATGGAAGGAAGTGTTATACCACCATTCAGCGAGAGGCAACCATTTGACCCATTGTGTCTGTTTATCAGATACAAAGCAACGAAGATATCCTTCCAAACATTTGTTTACTATCTCATTTTTCCCATCATATTAAGGATGATAAGATGAGCTATGAGCTAATTGAGTACCAAGACAAGAAAATAATTCTGTCCAAAAGTTTCCAGTGAAAATGGGATCTCTGTCACTTACAATAATCTTTGGGTTTCCATGTAGCTTTTGAATTGTTTCCATAAATGCAGTAGAAACTATACTGGCTTTAAATGGATGTGATAATGCACAAAAGTGTGCATACTTGGTAAGTCTGTCAATTACCACCATGATGACACTCTTTCCCTCAGACTTGGGTAAACCTGTGATAAAATCCATTGAAACCTCCTCCCAACGTTGGCTTGGAATGGATAAAGGTTGTAATAGATCTGGTGTCTTAATTGTTTCAACTTTATTTTGTTGGCAAACCAAAAATTCTGCCACAAACTTTTGAATATCTGATATAATTCCCTCCCAAAAAAATTCCTTCTTAACCTTGTGGTAAGTTTTTAAAAATCTTGAGTGCCCTCCTAAGGGAGAAGTGTGCAATTCCATAAGAATCTTTTGTTTTAGCTGGGAATTTTTACAGAGGTATAAGTGATCTTTGTACCATAACGAATCATTTGCCAACTAAATATATCAGACGTACTGGAGTCTTGTTGTAACTTTCGAATAAGTGCCCACACTTCTTCGTCATTCTTCCATTCCTCCCTTGCTTCGTTTATCCAATCTGGTTGGATAATAGAAATGGTGCACAACAATGCTTCCACATCCTCATCCTTTCTTGAGAGTGCATCTGCCACCACATTTTTCTTCCCTTTTTGTAGATGATTTCAAAGTCATAACCCAACATCTTTGTGACCCACTTTTTTTGCTCTTCAGAGGATAATCTTTGTTCTAAAAAGTATTTAAGGCTATCATGATCCGTTTTTACCTTGAAGTGTCTTCCCATTAGGTAGGGTCGCCATTTCTTAAGTGCATGGAGTATTGCCAACATTTCCTTCTCATAAATAGCTTTGTGAAAATACTTTCCCTTGATTGGACGGCTTTCAAAAGCAATGGGTCTTTCATCTTAAATTAAAACAACACCAATTCCATTTCCTGAAGCATCCCATTCCACAATAAAGGTTTTTGTGAAGTCTAGTGTAGCTAAGACCGATGCTTGGCACATTGCCTCTTTAAGATGCTCGAAGGCCTTTGTTGCTTCCAGAGTCCATGAAAATGAATCTTTCTTCAATAATGTTTTAGAGGTGCTTCTATTCTCCCATAATTCTTAACAAACTTGCGATAATACCCTGTCAACCTGAGAAATCCTCGCAAATGCTTTATGGATGTGGGGATTTTCCATTCCTTAATGGCTTTAATTTTGCTAGGGTCTACCTTAACTCCTTCATGAGATACAATATGACCTAGATATTCCACCTCTTGTACTCCAAAGAAACATTTGGATCTTTTTGCATATAATTGTTTCTCCTCCAATAGTTGTAGCACCCCATCAACATGTTCAACATGATCCTTCCAAGACTTGCTGTAGATTAGTATATCATCAAAAAATACTAACACAAATTTTCTAAGGAATGGTTTGAAAATGGAATTCATCAAACTTTGAAATGTTGAAGGTGCATTGGTAAGGCCAAAAGGCATGACCAAAAATTCATAATGACCCTCATGAGTTCTAAATGTTGTTTTCAGAATGTCTTCAGTCTTCATTCTGATTTGATGATATCCTGAACGAAGATCCAACTTGGTGAAGTAAATTGATCCATGCAATTCATCCAGTAATTCATCAATGACAGGAATGGGAAAATTATCTTTAATAGTGAGCTTGTTGAGCTCCCTATAATCCGGACACATGTGCCATGATCCATCCTTCTTGTGCACCAATAATATTGGAGCAGAGAAATAACTTTGACTCAGTTGAATTATACCAGCCTCTAGCATTTCTGCAACCATATGTTCAATTTCACTCTTTTGGGCATAGGGATATCTGTACGCCCTGATGTTTGGAGGAACACTTCCTGGAATCAGATGAATAGCATGATCATGATCACGAATAGGTGGGAGACCTTTGGGAGTCTCAAATACCTTTGAATGATTGTCCAAGACTTTTTTGAGATCTGGAGAAATAGATGATTCCAACGTGGAAACATCTAGTGAACATAATTATGCAATTACACCTCTTTGTTCCTTTTTTAGAAGCTTTGTCATACCGTTAGAGCTGATTATCTTTCCCGGTTTCCATGTAATACCCCTTAATTCAACTTCCTTTCTTTCCACAAAAAATTTCATGAAAATTTCTTGAAAATTAAAAGCTATTTTACCCAAGGATTGTAGGCATTAGACTCCTAGTACAACATCAGCACCTCCCATTGGAATGGAAATCATTGGGCTAGTCAATACATATTCTTCCATGGATAGCTTGATATTATGGCACTTTCTAGAGCAATTTATTGTTCCTCCATTTGCAACCATCACTTGACACTCTGGTGCTGGATATAAGAAGCAATTCAATTCTTTTGCTACCTTACAATGAATAAAATTGTGGGTACTTCCTGAATCAATCAACACTATTACCTTTCTCTTCTTGATTTGTCCTTCTATCTTGATGGTTTGAGGAGTGGTAATTCCCACCAATGCATTACAAGATATGGTCGGATTCATTTCTTCTTTATCTAGGCTTTGTTCTTGGAGTATATCCTCTTCTTTTGACCTTTCTTTCTCCTTTTCTTCTTCCTCTTCACAATCTATGTAGAATAATTTCTTCTCAGCACACTTATGACCTTTAGTGTATTTTCTATCACAACTGTAACAAAGCCCTTTTGCGCTTTTTTCTTCCAATTGTTGTGGTGTCAACCTTATAGGTTGTGGAAGACTAGGGGCAACAACACTTCCATCTTTATAGTTGTGAGTGCTATGCTTCCTGGTTGCCATAATTTTGCTTTCCATTTTTCTTGCTAACCTAAATGCCTTCTCTAATGAATCAGGTTCTCAAAGGTGAACATCATGTTGGATATTATCCTTTAAAGTCCCTATAAACACATCAATCCTATGCTCCTTTGGAATGTTTTTTACCCTTATGTTCAATTTTTGGAACTCCTCAATGTGCTCCCTTATTGAACCCTTTTGTTTGAGACTTATCAACTGGCTAAAAAAAGTGTTGCTTTTTGTATCCTCATAATGTGTTGTCAATTCTTCTGTAAAAATTGCCCAAGTGATAATTTTTTTATGAGAGCAAAGCCATTGATACCATACAAATTGATTTGGTTCCAAATATAAAGTTGCAATACGTACCTTTTGTGTGTTTTGCACATTATTGAGATCCAAAAATTGCTCCATCTGTAATATCCATGTTGTGGGATCCTTGCCATCAAACTTCCTCATATCGATTTTTGGAATATGGTGGGTCTTCGATCCAACATTAGAATCTATGGAATCATGATTAACATTTCTTTTGTTCTCATCATGAGTTTCCTTTACTACCCTTTCACCATTAGTGACCATTTCTTTTAGCAACTTATTCATATTTATCTTCAATTCTTCCATTTTATCATCCATGCCATCAATTTTAGCGTCCATGCCATTCATCTTAGCTTCCATGCCATCCATCTTAGCTTCTACGCCTTTCTTCAAACAATCCATCTTAGCTTCTACACCTTTCTTTAAACCATCCATCTTAGCTTCTACATCTTTCCTTAAACCATCCATCTTAGATTTTGTTTCTTTTTGTGCAAGTGACACTTGTTGCACTTGGTCTCGTAATTTTGATATATCATGTTGCATTTCTTCCTCTTCTTCATGAGTCATGCTAGAGCTTTCAGGTTTCTTACTAGGTGTTTGCATTTTCTTTCCTCAGGGCATCAATTACCGATTCAAACTAATTTTTCAAACCAAGCTTATGCAAAAATCTAAATAAAACTACACACCTTTTTTCACTTTGTAGAAGTTTGATATTGAATCTGATGTATCTCTACAATTTTGGATCATCCAGTTCTAAAATTGTGATCTGTAGTAGCCCTCTGTGTCCTCTTTCTAATGCCACTAGTCTGATCCAAATTGGATTCTCCAAGGCAGAGTTATGCACAATCTCCCAAGATGACCTAATTATAGAATAGTTCAGTAGAGAGAACTTGTACGACGTGCCACGAGTCACTGTTTCGACCTTTGGCTTTGAAAAATATATACAAGAAACTAAAGTCCGTCTTATTTCTGTACCTTCTTACAAAATTTCAATCCGATGCCCAGAGAGAAAGTTATGGAGATTTCCCCCAGGTCACGTGTTTGGAATGTAATTCAGGAGTCTGCAAAAAGACCAACTTCCTCAGATCATATCTCTGCAAATATAGTGCAAAAAGCTCTGAAATTTATACCTGAGATTCACTGTGATTTCTTCTCAAATGGGTTTTTTTTTTAGCTTCTGAAACATCGCATAAAAACATTTATAGTGAAAATGCCACGATGACCTGTTTGGAGCAGCAAAACCCTAGAATCCAAAGCTTTGATACCAAATGTTATGAAACTAGCTCACAAAAAGATAGAAAAGAGAGATAAATGCCTTAGAATTCAGCCTCTTCGAGGGGGAAACCTCCTTTACATTACACAAATGAACAATTCTTGGATGATTCAAATGACAAAACCTCCTTTCTATATATAGGAGTCTAAGGAGTCACAATATAACCCATCCGACCTAACAATAATAATATAAAGCCACAAAAATAAAAATAGAGGGATTCTATGGGGCACAGTAATAACAATATGGGGACAATAGGGGCACAAAAATATTAATAAGGGATACAACTACAATTATAATGGGGTAATCACTAGTATTATAGGGACCCAACATTTATTTTAAAATAGAGGGTTATTACTGTTGCATGTGTTGGCGCACTAAGATGACTTTATAAATCAATCTTAATCCTACATTAATATGTCAACCTAGGATTCATATTTTTATTTCAAGGTTGTAAGAATTTTTTGTGAGATAACAATCAGAGATTGGGATGAAGGTAATTAATCCTAAATCCTAACTAATCGTTGCAGAAATAAGCAATTTCTCAACGTCTCATTGACTCTAGAAATTCAAATGCAAAAAAAATATTATTCTATTGTTCAAAATTGGAAATATAAATCAATTTCAAACTACTTCAGACAAAGATCTCAACCTAATATTCTAAATTCCAAAAGGAAATCAAACTAAATAATCGAATCCACATGTATTAAAGGAAACTACTCAAACATGCTAGTCGCAAGGAGCATCCAAAGCTAGAAGTAATTGCAAAAAGAATATATGGAGAGAAAAAAACAATCATATACAAGACTTACTTTTCTGTAAATTATAAAAACTATATTAACTGAGATATAAAACTTAATATATCTCAACCTGTAGAAGGAACAACAATATAAATCTTAATTGTAAAGAATAATCAACATAATACAAATGAGTAGTAGATCTTCTAGCAACCGGGCTCAAAGCCTCTAGAAGGAACTGCTATAGAAGCTCAATACATGGATTTAATGTGAAACTCCAAGTTTTTCATTAACTGCCAAAAAGAAATTACAAAATCAATACAACCTTTAAGGTTGAATCACATTCATAGTCTTGCTGGAAATTAATAATGATTACAAAAGTTTTTGTCCTTTTTCATCTACTAGCGTTATATATCCTCTATGAAATGCTAGAAAAATCAAAGCTTATCTTGAGAATCAGAAGATCCTTAGGATTTCTCGGCTTAATAATCATATTTTCCACATCAATTCTGTGTGTTGCCTCCTGTCTTTAGCTTGGCCCGCGCAGTTGGAAATAATGGCATCTTCCTTGATTAGTGTTTTTGTCTTATCCAAAGGAACAATAGTTGTCCAGCCCAGTCATCTTGTGCACAATAAGAGAAAACTTAGGCTTTTAATGCTAAAAGCATGTAACTTGTTCAACACTACTTTTCTTCCATTTTTCTCATTCTTACTTTGAGAATATGTTCAAGACGAGAGAAAATTCATGAAAACCATATGATTAATCAAGTAAATGAGGAGGAAAATCATACCTTTTACACGACCCAACATACTCCCCAACTTACCTTCTTTCATTTCCTCATGCAATAAGATAATTAGAATGCAACTGAGTCAAAGAATAGGCACGTTATGTTTCTTCCTTGTAGACCCAAAAAACTTTTTTTTTTTAAGTACTGCAAAGGCTTGACCTTCCTCATATTCTAATTTCTTATAATCACAATGATACCCATGAGGAGGATACCAAATAATAGGGGTTTTGTAACGACATACAATCCAAGTAGGACCCTCACTCAGGACAATGTTACCTTAACGGACGAGTCTAGGTGCAGCTGCATTAAAGTTTCTGTAACCAAAGGGTTCTTAGTTTCTGACACTGCTGGGAGAATATGTCCACCGTTTTTTTTGCATCCAGGAGAGTTGCTTCTCTAATGTACTCAAAATATTCCAAACCTGACTTGATAACCTCTGTGTGGATGGGGCCCAAAAGATGTCCATTCACTAGAAAGGGAGCACCAGACCCATCAATGGTGATTAAAGTTATGGTGCCATTATTATGCACTTCTTAAATCTCATAAGGAACGATCCACCTTATCTCTAGTTTCCCTGGGAATTCATGAAATTTGGATTCATAGAGGAGCACCCAATCACCTTTCTGAAATGATTTATTTTTATAAGCCTATCATGCCACTTGGCCCTTTGTTGTTGAATAATTCTTGTACATTACACGACAAGTAAGTGTGATTCATCTAGTTCATTTAATTGTTGAAGTCGTTGTGTTTGGGCCTCTGTAAGATCTAGTCCAACCTCTTGGGTTGTCCTAAGAGTATTTATCTCAAACTCTATTGGGAAGATTAGTTCTTTGCCAAAAACAAGTTGGTAAGGGGAGTATCCAGTAGTATTGCATCATGTTGTGCGATAGACCCACAAGGCCTCTAGAAGTTTAGCGGCCTAGTTCCGTCGATTTGTCGAGACTGTCTTAGTCAAGATTGCTTCTAGGACTTTTTTGGTGCTCTCTACCTGTCCATTTTCCTGTGGGTGATACGGAGAGGTAACTCGATGTTTGATATGATGATTTCGCAGGGTGGCCAAAATTTTATGTCCTGTAAACTATGATCCTCCATCAGTTATTACCTCCCTTAGTAAGCCATATCATACGAGCAATTAGAAAAGGAAATTAATCACTATTTCTTCTACGGTCCATGTAAAGGCTATTGTTTCTACCCATTTAGTCACATAGTATGTGGCAACCAATATATAGACATTTTGATTTGATGGTGGATTAAAGGGCCCAACAAAGTCAAGCGCCCATATTTCAAAGGGTTCCACCACCAACTGTGGCTACAATGGCATCTCATCAGCCTGGCTAGGACAACCCATCCTCTGGCAGCTGTCACAATCTTGAACATATTTCTTGGCATATTTGAATATGGTGGGCGAGAAATAGCCCATATGAAGGATTTTATGCCCAGTTCCGTGATCTGCGAAATGTTTGCCACAGGGCTCGTCATGACAGACTTTCAGGATATCATAGACTTCATCTTCTCGAATACACCTTCAAATTTGTAAGTTGGATCCAGTGCAAAAAATATACCTGCCAATCCATGAAAATCGGGCACTGTGTTGGACAATCAGCTTCCTTTCCTTGGGCAACAGATGTGATGGTAACTTCCCAACTGCTAAATAATTTGCTACATCCGCAAACCAAGGTGCTTTAATTGTTACAGTGAATAGGGGCTCATCTGGAAACTAATCATCTACCGATAATGGATCATTCGTCTTAAGCACCCAAGACAGGAAGTCTACAATAAGATTTTCTTTTCTTGGTCGATCCTTTATGGTGATATCGAACTCCTGCCTTAACAAAAACCATCGAGTTACTCCCCCATTAGTGATTGGTTTGTTGGCCAAGTACCTGATAGCAGAGTGGTTAGTATACAGGAAAACTGGATAGCATGTTATATAATGTCTAAACTTATTGATAGTATGTATAACAGCCAAAAATTCTTTTTCGGTTACTGTATAATTTAACTCAATGGGAATAAGATTTGTGCTAATATAACAGATAATGTAGGGCTTCCTGTCCTCTTCTTGTCCAAGTATAGTGCCTATAGTTGTATCTGATGCGTCATTAGAGATATGGAAAGGTAACTCCCATTTCGGTCCTCGTAATACTAGTGCGTTGAAATCAATTTCTTTAAATATGCAAAGGCAACGTCACATTTTTCAGACCAGTTAAATTCAACATTGCCTGTTAAGACATATAAAGGTGCAACAATTTTTGAAATTTTTTCAATAAATTTGCGGTAGTACCCTACATATCCAATGAAACTACGTACCTCGGTCTATGTACAGTGTGTGGGTAGTGCAAGAATTACCTCTATTTTCTCTGGATCTACCTGTATTCCAGCCGCAAAGATTTAGTGTCCCAGAACCACACCTTCAGTCATCATCATGTGACACTTTACGTTGCTTAAACATAACTTGGTAGCAATGCATCGTTCAAGTACCTTTTCCAGATTTCATAAACCTTACTCAAAGTCACTTCCATAGGGGGTAAAATCATCCATATAAATTTCAAGTCCTTCGTTAATCAGATCAGAAAAAATGCTCAATATTTCTCTCTGAAATGTGGTTGCGGCATTGCATAAATTGAAGGGTAAAACTCTATATGCAATTTTATCCCAAGTGTAGGTAAACGTAGTTTTATCCTGGTCTTTAGGGGCGAACTAAATCTTATTATAGTTGCTGAAGCCATCGAGGAAGGGAAAAAATTGTTTCCCTGCTAAACTATCGAGAACTTGATCAATAAAAGGAAGAGGGAAATGGTCCTTCTAGGTGGATTTTTTAAGTTCTCTGTAGTCCACACAAATTCTCCATTTCCCATTTTTCTTAGGAACAACTACCAACAAGGAGACCCACTGACTATCTGAGATCGGATAAATAAAATTTACATCTGGAAACTTTTGCAGTTATTCCTTCTCAATTTCTCTGAGGTGTGGATTCAATCTTCTCTAAGGCTGCCGGATGCTGCGAGCATCCTTATTAATGTAAATATGATGGGTACACAGCTGAGGATCTATACCTTTCATGTCTGAGTATTCCCAGGAAAAAGCTTTTTTATATTTCTGAAGAACCTGAATAAGTCTTTGATGTTGATGATTGTCCAAGTTACCGTTAATGTTAAGCATTTTACCTGGTTCAATCTCAATTGGTCTACTGTTATAAACAATAGTCATGGGTATATGCTGATCGTCTACATCCCTCGAGGGATCTCCCTGTGCTTCATTATCGAGGATGGCCTTTAACACTTGGCATGTCGGATTATTCATGGAAATTGGTCTATTAATGAAGTTGTTAATCACATCATCTTCCGTTTGATTCTTAAATTCAAGAGCTTCTTCCAGTGTGAGAGGAGAGCGTATGTTTTCTTCCAGGTATCTAGGTGGGTGTAACTGAGTATTTACAATAGGTATACTTGGTTTAGTTTGGGGATACAAAACAATATTCTTCACAGCATTTCCTTGAGTGATAGTCATGTTTCCTGCACGACATCCTATATAAGAATCTCCTGTCGCTAACCAAGGTCGACCCAATATCAAAGGATGTCCATATAGCCTACTTCTTGGGTTGATGACTAGAAATTCCACATGATATTCCCAGGAATCGACAGAAACAGTCACATCCTGTAAGGTTCCTTCAGGTCTAACTACTAATCTGTCGACAAGTTCTAATAAGTTTGAGGAGGTTTCTAAAGCTGTAATGCCCATACCCTTGCAGGTTTTAGTAATCATAATATTAATGGCTACCCCAAGATATACTAGTGTATTTGGAAAGGTGCAAGCTTGTATCTGAACCGTTACTATAGGATTTCCTAGGTCTTCATATTTAATTGTTTCTTGTTTACCCAAAAACAAATCAGATAAAGTTCCTACCACATGTACTGTTGGTGGTTTTTTTAATTTCCTCCCAGGATTCTTCCCACATAATTCCTTAATTGTCTATGCATAAATTGGGATGTCCTGTATAGCCTGGAGGAGCGGAATCTTTATACAATAATGTTTCAATTCCTCTAAGATATCAAAATCAGGATAGACAATAGGTTTAACTATCACTAGTTTATCAGGGAATGGGGGAGAAGAAATTATAATTTTATTGGGATTCTACTACTCGACTGTGTCTTCTCCCTATTTTATTTCCATGGTAATCATAGTCGAAGGATTTATTTCAGGTTGTTTTTCATTTTCAGTCTCTTTATTTTCTTCTGTAGTAATAATTTGCCCTGGCCTTAGCCAAAGCTCATTGCATTCTATTGGTTCTGTGTCATTATCTGAATTCTCAAGAATATGTACATATTGAACTAGTCTATTATTAGGATTTGGATTTGGTTGAGCTGGAAATTGGGGGTGTACTGAAGGTTGAGGGTTCTGAAATGGACTTGGCAATGTGGGCTGAGGTTGAGAACCCATTCCCATGGGTAGATTGTTCATCCCCATAGGTCGTTGCCAGTTTTGAGACCAATTCAGGTTTTGTAAGGTGGAAGTAGCCCATTGTGAAGGATAAGGACTACTAGGTGAATTTTTCTAAAAGGGTGCAGAGCATTGTGAATTCAACCAATTGGCTCATAGGAAGGGTTAGTTTGGCAAGGGTGACATGGAATATTGTTGGGATTTCTAGGAAGGGAAGGGTGGTTGACCTTGCCATGTTTTTCCAGGATTTTTCTATTGATTATATTACATAGGAAAGAACAAAGAAGGGTCTTGTGGCATACCTGAGGGTTGTGCTTTCCATTATCGATGTTGAGCCACTAAGTATGCCGAATTTGTTCCTTCCTCATATTATTTGAACACTACTTTTAATATGGGAAGTGATGGACACTGATCTATTGCATGGTCCTTGGTGCATATAGAGCACGTCTGAATCATGTCCAAAGGACATTCTCTTTGACTATGATTTTTTCAGCAGCGTGGACAGAATATGGCTAACGTTTGTTCTGCCTCATTTTGTCTTTGTCTGGCATGTAAGACATCTAACTATGTAATCAGTGTGCCCAAGATATCTGTCTTGAAATCTTCCAAGAGGTTTTTGATCTCTGTTCTCATCACGCCCAACTGGGAGGTCTTCTTCCTCTAGTCATGGAATCTTGCTCTCCTAGTTTGATGCCCTGCGAACACCTGATACACAATCGTACAACTTCGTCATATTCCTCTTGACAAATGTCACCTTTCCCCATTATATTTAAAGTTTATACCCATTCTTCTCTCATTCTCTTTATGAAAATGGATTTCAAGACTTCTTTTGGTAATGTTGAGTTGGGGGGTCTCTTCAAATTATACTAAAATTTTTCAACATATTCTTCTAAAGTTTCATTGTCCTTCACAAACATTTTGAAGATTTCATCCTTTAGATCCCTATTCCTACAGTAGTCCTGGTACTTGGTGAGAAAAGTGTTCTTCATGTCATCCCAAGAGTTAATGTTAATTCCACCTAAACCCATAAACCATTGCAAAGTTTCCCCGTTTAAGGTAAAGGGGAACAACTTCAATTTCTGAGGATCAATGGTGTAGTCATATCCTTTGCACAGGACATAAAACTCAAATAGAAAAGCATCTAGATCCTCTGAGGTAATCCCATGAAAGGTTGGGATATTTTGTAAAGGAATGGCCTTCATCGAGGCATTGGCTACTGGGTCGATGATAAGGTATTCCAACGTCAAGGTCTAAACTTGATGCGGTTGATTTTCCATTTGATCAAAGATGTGCCAATAATATTCAGGGATTTCTTGGTTAGGAAGTGTTACCTAGGTAGATGGAGTATTCAAAATTTCGAAGGGGCTTTACTGCGCTACTTAGATATAGGATTTTAGGTACTTCTTTTTCAACCAAGGTCACAACAGATCCTAATTCAGATGGTTGTGGGTCATTTAGCAGCTCCACTAGTTTATCCCTCTCCTTCTTTCAAATTACATGACTTTTCCTCTTGTGAAGGACTAGAGTGTAGATTATTTGTATTCTGAAAACTCTAGTCAGATCCTTCAATTTTGCTGTGGATCATGGCATAAGCTGTAGTTGGTGATTCTACTGCTTGAGGGACCAAAGTAGAGCCCTTTCCAGATATTGTTTGGGGTCCTACTGATGCCTGAGATTCAACTCTTCGAATGATTTCATCTATAAAGGTTGGTCTCCCAAGGGTCATCGATCCCTGGGCTTTGGTGGTTTTCAATACTAATTTTTGATATATTGGTGCCTTTGTTCTCCTAGTCATTCATACCTACACAACCTGTGGGTATCTATTGAAAGTGAGCACAAGGAACAAGATTTTTTATTGTTGTGTACACAGGTTCTTACCTCCCATTTTCAATACCCAATTCTCTTCAGAGATACAAATTAACTATTATCCTAACAACCTCCCCAGAAACGGTGCCAAAATGTTGGTGCACTAAGATGACTTTATAAATCAATCTTAATCCTACCAAGGAAAATTATAAGGATGGAAAATTTTCTTGAAGTTTAAAAACATTGGTGAATCTCACTAATCTCTAATATGAAAACTATAAAATGTTTATTGATATATTTGTAAAATTATTCAAATTTATAATGATTTTATATATAGTCTCTATATAATGTTGGCGATTTTTAAGGTAAAATAATTTTATATTTTAAAAATTGGGTGAATCGTCTTTTATAAAAATTGAAAATTGGAGAATATTTTTTGTGGAAAAATCATGGACAATTAGCCCACTGGGTGAACATTAGCCCCTAAACTTTTCCATGAATCCTACTTTAATATGTCAACATGGGATTTGTCTTTCTATTTCAAGGTTGTAAGCATTGTCTGTGCGATACCAATCAGAGATTGGGATGCAGGTAATTAATCCTAAATCCTAACTAATCGTAGTAGAAATAAACAATTTCTCAATGGCTCATTGACTCTAGAAATTCAAATGAAAAACAAAGATTATTCTACAGTTCAAAATTGGAAAGATAAGTCAATTACAAACTACATCAGACAAAGATCTCAACCTAATATTCTAAATGCCAAAAGGTAATCAAACTGAATAATCAAATCCACACGTATTAAAGGAAACTACTCAAATCATGCTAATCGTAAGGAGCATCCAAATCTAGAAGTAGTTGTAAAAAGAATATACGGAGAGAAAACAACAATCATATACATGACTTACTTTTCTGTAAATTATGAAAATGATATTAACCAAGATATAAAACTTAATCTATCTCAACATGTAGAAGGAACAACAATATAAATCTTAATAGTAAAGAATAATCAACATAATACAAATGAGCAGTAGATCTTTCAGCAACCAGGCCCAAAGCCTCTAGAAGGAATTATTATAGAAGCTCAATACATAGATTTAATGTGAAACTCCAAGTTTTTCATTAACAGTCAAAAAGAAATTACAAAATCACTACAACCTTTAAGGTTGAATCTACACTCACAGTCTTGCTGGAAATTAACAATGATTACAAAAGTTACTATCCTTTTTCATCTACTAGTGTTATATATCCTCTATGAAATGCTAGCAAAATCTAAGCTTATCCTAAGGATCAGAAGATCCTTGGGATTTCTCAGCTAAATAATCGGATTTTCCACATCAATTATGTGTTTTTCCTCCTGTCTTTAGCTTGGCCCGTGTAGCTAAAAATAATGACATTTTCCTTTCTTGGAACTGTTGTCTTATCCAAAGGAACACCAACTGTCTAATCCAGTCATCCTACACATAAACAAGAGAAAAAATATGATTTTAATGCTAAAATCATGTAACTTGTTCAACACTGCTTTTCATTCATTTTTCACTGTCTTACTTCGAGAATATGTTCAAGACGAGAGCAAATTCATGAAAACCATATGATTAATCAAGTAAATGAGGAGGAAAAACATACATTTTCCATGACCCAACAACATGTCTCTTTTTTAGGTCTGTCTATTGCTTTATCTTAACTCTTAAAAAACGATAGGCTTCAAGGGTGGAGGATTTATTACCCCTATGATCTTGGTAGGTGTGATTTTCTCCTTGCCCTGAGCTGGTGTCAAACGTCTAGAGTCGCAAATTGTCTTATTGTTAATCAGTGTGTTGTTAGTGTTTATTCTCTAGGTTTATGCACATCCCATACCCTTGGTTGTGGGTGCACATGTGGGAATTTAAATTCGGGGCCTCTCCATGCTTCCAAGGAAATGCATGTGCAGTAGGAGGGGTGACAGCGACAGTAGCTCCCAGGGCCAACACAGGGACCGTATATTTACTCGGGACTCTATTGAGGCATACTTAAACATTGTCTCTCCTGAGACTCGATATGAAATTTATAATCTGGAAACCATGGTGGATTTTGAAAAGAAATATTATTCTAACTATGAGATATTAGAAGAGGTATCCTACTAGGTTTTTGACCCTGGTCATACTAGGGGGCAAAGGAAACAATACCTCAATTCAATTACACTGCACTGGAAAATGAAGTCACTGCTTTGTATGACACTAAAGGATAAGCAAGTGGAAATATATAATGTGCTTTATTTGCTAGCGGATATCAAAGGAATGCTTAGAAATCAACATTTCTTCATGGATAAGCTTGATGCAAGGTTGGCCCATGTAGAAGGTCATCTTCAATGTGATTCTGATACTTTTTCTCCTCCTAGTTCAAGTGGAAAGGACCCAACTCCTATTTCTTCCTCATATTTTTAATGGTATATAAGTATGCCAGCCTATCTAGTCCTATCTTATGTTTTGTATTGTTTAGATATAACCAGAATGCCTAGTTTTGTTTTTTCAATTTCTTTGTGGAGGATAGATGGGTGATTATTCTGATTTTTCCCGGAGAAAATGAAAGCCCCCATACATGAAAAGAAGAAACAACACTATATGGCTGACCAATGTAATCTGTCTTTGAAGAAATTCTAAGCCAAGAAATAAAAATATTTACAAAAAAAAAATCAAATCCTAATTAAATATTATTTTTATACTAATCTTAATAATTTTTTAACTATTTTTATACTACTTTAATTTAATATTTAATTTTAATTTACTCTATTTTAATATAAATATTTAACCCCTACCTCTTTAGTATTAGTATCATTTTAACCAAAATTTATTATTCATATTCTTATTAATTTGATCCTTCATTCCATTTATTATTATTTTTCTCTAATTTCAACCTTAACCCCTCCCTATTCTCCAAATTCCTTTTAATTAATATTTTCAACCTTAATCTTTCTATATCCCCCAATTTTTTTTAATAATTATTAATTATTAATAAAAAAATAATACTTTATTAAGAAATACAATCCCTAACAGTCATATTCTATCTCTATTTATTCTTGGTCTAGCACTCTCTATATTATTAATCTGAGGACAACTCAATCACATAAACAATGTTCTTTTATTGAAATAGAGTACTTTTAAAATATAAAATAAAATACTTTTGAGCCGAGAGGCCTTCTCCAACCCAGTATGGTAGAGATGTTGTAATCTTGTCCTGTCTTGTCCTATTTAACATTTTGATTCAGTCAAATTACATTATATATATATATATATATATATCTATATATATATATCTATATATATATATATATATATATATATATAGTAAAATTGTTTATTTACCGTTGGGAGTTTTTGGATTCTGGATTTTGAAAATAATATTTTATTTTAAAATACAATATATTATTTTTCATTTTTTAATAAAATTACTCATTTTTATTGTACGGAGAGGTCTCTCCATCTAATTATAGAAGAGATGTTGTCATGTCCTATAAAAAATACAAATAAAATGATAAAAATTAAAACATTTATACATTAAAATAAAATAATAATATCTTTTTGAGTCATTGTATTAACCCATGGTTTTTACCATAGTATTCTTAACCCGTAGTTTTTCCCATGGTATTTTTCTCTAATGTAGGTTATTTAAAAGTATGGATTTTATGTTTCTCCAAATAGAAGGATTTTATTGGGATTTTGAGTATTATCTATCTATTGTATTCCTACACATTATAATAGTCATTTCCGGCCGATGTTCCAACATTAACATTGAATCCAAACACTAATGAGAAACATAGACATTGAAACGAGATGTTCAATCTCTAGCCCAGTGTGAAGGCGATGTGCAAGTATGTATGTCCCTCTTCAAATACAAATAAAATATTCGCTAAAAATAAAAAGAAATTTCGACTATAATAAAAAAGAAAACAATACGCTATGTGTTAACACTTTGTAATTCTTCCATACTTAGGAGAGGAACCAAAAGGTAACCACCAACCACTTGGAAGCTTGGAATATAGCCCTTACAGATTCAGAGAGGGCTCTCTCTGTCTAAGGCTTCAATCACTTGGATTTTAGGCTAGATATGGTGCTCAGAGGGATATAGATTTTTAAGGGTTTTTTGGAAGGAAAGGAAATAGATTCATTGGGAAATACAGTCATAAACATTGGTTCTTTTCCAATGAAAGGATGGAGAAAAAGAGGGATCTTCTACAGGTGCAATGTAGGTAGTCTTTTTGGAGTTTTTTTTCAAAAATTTTGTACGAGGGTGAGTAGAAGATAAGTGGAAAATGACGTACATATCATCAAACAACAGGATGAATTCTAAATGCCATTTTAGTTGAAAACATAAATGTTTAGCAAACTAAAACATAGCACTTTTTGAAGCGAATTCTGAATCAAAGTCTTTGTTCAACTAAACAATAAGATACATTTCAAAGCATGATTGGTCACATAAGATAACTTACAAAACTAAGAAGCACATCTCCAAAGAAATTAACACAAGAATCCTTGTAAAATTCAGCCTTTGTCCTCTCATTCACTGGAAAATCAAGAAAATACAATAAACACAATGTTCTTTCATCTCAGAGCTGACCAACACTTTTCTCAATTACAATTACATTATAAATAAATGAAAACAAATCATTTCCCACCTATAGGAACCGAATTCCCTAATAGGATTTCTGTATATAACTAATGCAATGAAAATAAAACTGTTTTTCAAAAAACAGGAATTGTTTGACCAAAGATTTTTCAAGCATATTTACATTAAATACTAAGTCTAATTCGAGATTATAAGTCCTCAAATGTCTCATAACATTTACCATGAGCATAAAAACAAATTACATAAATTTGTGGCATGAAAATCTTAGTCAAAATGATGACTATGTGGACCTCCTAGTTCAGCAAAAACACGAAAATGTAGCAAAAAAGCACAACGCTCCATCGTAGAAGTAGCTTCGGTCACTCCTTAAGTTTCCTTATGAATTTTTCACGTTTGAAAAGGCATGGGCATAGTTAGATTTCTCCTTAGAAACTATCTTTCATCACACAAAGCTCCCAACTCTCAAAAGTTCACCCACAGCAAGAGTGGAGCGCCAGTGAGAAAGCACAGCGCGACTTGTTCTTCATGGATTTTGACCAACACTAAAGTATCTGAACAAGATGCACATATTGGTGATGATTCTTACATGATGCTGATAATGTTTCAAACCCCATTCAAGCCCTTTTTCACCATAAATGACAAAACCTCCACCTTTACATCAAAATCTTAACCCTAATGCTTGGCTAGGATAAAAAACTATTGTGTGAGCTGCATCTTTGAAAAGTCACTTGAGAATTATGAATAACTATATTCGCAAGAGATACTTCATGCAAAATATGACCTCCTAACCTCAACCCCATTTAACAATCATACTTAGGCAAAAAATTAAAAATCAAAACTGCTTTGTTTTACCTGTTCCAGCATTCAAACTTTGGCTGCTTCAGCCAACAGGTCCAACTTACCTCTATCCTTCTCCTGTATCTCCTTCAACTACTTCTTGGTAGCCCTCAACTCCCTCCTCATAGTAATATTCTGCCTGCATATGTTTTTTAGCTACCTATGTAGTGGGAGAGACCTCTTCAGCATATATTTAGAATTTTCCATTGCTCGTTGATACATGTCCAAAAGATCACTCATATTTTTCCTAGCCATTTCATCCTACTCCTTGAGCTGAGAAATCTCACTATGCTTCTTCTTCAATTGCATCCTCAACCTATTGAAAGTATGTTGTCCCTCGTTCATCTTTGTTTTCTTATCTTCTTTCACTGTCTTCTATACCTGAATCTGCAATTTTCTAGTTGAACATCTAGTGGCTTTAGCAGCTGGATCTTCTACCTATTGAATATCCTCTCTTGCTATATTCTCCTTGCCTTTGGATTTGGTGACAAATGGTATATACTTTGTCACTGGTTTTTCCTTATTAAGCTTAGTTGTCCTTTCTAGACAAACCTTTTTCAATTCCCTATTGTCTTGTTGCAACTATGAAATAACCATGTGTGTCTTATTTAGTTGCTCTTGTAACTATGCAATTTCTTTTTCTTTGTCATTGGGAACATCATCTTCTTATATAGTTTCCAAGGCTTCAAATTTAACTCCAAGGGACTTTTTTGCAGCAGATCTAGTGAGGGGATTATTTGGGACATCCACTACTTTAGGGGAAAAATGCAACTTCTTACCTCTCTTCCTTTCTCATGAATGAGGCCTTTTCATAGAAGTTCCAGATGGCAATTTTATATCTTTAACCATTGATGATGGTGTCTCCTTCTTGCTCAAAGAATTGGTTGGTAAGTCAACTGTCAAGTTTGAAGGATATATAAATGACTGCCATGATCGATTTCTCCTATTTAATTCCTCCAACACTAGAAATTTAGTTAAATATAAGTGGAAAAGGGAAGATGCAAGGGGCTCTTCCCTATAAAATGCATCAAAAGTCTAAATTGGTATTGATATATCCTCCCAAACCTAGCCTCACAAGTAAAATATCTCAAAATTTCTTGAAAAATCTTGCTAATACTTTTGGATAGATAAAAGGGAAGATGCAAGGGGCTCTTCCCTATAAAATGCATCAAAAATTCTAAAATGGTACTGATATATCCTTCCAAACATACCCTCACAGGTAAAATATCTTTGAATTTCTTGCAAAATATTGTTGTGGTGCTCAAGTGGTTAATCCTTAGGGACAGTGGCTCCATACCCTTTATCTCTATACTCGGGCTTCAAAAAATATTTATAATTGACAATGTCAAGAGGCATTCCCTTGAACCACTTCCTTCCTTGAAGGGGAATCTATGTTGCAGTTTATATAGTGACATCTGAAACTGGAAAATTGAGCTCTCCAATACTAACCTCTAGCCCATAAAAATTCATAGAAAACTTCTTAGTGAGTTGAACATTGTATCCCTGGATTATTTCACTGAATCTGATGCAACCAACTTGCTTAAAGGGAACTCTGATTTTTGGGTCTAAATTTATCAAGGTGAGGTCTTGAGGCTCAAATTCGATAATGAAACCCCTGTTATGTCTCTTCCTGTCTCGGGTTGACATGATTTTTCATAGCATATGTATGCTATAGGGTTTCTTGAATATAATCTTAGTGTATACTTATCTAGTTCAACAAATTGGATGATAGTGGTGAAATGGAGCTATAAATTACGGTTTTGTGACAATTGAAGATGAAAAAATCTATAAAACCAACTCAATCAACACAAATCATCTCTCAAAACCCAAAATAACAACTAGTGTCTTCTTGGTCTCAATGACAGAATTAGAAACACAAGCGCAACACCAAAGGTGCAGTGCATGAAGGAAGAAGATGTTTCTTGACCTATGAGGAAAACATGACCAGGTAAGAAGTTTGAAATCACTTGAATGACATGGAAGACTTCAATATCAAGGTGGCAGACAAGATTTTGGGCATTTGCTGAAGGTAAAGACATAAAAACGCAGTGCAGAGGGAAAACAATGAACACAACAAATTTTCCAAGAAATGCAATGAGCTAGAAATTTAGAGATTTAGAGGATTTCAATGCATCTCCTCAACATATGGGAGTAATCTCACCAACATTCAGAACAAAAGGCTTCAATAAAATGAAAAAACTGCACCTGGATAAACAATTTGGCCATCGTTTTGAAAAATGTGGCACCTTTGTTTGAGCGTAGCACCTATCTATGAGCACGACACTTCCCCTACCTCCTTTGTACAAAGAACTCCAATCACCATATAGCAAGCTTCCAATGGAGAAATGAAATATATTTGAGGTATTTATGAAGATTAAACATGCATTTGGACTCCCAAAGTGGTTAAATGCAAATTTTACAGGCAATGGTTACGATTTCGAACTCGAATGATGAATTCACAACACTTGTCAAAAGCACAGTATTTTCCTCCTAACTGTTGTACTAGAGTGATATCATCATTGATTATGATTTGACACTCTAACTGACCCAAGTGACCCTACAAATTTGTGCCCATGATGATAAGTCATGAAAAAATGACCTCACTCATGATTTTGAATTAGATAGGATCCTAGACTTATTTAACTCGACCTCTCAAGATATCAATGAGTATTTTCATGACCCTTCACACACTTTGGCACAATTATATTCAATAATGAAAATTTATTCTATAATAAAACCAATATCTTAATCTCTAGGAGACCAAAGCCTAACCTTTTACACATTTGCCAAATAATTTGAAAGACAAAACGTGTTTTCTGACTATGATGACTATAGGATACTACATTGGCTCTATTGAGGATGGCATCCTCCCTGTGAGGTGCCAAGAAAATTGTAGTCCATGTTCCCAACCATTGGGCTTATTGACTCCTTAAATTGACTCAAAACTAACTCAAGACAGGCTCATGACTGAATCAAGACTTATTACATTCTGAAAAAATGGCAGTAGACAATCAAAATGTTAGGGCCTTCTCTTCGGGCTTCCAATTCTGATGTTAGCTGCCCACACTTGAAATATTGAAAATTGGATGGATATATACAATGAAATGATCAAAGTATGTTGATTTCAAGTGACATAATGCTTGATAAACTTACCATTTGCAGGCCCTCCAATAAGAAGTTGTCCTGTCAAATGCTCCAGCAAGTAAGCATTACTTCCATGGAATGCTGCAACCTTGAAAGGTCCCTTCCAAAGGCTTTCAAATTTACCATTCTTTCCTTTGTCTTAATTTCTAGCATCCCGCTTTAAAACCATGTCACCAGACTAAAATTCTTTGGCCTTTTTCCTCTGATCAAAGATCTTCTTTATCTTGTTCTAGATTATCTGAGTGTTGTTCTACACCTCTCTTGTTTGTTGCAACTGAATCATCTGGTTCATCCTCTTTTGCATGTCACTTGGTTCTACATCCTCTTCCTACAACAATTTCATGACTGGAATTCCCAAGGAAGAAGGGAAAACAACATTTTTCCCATACACTAGTTGGAAAGGAGACATACCAATTGATTTTTTAGTATTTACCCAATCAACCCACAAGGCATAGATTAACTTCTTGTGCCATGTTTTCTTGTTCTCTTGCAACAATTTCTTTATGATATTCACCAAACTCTTGTTATAGGGTTTAGCTAAATTATTACCCTGTGGGTAATATGCAGTTGACTGATGAAGTACAATATGATATTTGTGAAAAATTTCAACCATTATTTTAGACTTAAAGGTAGCATCATTGTTAGTGATTATTCTACGAGGACAACCAAATCTCGAAAGAATATTACCTTCCAGGAATTTAATGATGACTACATATGTGTCTTTTATGGTTGATTTCGCTTATATCCACTTAGTAAAATAATATGTGGCTATCAGAATCCATTTGTGTTGATCTGAAGATGATGGATGAATCTCCCCGATGAAATCCAAACCCCACTACTGGAAAGGTGCTTCAACTACAATAGGTTTCAAAGGTAAGGGTAAAATCTTCCTCTTTCCTTCAAATATGGCATTCATGACAGCTTGATACCCTTTTATAAACATCAGCAAATAATGTTGGCCAGTAAAAACCACCTCTCAGAATCTTGTTTGTTGTGCCTTTCCAGAAATGGTGGCCTCTACAATCTCCTTTATGAAACTCTTCCATTCACTTTTGTGCCTCATATTCCAACAAACAATTTAACAACACACCTTCTGGATCTTTCCAATATAGAAATTGATTCAAAATGCAGAATTTTACAACCTTCAATTTCAAAAATATTTCTTTTTCTTTTGTCATCCCTGGAGGAGCCTATAAATGTTGTAAAACATAAATTATGTCATCATACCATGGAGAAGAAAGAAACACTTTGGATACCTATTGGGAATGCTCTGAATTACTATCATCAAACCAAGTAGTTATGAAATTTATATCCAACACACTCATATTTGAATATGCCATCAACTTAGCCAATCCCTGACCCTTTATCAGCTTAGTAGGTTTAATATCCACATCATACTCAAGAATGGATACTATCCGTAGCCCTCTTCTACCTTCAGGATCAGGTTGGGTTAGAATGTCCTTCACAATAACATTCATAACATAGGCAATCACATGTGAATGAACATAAACTCTAAAAGCCTTTAAATCTTTTACTAATGCACATGCTTGCTTTTCCGTAATATTATATTTTAGGAAAGGATGTCTCAAATCTCTGGTAAATAAGGCTATGGGCTGCTCATTGACTTGTTGATCTTTCTGCATAAGGATAGCTTCAATTGTATGATTAGATGCGAAAGAGAAAACAATGAAATATTTAGTATAATCAGGACTAGCTAAAATAGGAGCACTAGCCAGGGCTTGCTTTACCTCATCAAATGATTTCTTTGTCTGAATAGTCCATCCGATTTCACTTTCCTTCCTCAAGATGTTAGTCATAAATCTAATAATGTCTTCCAAATTAGGAATGAATCTTCTTAAAACATTAACTCTACCCAAAAATGACTACACCTCCTTCTTATTTATTACTATGTCAATTTTTCAGATTGCAGCAACCATGTTTGGATCAATTTTGATTCCATCCTTCGAGATGATATGTCCCAGCAATTTTCCCTCCTCCATTGAAAAATGTGACTTTTTTGGATTCAGGGATATGCCATGCCTCCTACACTTTTCAAAAACATGGCTTAAATGCAGCAAATGATCAAAATTAGATTTTGAAAACACATGTATGTCATCAAGATAAACCACACTAAACTTGTCCTTCTCGTCAGAAAACATAATATCCATAGCCCTTTGAAAAGTTGCTCATGCATTCATCAATCCAAAGGACATTTTGGCATACATGAAGGTACCTCAAGAAGTGATGAAATATGTCTTCTATTGATCATTAGGATGCACCAAGATTTGATTGTACCCTGAAAAACCATCAAGAATGGACATCCTTCTTGAGCCAACCACCTTATGGAGTGTATGGTCCATCTTAGGCAAGGGGTAATTTTCCTTTAAAGACACCTTGTCGAGTTTTCTGAAATCTACACAAAGCCTTATCTGTCATGTTTTTTTGCTCACATGGACCAAATTAGAAAACCATTTTGGAAATCTTAAGGGTACAACAATTTTTGCATCAAACATTTTTATGAATTCATTTTCAATAAGAGGCAACAATAAGGGGTTTGTTCTTCTTAAATTATGTTTGAAAGGATTTTGATCCTACTTGGTTGTGGTTGTGTGTTGAATGATGCTCTTATCATATACTTTAAGATCCTCGTATCCCCATGCAAAAACATCTGAGTATTATTTTATGAGATCAAGGTATTTCTTTCTATCTTCAGAAGTTAAGGATCTTGAAATCTTGACAATATTAGGTTGTTGTTCTGTCCCTATGTTGCAGTATTCTACTTCAGTTTCAGTGGGAACTACCTTTGGATTCTTTGCTACATCATTCTGGTCAAATAACTTTTCAAGAGGCACTAGCCCTCTCGGAATTGTATTGTTATTCAATTGTATAACATCCATATTTATCATTTTATTCTCAAAATCATCTAAATCTAAACCCAATACCTGTTTTTCATTCTCACTAAAACAATTTTCTTCATCTATGCGTAAATTGGAAAATTCCTCAGTCATTTGTAAAAAAAATTCAAGTTGCTTGTCATCTTTGAAAACCTGCCAATATTTCACATTATCTGGGACTGTTGGCTTGTGTTTAACTTCTATTTCATATTTCCTATTGGGATAGATGAGAATATTAAACACACTAGCTAAAGTGGTTGATGCATCATCTATCATATCCTGCTCCCTAGGAATCACAGATAAATCATATTCTGAAAATAATTGTAGGGTTTCTAGGACAGCGTTTCTATAGGCCCCCATACTAGGGTGTTTAGGTTGATACACATCTTTAATTTAATTGATCACCAACTCTGAATCTCCATGGACTGCAATCCTCTTTTCTCACAAATCTTTCAAAGTGTGCAATCTAAAAAGCAATGCTTCATACTCGGCCACATTGTTTGTTCAGTCGAAGGCTAATTTGTACGAATATAAGATTGACTTGTCCACCTTTGGGCTCATTATCCACACACTAGCTCCAGCTCACTCTTTGTTGACTGCTCCATCAAAATCCATGTTCCAAATTCCCTCTTTAACTTCATTATGTTATAATTTTGTTTCCGGCAATTCACCTATAATGTTGTCCCTTTTTTTACTGTCTTCCTCCAAACATAGGTCATTATATAATATGAAAGAGTCCATATCAAAATTCACATAATAAATAGGATGGTTGTTAGGCCTTTCCTTGACACTTACCATGTATTTCATCAAAGTTTATCGATACAATCTCCTTGGTTGCCCAAAAATAGGAATTGTGGCATAAGACATGTCCATTTGGAGAGTACCCTTCAACTTTGTAGATCAGGACCTTGATAAAATCATGCCAAATTTAGGGGGAATATTATAAACAACAATGTCCATCACTAATCTCTTTGTTGGGATCTGAGTAAGAGAGACCACCAAATCCTTGACCAAACCCAAACATTTCACCTTGCTTGAATCTAAAGAAAAGAGATATTTGTGTGTCCTTGTGATGTCCAATCCAAGCTTATCCATAATCACCTTTAGCATTAAATTATGTGATGCACCTGAGTCTAACATTGCATTATGTAGAATCAGATCATTCGCATTCAAACTGATATAAAAAGATGGGACATCTCCATCTTGAGAATCTCCATCAATTTTTGGACCAAAAAGTAATTTGTTATGATTATCATTCAAATTGACATTGTCTGAAACTTCTCTTATCTTCAATGCTTTGACAATTTGATTCGTGTATACATCATTCTTAATCAGTTCATTAAATGGAATAGAAATTTTGATTTTAGATATCTCATTTTCTAAACTGAAAGATGATTGAAGTTTCTCTACCTCTTTGATGATTGTGTATTTTTTTCAGGAATTTCTTTTGGAGGATCATATTTCTTCTCACTGGAAGTAGGTGCATCAACTTGGCCTTTCTTTGGAGGATTTACTGGAACTTTTTTGTTTCTCAAATTATACTATCTTTGAACCTCCATGATGGAATTTTGATATCCCTTCTTGTAATATTCTGATTCCATGTGCATAATATATTCTTGTGGCTGATAAAACAAGTCCTGTTCTTCCTTTATCAAAAAGACATTATCTTCTTCTTCACAAAAATAATGAATATGGTCATGCTTTTCTACTACCTCTTCTCTTCTGCAAAATTCTCTTGAAAGGGCGATATAATTTGTTGTTGATATGCTTGATTTATTTGTTCTCTCTACTTATTTTGTACTAGAAGCCTCCGAAATTTTTATTTTCTTACTAGAGGAGGGGCCTGCTGATCTCTACCAAAAAAATTATTCTCTAAGGTCAATCTCTCTATTAAATTTTCCACTATTTTTACCATGATCTCCAATTTGTTTTCTGAAGAAGATGAAGCTTCCTCTTTAACTCCTCTTTTCTCAACTTTAATTTTGGCCTTTTTGTTTAACAAACTGGCTTCCACTGCTACAACATTTTTTAGCATGCCCTCCAAAGTGGTTTTGTTCCTTTCTCTAAGCTAATAGGAAAGCTTGGCATTAAAACCAACTAGGTATTAAAGTAAGGCCAATCCAAGAGGGGGTTTAATTTCAGTCGGTATTGAATTATATACTATATTAAATCTTGCTAAAAAATCCTACACTGATTCTCCTGGATCTCTCTTCAAAATATCATACTCAGCCAAAATTTGTAGAGGGTTCTTCTTGACTTCCCATCTAGCAAGGAAAACTTGTTCAAGTTGTTGGAAATTAGCAATACTAGCAGTTGAAAATCCTCTAAACCATTTCTTAACTTCTCTTGCAAAACTCTGACCAAAAAGCCTCTACTTAGCATCCTCATGGTCCACCTCTTCCAAGTCTATAAAATCATTCAACTTATCAAGGTGTTGTTGCGTTGTAATAACCCCTATGCCATCGAACTGAGGCAATCTCTGACCATAGTTTTGTGGTAAATCATGCAGTGGGCCTTGTAAATTCAATGGAGCATAATGGGCAGCCATGACTGTATGACTTGTACTAATTGTTGGGGTTTGAAATGTAGATGAGGAAGGTAAGGGGACTGTTATTTGAGAAACTGATGAGGACAAAGGATTAACAACAAAAGACACAACAAGAGCATAACTCAATGAGATGTTCAGTGGGGCAAAAATAGTTTGGACAAAATGTTGAAATTTGGATGATTTAGTAACAACTTCCTGCAATTAATTAACAAGATGTTCTAACTTATGGAATTGTGTGCAAATGTCCTTATCTACTTCTAATACACATTCTTTCTGAAATGGAATAGAGGGTTGCAACTTAGATTGATCAAAAATTATTTCTATCAAACTATTTTCTAATTTAGATCTGAATAGGATTTGCTCAAACTTCAAATAAAACTAAGTGTGGTCCACTAATTCGACTTTTTCAGGTAGAGACAAGGATAGTTTTATGACACTAATATCCATTTCTTTTGCAAGATTCTTCCTTATAAACAAATTCTCTGGATTGTTCAAAACCTCCAGTGGATTAGGGTCTGGATGATGTCTAGTGTATACACTTCTTGAAGTCAGATTTCCTACAGGAATTTATTATAGTTGGTTCTAATAATCACTAATGATCGGAAAAATATTTAGCCTATTAGTTTATAGTTCACTGTCACCCTCAGGAACCAGATTTTATCTCTAATTGTCTATTTTTCCAGGGAAGATTTCAATTCTCGTTCCCCAGCAACGATGCCACTATGTTAGCACTTTGTAATTCCTCCAGGCTATGGAGAGGAACCCAAAGGTAACCAAAAACTACTTGGAATCTTAGAATCTAGCCCTTCCATATTGAGAGATGGATCTCTCTATCCAAGACTTCAATCACTTTGATTTTAAGCTAGGTATGGTGTTTAGAGGGATATAAATTTTAAAGTTTTGCTAGTAGGAAAGAAGATAGATCCATTGGGCAGTACGGTCATAAAATTTGATTCTTTTCCAGTGAAAGGATGAAGAGAAAGAGGGATATTATATAGGGTTAAGGTAGGTAGTATTTTTGGATTTTTTCATCAAATTCGTTGTAGGAGGGTGAGTAGAAGATAAGTGGAAAATGGCATACAAAGCATCAAACAACAGGATGAATTCTAAATGCCATTTCAGCTAAAAACATAAATGTTTAGCAAACTGAAACATAGCACTTTTTGAAGCGAATTTTGAGTCAATATATTTGTTCAACTAAACAAGAAGACACATTTCAAAGCATGATTGGTAACATAATATAACTTTAAAAACAAAGAATCACATCTCCGAAGAAACTAACATAGGAATCCCTGTAAAATTCAGCCTTTGTCCTTTCATTCACTAGAAAATCAAGAAAATACAATACACACAGTGTTCTTTCTTCTCAAACCTCACCAACCCTTTGCTTAATTACAATTACATCATAAATAGATGAAAACAAATTAGTTCCCACCTCTAGGAACCGAATTCCATAATACGATTTATGTTTCTACCTAATGCAGTGAAAATATAACTGTTTTTTTAGAAAAATAGGAATTGTTTGACCAAATTCTTTTCAAGCATATTTACATTAAATAATAAGTCTAATTTCAGCTTATAAGTCCTTAGATGCCTCACAAAATTTAACATGAGAATAAAAAAAATTACATAAATTTTTGGCATGAAAATCTCAGTCAAAAGGATGATTGTGTGGAAGTGCAGCATTAGCGTTGCCAACCTCCTAGTTCAATAGAAACACAAAAATGCAGTAGAAAAGAACAGTGCTCCATGGTAGAAGTAGCTTCGAACACTCCATGAGTTGCTTGATGACTTTTTCACGTTTGTAAAGGCTTGTAAATCACTAGCTCCCTTAGAAACATTCTTTCATAACACAAAGCTCCCAACTCTCAAAATTTCACCCACAGCGAAAGCGCAACACCACTGAGAAAACACAGTGCCAATGAGAAAGTGCAGCACCAGTGAGAAAGTGCAACACAACCAATTCTTCATGGGTTGTGACCAACACTGAATTCTATGAACAAGATGCACATCTTGGTGATGATGTTGATAATGATTCAAACCCCATTCAAGCCCTATTTCACCAAAAATGACAAAACCCCCACCTTTACATCAAAATCTTAGCCCTAATGCTTGGTTAGGATACAAAACCGTGTTAGCTGCTTCTTTGGAAAGTCACTTGAGAATTATAACTAACTATATTTGCAAGAGATACTTCATGCAAAATATGACCTCCTAACCTCAACCCCATTCAACAAGCATACTTAGGCAAAAAACAAAATCAAAACTCCTTTGTTTTACCTATTCCAACATTCAAACTTTGGCTTCTTCAACCAACAGGTCCAACTTACCTCTATCCTTATCCTATATCTCTTGCAATTGCTACTTGGAAGCCCTCAACTCCCTCCACATAGTAACATTTTGTCTGCATATGTTTTTCAGATGCCTATGTATTGGGAGAGACCTCTTCAGCATATATTTAGCATTTTCCATTGTTGGCTGATACATGTCCAAAATATCACTCATCTTTTTCCTAGCCATTTCATCTTACTCCTTGAGCTTGAAAATCTCATTGTGGACCTTCTTTAATTGCATCCTCAACCTGTTGAAAGTATGTTGGCCCTCATTCATCTTTATTTTCTTATCTTCTTGCACTGTCTTCTCTTCCTGAATCTGAAATTTTTCTAGTTGAATATCTAGTGACTCTCATTGCTAGAGATTATACCTCTTGAATATCCTCTCTTACTATCTTCTCCTGGCTTTTGGATTTGGTGATAGATGGTATAGCCTTTGTCATTGGTTCTTCTTCATTGAGCCTAGTAGAGCAACCTTCTTCAATTCCTTGTTGTCCTGCTGCAATTGTGCAATAACCATATGTACCTTCTTTATCTGCTCTTATAACTATGCAATTTCTTTGTCTTTGTAATCAAGAACATCATCTTCTTGTATAGTTTCCAAGGCTTCAAATGTATGCTCCGAGGGAATTGTTTTTGCAACAGATATAGTGAGGGGATTTTTGGGGACGTCCACTACTTTAGGATAAAAATGCAACTTCTTACCTCTCTTCATTCTGATGAGTGAGGCATTTTCATAGAAATTCCATATGGCGATTGTATATCTTTAACCACTGTTGATGGTGTATCCTTCTTTCTCAAAGAACTAGTTGGTAAGTTAGCTACTAAGTTTGAAGAATCTATAAATGACTACCATGATTGATTTCTCTTATTTAATTATTCCAACACTGACAATTTAGTTAAAAGGAAGTGGAAAAGGGTAGATTCCACTTGGCTTTGTTCTCCTTACACTTTGTCTACAATCTTGTTAAGACTTATGAACAGATAGAAGGGTCGATTCAAGGGGCTCTTTCCTATAAAAGACATCAAAAATCTAAAATATTACTAATATATCCTCCCAAACCTACCCTCACTGGTAAAATATCTCTGAATTTCTTGCAAAGTCTTGCAGTGTTGCTCAATTAAATACTCCTTAGGGACAATGGCTCCATACCCTTTATCTCTATACTCAGGCTTCAGAAAATCTTTATAATTGGCAATGTCAAGAGGCATGCCCTTGAACCACTGTTCTCCCTAAAGGGGAATCTTTGTTGCAGTTGATATAGTGACATCTGAAACTGGAAAGGTGAGCTCTCCAATCTTAACCTCCAACCCATTAAAATTCATAGCAAACTCCTTAGTCAGTTGTACATTGTATCCCTGGATATTTTCACATAATGTGATGCATCCAACTTGCTGAAAGGAAACTCTGATTGTTGGGCCTGAATTGATTAAGATGAGGTCTTGAGGTTCAAACCTAATAATGACACCCCCCTTATGTCTCATTTTGTCTGGGATTGACATGAATTTTCACATTAGGGGTATGCTCTAGGGTTTCTTCAATACAATCTTAGTGTAGAATTGTCTAGTTCAACAAATTCGATGGTAGTGATGAAATGGGGCTATAAATTAGAGTTTTGTGACAATTGAGGATGAAAAGATATATAAAACCAACTCAATCAATACAAATAATCTCTCAAAAACCAAAACAACAAATAGTGTCCGGTTGGTCTCAATGATAGAATTAGAAACACAGATGTAGTGTTAGAAGCATAGTGCATGAAGGAAGAAAATGTTTCTTCACCTCTGAGGAAAGAAATGACTAGGTAAGAAGTTTTAAATCACTTGAATGACATGGAAGACTTCAATATCAAGGTGGCAGACAAGATTTTGGGTGTTTGATGAGGGTAAAAACATAAAAACGCATCACATAGGGAAAATGCAGTAAATTTTCTAGGAAACGCAACGAGCTAGAAATTTAGAGATTTAGAGGGTTTCAATGCACTTCCTCATCATGTGAGAGTAATATAAATAACATAAAAAACAAAAGGCTTCAATAAAACAAAGAAATTGCACCTGGATAAAAAAATTGGCCACCAATTTGAAAAAAATGCAGCACCTTTGTGTGAGCGCGGCACTTGTTTGCCACCGTTGCACTTCCCCTATCTCCTTTGTGCAGCGAACTCCAATCACCATATAGCAAGCTTTAGATGGAGAAATGAAATGGATCTGAGGTATTTATGAATATTAGCCATGCATTTGGACTCCTAAATTTGTTTAATGCAAATTCAATGGGCGATGGTTACAGTTTTGAACTTGAATGATGAATATGCAACACTTTTCAGAAGCACAACACTATCCTCCTAACCATTGTACTAGAGTGATATCATGGTTGATTGTGATTTGACACTCTAACTGACCCAAGTGACCCTACACTTTTTTTCCCATGATGATAAGACATGACAACATGACCTCACTCATGATTTTGAATTAGATAGGATCCTAGACTTATTTAATGCGACCTCTCAAGTTATCAATGACTATTTTCATGACCCTTCATACAATTTGACACAATTACCTTCAATAATGAAACTTTATTCTATAATAAAACCAATAGCTTGATCTCTATAAGATCAAAGCCTAACCTTTTACACATTTTCCAAATAACTTTTCACACAAAACTTGTTTTCTGACTACTATGACTATAGGATACTAACACTATGCATATTTAATTAGTTGTCCATATGACCTAATATAATTTTAGGTAAAGTGATTAGAAGTATATATATATATATATATATGTGTGTGTGTGTGTGTGCGTGTGTGTGTATGTGTGTGTGTGTGTGTGAGTAAGATGTTTAAACCTTATACTTTTCAAAAATATTTTAACCCCTGATATCAATTTCATATATATATATATATATATATATATAGAGAGAGAGAGAGAGAGAGAGAGAGAGAGAGAGATAAATGTTAAAATAAAATATTTTAATGTTATATAGAATAAAATATCCAATGTATATGAGTCAAATATTTTAATATGATTTAATATTGACATGTATTAAAAATATATTAATAATAAAAATCAGTTTAATGTGCATTGATAAAATGGCCCAATACACATGTTATGTAATCTCTATAACATTCAAAAATACAATTTAAACAATAGAAAATTACACAATGTTTTCTGCACTCGTGCTTAAGATGAATCTATGCTGATAGTTATAATGGTCATTCCCCTACTCATATTCCATGGTTAAACATTGAAGTCGAAGAATAATAAGAATAAAAAAATAAATAAAAGGTGAAAATGTCAGCTATCTTCATACGTTCACTTGATTTACACTTATTTGTGAAGTTCATTAGTTTCAACATTTTTGATGAAATTTTGGATGAATTTACCATTTAAATTACTTGGTTGCAAAGTTTTTATGTAATAGGGCATGATAATCATAAAAGGTATAAGCATAAAATATATTTTTAGACTATTGAAGACCTACCAGTCAGAGCCTTTGGAACTCAATGTTAGCATAGACCCCATTGTTTACACCTAGTGCAACACTTTTAAGATTTTCCCATTCTTTGCATTGTCATTATTATTTACATTTGGCTAATATTTCACTATGTTTTCTGGTGGACATGGTTGATTAATTCATATTTATATTAACTTCTTCTCTTCTTATTTTTTTATTTTTTTCCATTTTTTTAGTTTATAATTTCAATATTCATTTAGGTTGAGAGAATTAAAAGTTTGAGAATCATTTTGAGATTTATTTTTTTGATGAAATGAGAGGGTTAAAGAGGTTGCTTCAACAATGAAAGGGGATATTAGTTTTATTATAATTTCCAACCTAGATCCATCTTATCTCTGGATCTACAAAGCACAGAGAGGGATCAAATCTCTTTTCACTTTAAAAGCCACTACAACAAAAAAGGTCATTGGTCAGGGTCAAAAAATGTCACCAAAAGCTCATTGGTGACAATCAACATGGCTTTCGTCACTAAAAACTGAATGTCACCAAAGGTGGCATCACCAAAAGTATAGGTGTTGTGGTGACATTCAAGGTCTATCATGAATAATGATTATAATGGCAGATAGTGACCGCCACCATTGCATATAAACAACAATGATTTATGGCGATGGACTTTTCAAGGCCCTCACTATTAATGCATGTATATGGAGAAATTCATTGACCATCACCTTTTCATATTTTGGTGAGGGTCGAAAAATGTCACCATAAGCTCGTTGGTGATAGTCAAAATATCTCCCATCACTAAAAACAAAACGTCACCAAAGCCCGTGTCACTAAAAATATAGGTGTTGTGGTGACATTTAAGGTTTGTCACGAATAATGATTATAATGATGGATAGTGACCATCACCATTTCATGTGAACAACAGTGATTAAGGTTGATGGACTTTTCATGACCCTCACTATTGATGCATATATATGGCTACGTTCATTAACTATCACCATTTCATATATAAAAGATGAATTTTGATGGCCCTTTAACAACCCTCATTATTGATACATATATAGGGACGAATAGTAATCATCACCATTCCTATGAATATTAGGGCATGATGGAATTGAAACACCAACCGCATGCTTGTAAATCATGTGCTCTTCCATTGAGATAGAACCCTTCAAAGAATTAGACCTTGAAACTTTATAAATTCTAAATTTTAAAACTTTAATTAAATTATAAAACTTTGTAAAGTCTTGCACAAACAATTGTCCAATAAATGCAGAACATAATTGTTTTAGAGAAAGGAAGCAACTTTCACATGGTTAATACACTCAACCACCTAAAAAATAGCATCAAAGTCGATTGTTTAAACTTGAGACTAACCAAAGTACAAACCCAAAGTCCCCATGTTCTATGGCTCCTCTAATACAAGTTTGTAGATGAAATAAATCACTAAAGAACTTAAAAAATTTATACATCTATAGCAAAAATGACAAAAATAGGCATTATAACTGCTATGATGATTAAAGATCAAAATCATGTAGAGTAGGCAATTCAACAAAGAGATTGAACATGATGGAGCCAACACGAAATCCAACGCACAGTTCTCACATGGACTCCATGAATGTATGTTTGTAGATGAAATAAAGTAGTGAAGAACTTAAAAATCATATACATCTATAGAAAAAATTGATGAAAATAGCCATTATAACTGCTATGACGATTAAAGATCAAAATCATGTAGAGTATGTGTTGACAGTGCTAGACCCACCAACATTCAAAGGGATCTCCCCGATAAGAAGTCCCAACTAGACCTCAAACCATTTGGAGTAGGAGTCCCAGTAGTGGTTGGTAATATAGTGCCTTGACCGCGGTAGCGTGCAAAGGTAAGTATGATAACTTTGGTTGGAAGCACGTGTGTGACCTTGCAGCTAGTCAAGGGAGATTCATGGGGGTTCTAACACATGGAGGAGAAAAGGAAGTGTGCCCTTTAGAAGCCTGTAATAGTATGCAACCTAAAAGGAACACACGAGTGGAATGGCATGGCAAGCTGCAATGCAGAATAGTCCACAAAACAAAGTGACCGGTTAATCCAACAACATGCCTTCAACAAGATTCATACAATTGCATATAAAATAGCTCATAAGAAAATGTGTAAGTTAAACAACATACATTGTTAAAGTAAACATAATAGTTGAATTACAATAATAGTATATGCATGAAAACGTGTTGGCTTAGTTATATTATAGTTAAGTGAAAGTTCCATCCATACATATGCCATTGACAGCCACTAGCCCCAATAGTGGAACATTACAGTCAAGACCGCCTACTCCTCCAAATAAATGTACTCGCTCTACATTGTGGGGAAGCTAAGGCCTATCACAATACTCCCAAGCCTTTGCTAAGCCTAAGCCTAGCCAAACGCTTGGATCCCAAAAGCCTGTTTTATGAGTTATGAGGTTATATTTATATAAAAGGGTGGGGTGGCCCTTGACGTTCCCCTTTGACTCTTTGACTACCCTCGTGACTCTTCAACTCCTTTACAAATAACTCTTTACATTACATAGTGACTGTTCACATTCCACTAATGACACTTGGAATTTCACTTACAATATATTTACAAATAATATGCATTTTCCACATATACCCATGTGCAACAAAATCGGCTTGAGTCAACCTAACAAGACAAACACTATGACTCAAAAGCTTGGGGAAAGACCAACTCGGCAACATCCTCTTGATGATCTTTGGTGATGAACTGATACCAATCTTGGTACTGCACTATGGTGTCCCCATAACTATTTGGTGATGTCTTTCTAGAAATAGACTCTTGCCTCCGTGGCTTTTGGGTATATGGTCATGGAACCTGTGTCCAACTCATCTTGAAGCATGTGCATCATGGTGTTGACCATGACAGGACCACCAATGTACTTATGCATGTTTTTTACACTCAGGTTCAAGTCATCGTTGGTGGCCTCTCACCTTAGTTTCTCGATGTAACTTTTGATCTCTATCTAAACATGGTTCTTTTGTTTAGCTTCACTAAGGGAACTAATTAACAGGATCTTGTGTGTTCTCACCATGACATCTAAGCTCTGGTACAACCATGAATATGAGGCCTATATGCTTCTAAAGAATGGGATGAGTTTCTCATAGTTCTAGATCATCATCCAAACCTTTGCTTTCAATAGCTCTATTTGTGGCTTCATCATCTTTGGCAAGTGAAGCAGGGCCCCTTTGTACTGAATTGTCCAGTCTTTCACATGGGTGATAGTAGCATGTATGTTCGTAAGAGTTTAAGAAAAATCCTTGCTCCATTACCGCAAGTGATGCACACGAACAACTGCTTTATTCATGATAAAAAATTCATCGTAGATTTTCTACATGGTGGTCTCAAGTGTTGATACTACAAAGATTATCAACTTCCTCATCTCTGCCATGGAATAAATTATGTTATGCTCTTGATATTTTTCTACCTCTTACGTGGCTTCCTATAATTTCTTTGTTAGTTGTTCATTCTCGGCCAACAAGTACTTGACATTGGAGCTTGTTGCTCCAGCATAGGCCAAGGTGGCTTCGGCAAGGGCGATTGGATGCTTCTTGGTGTCTGGAACTATCACCCTTTCCTTCATGAATGCAGGTGATGTATGATCATCTGGAAAGTGCTTCCTTCATGCCTATACAATCTTCTTCTGTAACTCGTCAAATGATAGATTGTACACATCCATGACCGGATCATCATCAAGGAGGACAACATCTCCTTGTTCACTTGGGACTGGTTCTGACACTGGAGGTGGTGGAGACTGAGAGGTGGCCTTAGGTTCTCTTGGCATGAGGTCAATGTCTTCATTCTGTGGCTCCTGCTCTAACTCCATGTCCATCTGCTCAATCAACTGCTCAATCTACTGAGCCATTTCCTAATCCTGCATATGTTCACTGTCTACCTCAGTTGTTGGTTGTTATGACTCCTCAACCTGTATGGGCGTTGTTTTCTCTATCATTGCGCCTTGCCTTTCTTCTTCCTCCTATTTATGATTTTCTTCTCTTTCTCTTCTTCTCAGCTCTTGTTCCTCCTTCAACTTCTTCTCTATCTCCTACAACTTCAATTCTGCTACCTGCAAGCTCTGCTTTTTCTCTTCCTCCACTTTGTTGTTGGTGTCCTCTACTTCCTTTTGCTTCCACTTCCAAAGCTTCCTGCATGAAGATTGAATACACTTTTACTTTGTAGCTTTGTTCTCCCTGTATTATGTCAACAACTTCCTCTTTCTGTGATCTTGTATTGGATTTCTACCTTCTGCTACTGCTGTTGGACTTGTTGCCATGTTAGTGTTGACTCCTTTTCTATGGAAAATTAAATGTCTGCATGTATTATAAAGTTAAATGGCACTCAACTACTTCCCCAGTACTAATTCGAGTGTTCTTTCTTGAAGCAGCTCTCTTTTTTTCCATGGTACAATTACTATTGGAGAGAAGTGCTTCATGAGTGTGGTACATGTGGGACAAAAAGGACACTCATGGCAAGCAAACATTAGCTCTTACAAATCTAACTTTAAAACATGATCAAGCAGTAATCAGGGCATCTAATGAGAGGGATTGTGAAATTTGACTAACAGGGTGACTAACTAACTATGGTAACACACTATGTAGTCCCAACAATCAGTGTGAAAGCTTGATGACTGGAACTGTGCAATGCACACTTTATTATGGGGCAGAGCCTGGGAGAGACTACACATTGTGCAGTCTCAGTGACCAAGCTGGGAGACTGGCTCTTAGAACTACATAGTGTGCAGTTGGAGCCAAGACAGGACATCCTCTGTAGAATTCCAAAAGCCAAGGTAGAGGCCTTGAGCTACTAGATTGTGTAGTGCATGCAAGTGAATGTGAGATCCAAGCAAGGGGAGCCCAGATCTACCCAAGGGGAGTGTGCAATCAAGAAGATATGAAGGATGGTGTGATGCTGAGTGTAGATCTGATTGATTGATGATGCATGCAAGTAAAACAAGTGCATGGATCAATCAAACAAAAGGAGAATGAAGCATGTGGAGAGAGTCGCTGCAACAGCGACCGTTAGTGCAAAAATAGGGTAATGCATGTGACACTTGGGAAAGGCAATGAAAAACTTGAAACAACACTTATACAAGCTAAAAAAAGTTAAAATTCCAGCAGTCACTCAACACAACCAATGAAACAACACTCTCATAAGATAAATGAGAAAAAAGCGATAGAAAAGGTGACAAAAGATGATAAAAGCAAAACTCACCCAGAAAAGTGACAACGATGCTCTGAACTTTCCTTGATCTCCTCGAGCATGCTAGAGTTTGATGATCGAGTATACAAATGAGCTATAGAGGCATATATACCTAGTGAAAACTTCTAAGGATAGCATTGTGTCACCTTCAGAAAACTAATAATAAATCCCTACTTCCTAGGGATGCTTTTTTCTTTCCTGGGAAAAGCAGTCATGCATTTCCCATAGAGATTGCGCAGTTATGGGAAGGACTATGCAACCATTTGGCTTATGCATTGAGCATCTTCTGAGAAGAGCTGAGTGAATCTAGGCTGCCTCTCATGCTCTGCGCAATTTCCTAGCTGAAGGTTGGCTGTCAACTGGCTCTGTGCAATTCTGGAGCTGAAGGCTCACTGCTATCTTGGACTACACAATTATCAACAGCAAGGCTAGTTGCCCTCACAGATTGTGCGGTTCACTAAGGCAAGCCTGAAACCAAGTTGAAACCAAGTCAAGAGATCGACTTGCGGGTTAGACGAAAAATAAAGTTAGAAAACACAAGCCATAAGTAGAAGATAAAACTCAATTAAAGCACAAGTACCTGGGTCAGCGTAAGATGAGCTGCTGTGATTTTAGGAGGGAGGCTCCAAAATGAAGCATAGGAAAAAATTTGGAGGGTGGTTGTAGCTGCTACAACAATAGGCGATTCAACAAAGACACTAAAAATGATGGAGCCAGCACGAAATCCATTGCACAATTCTCACATGGTATCCATGAATATACATACCTCTAGAATGTAACTCTTCTCAATCCCCCAAAAATTAATATATAAATCCAAGGAAGAAAATAGACATTATAAATTAGCTATAAAGATTCAAAGGGTCCATAATAGTTTTTCTAGAGCATAACAACTCCCAACTGACAAAGTATGACAAATTGATAAGCTATAACACAAAAATATTTAGTTAATATCAAATCACATAATTATGACCTGCATATAAAATATTTAATTAATATTCTATAGCATAATCCAGGCTCAGGTACAGAAACACTTATACATGGCTCTAAACTGCAACAAAGATGAACATACAAATATGCCACTAAAAAAATTATAAGAGCTTTAAAAAGAAGCTAGAATATATATTACTTGAAACATTAATAGAAAACAACATATATTAAAATTCACTGTGTCTGTCAATTCAAGATAGAAGCCTTGATAACATGTTAAAGATGCATACAGCTGAAATTGAAGGTGAATCTGCATGTCCTAGAGAACCATGTGAAACATCCATTCCAATAATAATTGTTGGTTTCGTTGAAATATTAAGTATCCTATGGGAAAATTCCACAGCTAAAACAAAGTTGAGGCCACCAACCTGAAGAACAAAACAACATTTCTAGCAATATCAACATACAAAAGCAAGGGGCTCACCCAAAAAGGCGAAGGAATATAAATTAAATATTGATCACTGAATATTGATTAAATACCTTCGCATTTATTTTCAAATGCCACATTTGTTAAATATTGATCATTGACCTTCTTCATATTCAAGGGTGAAATACATTGATTAATCACCCCCAAATCGGACAAGAATTTCTTCTTCCAAGGCCCTAAAATAGGGAATATATATATCTATATATATATATATATATATATATATATATATATATATATATATATATGAGATGTTACAAAGTCACAAAACCTAGTTTAGCATCATAAAAAGTTAAAAATTGAAACATTCATTAACACAAAAATTACACAATCACCATAAAGGTCACTGTTCTTCCTCTTTGGTAAGATGTAGAGTAGAAAATGAGGCAACTTTGGAAGTATAGACTTCATCTGACTTAGCATCCTTTCAACCCTGTCAACAAGGTTCTTGTTTCTGTCTTGCAGACTTTCTTCCAAAACTCCCAAACAATCGACCATTACCTAGAGTAGACATTTTAATTATGTAATGTCGTAAAATGAAATGGTGTTGCAATTGTTTAATGTAGCTTGACATATCAATCCTCTTTTGGCACAACATTATTGAAGCTCCCATCCCATTTCCATTATTTTATTTGACCAAATTTTTGAATTGAAACATGCAATTGCCCATTCTTCAATTTTTTGCTGCCCAAACCATAACCTCAAATAGGTGAATGGGATAAAATAAGTCTAGAGTGAGCTTGTTTGAAATCAAATTTTGAAAAACTTATTTTTTTTGCTCAAGTAAGATTTGTTCCTTCTATTCAACTATATGAAAATGTTACATAATATACATAAAGGAGCCCCAAAAGGCCTTTATACCTGGGCTGTGGACCCACAATTCGAGCCGAGGGCCCACAGAACCTTTCAACAAAACCTCCGTGGAACTGGAACACTCCCTGACCATTTGATCATACTCAACAGATCTGGCAGTGAAGAGACTATTTCGGGTGTCCAACATGCACACCCTTTAACCAAAAACGCGGACCTGAAAAAAGAATGTGCTAACTCTCATAACCATTTCAGGTCCAACTTGGGAGATAAACTCTAGGCTATTTATCCGCCCGAAATCCACCTGAATCACATGATCTTGAGAGGACTATTAAAGTAGCACGGGACTTAACAACATCTTCGGACACGAAAACTAATAAAGCCACCACCTAATTGTGTTTCGGGTTCGACTTGGGAGATAACCTTCAGACTGTTTATCCGCCTGAAATCCATCTAAATCATGCGATCTTGAGAGGACTGTTAAAGTAGCACAGGACTTAACAACATTTTCGGGCCCGAAAACTAATAAAGGCACCGCCTAATTGTGTTTCGGGTCCAAATGGATGGTTAACATTTTTGTTGTTCGTCGTGCGAAAATCATTGGATTATTATGATTTACTCGACCCACCCACTCTTTAAACAAGAACTCAACACAAAACATTGAATGGCCATGTTTAAAGTGAATTTGAAACATTCACAAATTATACTTGTAAGTAGTTTCCTGCCCGGCAACCACGGGATTTTAGTGTTCCAGGTGCATTTTCTCGCCCGAAGACCAGAACTCCTCTGTTTTCATCTAGCTTCACCCTGCTTATTTCCCCTGCTCTGATAATATTCCCTGTCTAAGGTCGCCTATCTATGACACTCTTCCCACAGTCGTCCTTGGGGAGTCTCTATCCAGTCATATCTTTTGCTGCTATTGGAACATAGTATGCCTTCATTTGCCAAAATACCCACTAATTTATTCGTTGTTTGATGCACATGAATGAAACTAAGGGTTCTCATTATGCGTAGGTGGGATTGGATAAGATGGTAGACTTGCAGTAACCTCCAATGTTTCGATACTCTATCTGGTGCTGAGCCATTGCATATTTTCTTGACTAAATTGATTATCAGTTCAGAATCAGCTTCAATTATGGTATTATGTAAATTTGAGTCCCTTAAGATTTCTAGGCATTGCTCAAGGGCCATGAGCTCTACCATATTATTAGTGGCTTTACCCAAATAACTGTGAAAGATGGCTTTTATTAAACCATTTTCATCTCTTATTACTCCTCCATAACCAGTAATGCCAGGGTTTCCCTTTGAGGCCCCATCTATATTGCATTTCATAAAACTATGGGGGGGAGGTTGCCAGAAGTCCTTATCATCTGTTATATGATTTACATGCTTGATTATTCCCTGGGGGTAGAGCCCCTATAGGCCCAAATGCAAAAGTATCTACACATCCTGATCTTGAGGTTGGTTCTCAGGGGGGATTTTTATAAGGATTCCTATGGTTTCTTTGAGCTGTCTTCTAATCTGAGCCATAATGCTCTGGGCTGAACTAGTCCGGTTCTTGAAGATTCTATTGTTGTGTTATTTCCAGACATCCCAGATTAGAAAGCCTAGAACCAACTCCCAAGATTTTTTGATAATTTCATTTGCAGAGAATTTTCTCCTCCAATTCCCCAAAGTGTTGTTGATGTTGCCAATGTCCCTATCAGACTGTCTGAAAATTGAAGCCACCCAATTCCACAAGGTGGAGGTGAATGGGCAAAGGTTGATAAGGTGTTCCATAGTTTCTTCTTGTAATTTGCAAAGATGGCATCTTGATGGACCAATTACACCTCTCTACTGAAGGTGTTCCCAAGTTAGAATTTTTTTTTGTTGCACCAACCACATGAACAGTTTGATTTTCATCCAGTTTTAGTTCTACCATAGTTCTTTCCATACCATGTCAGGGTTTGGAAATTCAAGCCGAAGGGCTATTCGCTTGGCCTCTTTAAGGTTAAAGTTTTCTTCATTGTTTTTGCCCCATCTCAGTTGGTCTGAAGATGTTGATTTCAGAATCTTTCTCTGTTCCAGGATGACTGTGAGAGCTTCAGCCTGGGCCTTCAATGGAGAGTCCTCACTATAAATCAGGTTCTTCCATACTCTCCATTTTCCCTCGCTTCTATCCTAATCCCAAAAGTCATTTACCCTATGTAACCCTTTGTCCTCAGTATCCTTCTTAAGATTGTCAAACTCTTCTCTCAACAGTTTTGGTTCCTATTGCCAATTATCTTCCCAAAACCAAGCCAGGTTTCCATCTCTGATTTCCCAGAAACTGTGTTTTTGAACAATAGCTCTATTCTCCCAAGCTTTGTTCCAAATGTGGGAGCCTTTGATGATCCCAGACATTCTGATGTGCTCCCTTTCTTGCCAATTGTTTGCATATTTCTGTTTCCATACCTTGGCCCAGGGGGTAGATGATTCCTTTAGCCATATCCACCATAATTTTTCCCCAAAACTTTATTTAGGGTTTCAGGGTCATCCAGTTCCAAACCTCCATGTGTCTTAGGTTTACAGATCTTATCCCAGGCTATCAAAGCCCATTTATTTTTCTCTTCCCCTTTTCCCCAAAAAAAATCTCTTTGGATATTTCTAATGTGTTGCATAACTCCTTTAGGAGCTGGAAGCGTTGAAAACATGAAGATAGGTATAGTTTGTAAGATGGCCTTTGTAAGCACTAGTCTTCCTGCCAAATTCAAAGACCTGTTTGTCCATTTCCGGATTCTATCCTGGAGTCTATTAATAACAGGCTCCCAAACTATCTTGCTTAGAGGTTTGTCTATTAGAGGAACTCCCAAATATTTGGAGGGTAGCAGATCTCTTTGAAAACCTAGAATTCTGGTGAGATTTCTCTGAATAGCAATATCAGTATTAAAAAAGAAAATCTTTGATTTGGTAAGGCTTACCTCAATACCCACAGCCATAGCAAAGTCTTTCAAGATTTTCTTGAAGGCATGAGCTTCTTTGACCATAGGTGTACCCTGCAACATGATGTCGTCCACAAATTGTTGATGGGTCAAAGCATCCCCATTCAGGGTGAGTTTGAGACCCTGAATTTTGCCTTCTACTTTGGCAGCCTTGATCGCATTGCCTAGCCTTTCCATCATGAGAATAAAGAGGAAGGGAGAGAGCAAATCTCCTTGTCTGAGTCCTCTTGAAGGCTTAAAGGTTTTGGATGGTGAGCCATTCAGTAGTATAGAAGAGCTTGAGGTGGTAACAAGGGCCATTACCCATCTTATCCAGTTATGGTCAAAGCCATATGCTCTTAGTACTTCTCTGATGTATGCCCAACTTATCTTGGCATACGCCTTTTCTAGATCAAGTTGTATGATCATACCTACTTGCTTGTTGCTCTTCAATGAGTGGATCACCTCGTGAGCTTGAATGATATTGTTTAGAATCTGCCTACCTTCCACATATCCAGTTTGCTCCTCAGACACTAGAGTTGGAAGAAGGGGCTTGAGCCTGTTAGCAATTATTTTGGATATAATTTTGTACACCACATTGCATAATGCTACGGGTCTAAATCTATCTGGTGTCATAGAATTTTCTTGTTTTGGAATCAAGGCTATGAAAGACGTGTTGAGCGCCTTCAGAACAATTTTGTTTTTCCTTGAGTCCTCCACCACCTCCAGGATATCTTGCTTGACAATGTCCCAGCAAGATTTGAAGAAGTCAATATTGAATCCATCCAGGCCTGGAGCTTTCCCATTTTGCATCTCTTTGATGACTTCGCTAATCTCCTCTTCATTCACTGGCCTGTTAAGATTATAATTGTCTTCTCTTGTCACTAGCTTAGGAATATGCTTAGTGAAGTCATTGATGAATTGTGATCTGTCTATGAGAGGCTCCTTTGCTCTGCTTCAGAAGTGTTGAACCAGAGCAGATTCTATTTCTTTGTGGGTGTTGAGTTGTTTTCCTTGTGTATCTTTCAGCTTTAAAACCCTGTTTTGAAACGTATGATCCATGGTAGACTTATGAAAAAACCTTGTATTCCTTTCTCCTTCCTTTAACCATTATACCCTCGATTTCTATTCCCAGAAGATCTCTTCTTGCTTACATAATCCTTCCCAATCTTGTTGAAGCGAGTCAGCTTTTTTCTTACCTTCCTCGGTGAATCCCTTAGAGATTAGCTCCTGGTTAATTTCCTGTAGCTTCCCCTCAACTACTTTTTTGGCTTCGAAGATATTTCCAAACTCATTCTTATTCCAATCTTTAAGCCTGCGTTTGATATATCTCAGTCTCTGTTGCAAAAGGAACATTTTAGTACCCTAAGCATTCAAATCTTCTGTCCACCATTTTTCAATATTGTTTTTGAAATCAAGATGGGTAAGCCAAATGTTTTCAAATCTTAAATGTCTATTTCTTGGAGTTCCTATAAAGGATGCTTCTAATTGATTAGGCCAATGATCCGAGCCTCCAAAAGGGAGGATTATAGCTGACAAGTCAAGGCCTGAGAGGATAAGGTCCTCAAAGATAATGAATCTATCTAGCTTAGAGGCCACTTGAGAAGCCCCTCCCCTTTCATTATTCCAAGTAAAGATACCATTATTGGTTTTTGTATCTACTAGCCTCATATTGGTTCTGAAGTTCGGAAATTCTATGGAATCTCTACCTAGAGATCTTGTCCCACCTTTTTTTCCGAGAGAGATCTGATCATATTAAAGTCCCCTCCCAGAATCCAAGGTATGCCCAGATGTCTCTCTCTTAGCTCCTCCAGAGAGGTTAGAAGCCTGAATTTGTCTTCAAGATTTTGTGGACCATAGACATTTGTTATCAAATAAATTTCCTTTTCCCCCAAAGGTTGGATGACCACTGATAGGTAGTTCCTGGATGCTTCAACATCTAGGATTCCAAGTTTATGAGGGTTCCAAAGTGTGAGAATGCCTCCTGCTACGTTGTTTGCTTTAACTTCTAGATATTCATACTTAATAAGCCATTTGCTATGTATCTCTCTTATTTTGTCTACAGAACATTTTGTTTCCTGGATAAATACCAAATCTGGTTTTTCTTCTTTCATTCTATTGTTGAGATTGTGTTGCTTCCTTTTACTTCCTAGAACCCTAATATTCCACATTGTAAGCTTCATTAAGAAAGATTTGTAAATGAGTAACTAGTTAGATCTTTCATCTTACCTGAGTTGATCATGAGTTTTCCACATTCAATCAACAGCTCATTCTATTTTTTTCTTCCTCTTTTCCTTCCTGGGTTTTTGGGAGCTTGTCCCCATGTTGCCTCCATAGTTTTAACCCCTTCGTTATCTTGACTATCATGGTTTCTTTTGACCCCAGAACCCTTTGCATGCGTTCTCCAGAGGAAGAGCTATTGTACTCTGTTAAATTCATCTTAAGGTAGAGTATCCACTCCTTTAGTGGTTCCCTCCTCTAGAAACTTTTCTAGATCGAGATGCTCTGTTTCTAGTATGTCCTGCAATTCATGATCCTCTGTTCCCACTTTGCTTGGGGTCATCTCTTGGACCCTATCAAGTTCCATAGTGTTGGGCTGATCCTCCTTTTGATGGCTTTTATCCATTCTATCCTCCATGTTGTCATCCTTTTCTTTCTCTACAAGATCGTCCTTCATTACTTGATTCACTCTTTCATACCCCTCTTCTTCTTCTAATATCTTGAACCTAGCTGTTTTTCCTCATAGATTTTTTTTCGGTTCTTTCTCCCTCCTTTCCCTTTGTCTCCCACTTTGGTGAAGCTTTCATTCTCTTTACCTGAGGTTGCTTTGATACTACTCTCCATTTTATTTAAAGGGCAGTCTCTAAAGAGGGGCTCGTGTTCATGGAATTTGCGACATCTAAAGGGTACATGCTCATAGTCCACCGCCTGCACCCATTCTTCATCATAAAATTAAAGAATTATTTCATCCAACAAAGCCCCAAAAAGGTCCATTTCCACGCATATTTTGGTGAAGGAGGTATATTTTCCGCGCAGTGTGGCCTCTGATATTTTTAAAAAATGCCCTAGTTTATTACCTATGGTTTTTAATGATTCTGGCAGCCAATAATCTAGAGGTAGGGAACATAGTCTTATCCATACCAGCACCAATGTAAATTTTTCTCGTTCCAGTACAAAGTTCATCACCCATGGCCTCATATAGAGGCCTGCAGCCACATAGAAGTAAGGTCCTCCTTCAAACACCCTATCTCTATCCTCTAGGTTTGAAAACACAACTGTGAAGAAACCCTTGGATCCCAAGTGCGGACTCCCTTAGGTTTCCAATGGTTCTTTATCCAAGTGTGTAGAGCCTTCTCCATTGACCATAACCCCATGAATTTGCATATCATGGCATAAGTCGCCATGTGCTCCCTGTGCGCCTGTAGGGCTCGATCACTTAACACCACTCGGGTTGTGATGGATGCCCTAGGTTTACATGGTCCTGTCCACTTTCTGGGGCCAGCTTTCTGGTTGTCCACTACTATAGACTTCTCTCTTCTAACTTCCTCCTGCATTTCTACCTGCCTCCGTGCTTTGTTGTTTTCCTATTCTCCTCTTTCTGTACCCCAGGTTTCCGCTTCCATGGGCTTCTTGAAGCGGTTTGCGACTACATGACTGTAGGAGGGAGTGGAACTCCCCCCTTCTCGCCCCTCCATGGAGCCCAACACTGAAAACCTGCTGCAAACCCTAGTTCCGCCCATTTCTCCTCCTCCCAACCAGTCGTTCACTCCCAACCCAAAAAAGATCAAATTTTGAAAAACTTATTAAAAGAAAAATACCTTTTTTTTAAAGTTCCAATGACCATTCCTTGGAGCCTCTTCCATCTTCCCAAACTTTAGTTGTTAGGAAACCAAGCAAGAAATAATGGTTAGAAAGGAAACTGGTCTCCAATTATAAGAGATATGATATGCATAAGGATATATAAAAGGGTTGAAACACAAGTTGGTCAGATAATAATAAGCACCAAACAAAAACATAAACCACAAATCCTCTTTTCCCTTCACATAAGTTTGATTCCATAAAATGCTTTATGAGTTCAGGGCCTAAGGGCCAACAAATTACTTCAACACATAAAAAAAAAGTATCCTATGCAATCCTTGTGTCCTTATTTCTTTGCCAGGACTTTGCTTTGTGAAACCAAAATGCAACAAAATCATTTTAACTATAAGCCAACATTCAAAACATGAAATGTATATAGCTCTTTTATAAGTGTCTCAGTTCATTGAGAACAAGAATCAACATTCTAACCATGATGGTTGTGCATAACAAAACAGCCCAAGGGGAAATTCTAAGCAATCCATGACAAATCTCAGGAAACTTGAGAAATATCTCAAGGCTTTAAATATAACAAACCAGGTTTTCACTAACAAATCAAAAAATACATATTTATGGAAGACAAACAATATACTCTTAGAACAAAGTCAATTCATAAATGAAATTTCCTGGTAGATTATTGTGGTACAACTTATGATTTGAACAAACCAAACCCAAGGGATTTACTAAACTAGTGATGGCTAATGTTTCTAAGTACTTAAAAAGTTTTGCACCATCAGGTGTCTCATTCAAATCCCCTTGGATAAGACACAACACTATTCTAGACCAGGTTTACCAAGAATTCCATCCACAAATGTGGGGAAGCATCCCCTGGGTTGCCCCATAAGGTAGGGAAAAATAGGTATTCAAACAAACCGATTATAGAACACATACAAGGTTGGGAAAAAAATCAAACAAACTGATTACTGAACATAGAATATGTACATTTTATCCATAATGATCACCTAGTTAATCAATATGTGGGCTTGTAACAGAATATTCAACATAAATTATAATATAATATACATTATGATAACATTTAAGACAAAAGAGAAACAATGACTTACAATGGGTGGATCAAGAATTTGACCATCTAAACATACCACCTGATTATCCACATTGATATTGCAAGCCTTCAATAATGGGTCACCATTGTAACTATTTACCTCCATTGCCTGCACCATCAAACATTCTGTCACAATCTGTTTGTCATGTTCAAGAAATCAAATCAACTCCAGATTCCAAACAAAACCATACTTGCTTTCAGTAACACTTGCATTCGTTCATCTGGCTTTTGTCTGGATTGCTCCACAAGTGATGTGCGTTGTTGAATGGAAAGAGCTTTAGTATATCTCTATCCTGGGAGGATTTTGCAAAGCTAACAGTTGGAGAAAACACACCCATTAGATAAAAATATTTTTCTCCAAAAATGTTCACTTCAAGGCTAAACACCCAGAAAGATTATATTACTAACCTCTATCAGAAGATAATTGGGTTGTTTTTTTCTCCCTACATCCAAGCATGGAAGATCGCCTGAAAACTGCAAAGGAGTTTGTTTCATATTTACAAAGTAATCATACACCGTCACATCCACTATTTGAAGCAGCTCTTCTTGGTTTCCTTGGCTTCTTACTTTCATTGAAAAGCTTCACAAAGAAGGAACCCACATAATTCAATGCAGAATCCCAAGTAACCAATAACATTGATGCAAAACATTAACATTTTAAAATGTAACCCAAAATAGAGAGAAACGAAAATAGGAACAGATCATAAAGGGCATGTAGAAATTTATACAGTTGTTCTTTGCAGGGTTTTTCAATTAAACAAATGATCTTAAACTCCATTTTAGTGTGCATTGTTGCAATGCGTACTCCTTTCAGCACTGGCTTTGCCTACAAGAAAGTCACATAATGTGACAAACCAACTCTTGAAAGAAATATTACAAGACAAAAATCCAAGGTACACATATTTTGTGTTGCATTTTACCTTGGACCAATTAATCTTCCATGGATTGTCAACACTTTGATTTGCTAACAAAAAATCAATGACAACACTTTCTTTGATGAGGATCGTTGTTGACACATCAACACAAAATGGAAATAAGGAAGTAAAACCTTAAATACAATTCTTGATACAAAACATGAATACAAAACTTAATGTGACTGGAAATGGTGTACAACATAATAACTCATATTAACATAACTGAATGCACCACAACTTAAAAAATAAAAATTATACACTAACCAGATAGATGATAAATAAAGATCTACCATTCCTTATCCAAAGAGTTAAAAAATTTAGGGGCTATGGATATTGTTGAAGGTCAATTGGGCTATGCATCATTTGTTGAAGGTCAACTGGGTTATGCATCTCAGGTAATCTAGGGCCAATGCTTGAATATCATATTTAAAGACCAGTACCATTTTAACTGCAAGTATCATTTTGGGATTGGACACACTCAATCACCTTATCGACAGATTAAAATCAACATGACATGAAATGAAAACAAAGTACTAGGACTTCTTGTCCTGAACTATAACACCAAAGGTTATATTTTAAAAGTCCACTAGAAATGCAAGTCAACAGAAGTCAATTCTTAAGTATGTTATTACAACTTAAACTTTAAGACAAGTAATTCTTTGAGTGAACTTGCGAGATTGACTCATGATTTAAGAAGAACTCTGGGTGGAGTATATGGAGCTCTTCAAATTTGGGTTGTACTTTTTTGGGTTTCTACCTACACAGGAAAGGATACAAAGTGGTGATGTAGAACATGAAGTTTTACTGATTTGTAAACTATGAGATTTGAGTGCAGGATTTTTGGTTTGTATTGTAGGCTCACAGCTATTACCAAAATACACTCAATACAAGCTCAACATGTCACTTACAAGAATTGAATTAATAAACTTGGGGGAGGATAACAATCAATCTTCCCAACCCAACTAAGATAAAACGAATTGTGTGTTTGTATACATATATTGAATGAATGAAATTAGGTGCAAAGGATAATTCCTCCTAAACCAATTGAGATAAAATTCAATATTGTGTTTGTGTATGTGTGTATATAACCTACACAAGTGTTAGTATGTGTGTGTGTATATATATAACCTACAACCTACACAAGTGTTAGTATGTATTAGATATGTCTATTTGTATGTGCATTTAGTATCTTATGTCTCTATAACCAATTAAAAATAAATGTTGTAGCGGACCATTATCATCTCAAAAGGATAATTATAAAAGGAAATGAATATACTTAATTAAATGTTATTTAAATTTTATATATTTGTTAAAAATGGATGATAATATACACATCAAATTAGCACCCAAAGAAAAATAGGAAGAAATTGAACCCTTACCCATATTAAGAGAAAGCCCACTCTGCGTAGGCCTGAAGCTAATATGATATCCCCTACACCCAGTAACACCTCCTCCTAGATCAACCAAAGGAGAAAAACTCAAATGGAAGAAACTTTTCCTCACCAACAAATAGCCTCTGTAAAAATAAATACCACGAGTAATTGAAAATTCACAACCACCTTCCTTCAAATACCACATGAAATTTACCATTGCAAGCACCAAATAACTCAATGAAAACACCCTGTAAACAATGCACCATCACTAAAATCCATAGTCAATATGCTTCAGAAATTGTATGATTCTTGAAGAGGACAAATTGCAGCAAATTCAACCCCAGACCATAACACCATGAACTCTCCTTGAAGGTAAGTTGTATGCCAATCATGGGAAAGAACACAAGAAGATAAGGCTAGTTACCATGCAAGGGTAGGATAAAGAAATCAGTTAGTTTTCAGGCTTGATAAATTTAGCACAACTACTAAATTACTAATTATGTGCAAAACATTGATTTAGGTTGTTTTACTCGGTGGAATTAGCAAGTAGAAATTCAACTAGTTTGGAATGGGTAGCAATAGGAATTAGGGTTTTTGACTTGCCTAAGTTAACAAATCACTTTAGGATTTTTGTCTAGACCAAATTGGCAAGGTGAATTAGGGATTTTGAAAAGTCAAACTCAGCAAGAATGACAACTAAACCAACAATTCAAAGTAAGGCTTTGGAAAGAAATTTAAGGTTTTGGCATAAGATAATTTTAGAATCTCTCACTCATAGAAACCTTCCAACTAGTTGTCATTTGTCACAATAAAAACACACATCCACCAGCTCAATATTGTACTTGACTCATCACCCTTCACCCACTGAAATCCTTGAAACTACTCTACCACTGCACACTTGGAACCATGACATCACACCTTGTACCTACCACAAATAGAAATTTCTAAATATAGACAAGCCCAAAAAGCAGTCTAGCTCCCAAAAAGTGAAAAAAAAACAGGAAAGACTAAAAAGGAAGGTAACAACTGTGAGACTGCTGAAAACATAACAGGTTTTAAAATAAACACTGTTCAAAATAGAAAATTCTCACATGTTGATGAAAGCAGTCTCAATAGACACTTTTTTGCACAGAACCCAAATACATGCTTAGAAATGACATGCAAGCCATGAAAAGCAAATTGTTGTAAATAGAGGCATCATAAAACTTCTTGCATGTTAATGGAAATAGGCTCATCGACATCGTGAGCTCACGAGAACCAAGAATACGTAAGCATCTCTGCCATGTGAGCCCAAGAACTATTGTTCCTAGTAAAAGGAAAACTAGAAAAAATAGTAGTTTCTGGGAATCTATTGAAACTGACTCTGTAGCAAGCCTTGATCACTATGAAGATCGAGATGCACCTCTAATGTCATGGAACAACCATGATGGAACCTACCAGGATTAACCCTCCAATTGTGGAAGGAAATGTTGGGTTGATAGACCTACCTTTATAGGAACAATGTAAACTTTGAAACGGGAACTTTGGCCAAAAAACCCCAAAAAAACATCAAAAACAGTGCTAAAAACGAAAAGTGTGTATACTGGAACGATGTTTTTATTTTTTAGGCGTCAATTTTGAGCATGTTTTAAAAATGGCAGTGAATACGAAATTTGCTATGAATTTTTTGTGCAAAATATAGCTTCAAAATTAAAGTAATGATACTGGAAGAATGATCTCTTTTTTTAGGATCAATTTTCAAAATTTTTTAAAAGTACTAATAAAACCAATTTTTTCATGTCTCTAACAAAGTTATTTTTGAGGAAAAAACACATTAATGTTTTTGGTAGAATATCATTTTTCTCTCCTAAGTATAAATTTAACGTGTTTTCAACCACAACATGCTAGATACAAAAGAAATTGAAATTTTTTCAACTGTAAAATTAAAAAACCATGACATTATGAACAAATTATATCACTAAATGAATTCCAAAGTCTTTATTTCTATACTGAATAAAACAGACATTATATCTCTAATTTGATATTGCATTGTACATATTTAAACAATAAAATTTATCATACTTAAGACATATAATCCAACAACATAAAAATGCTTCATAACTTCTCATTTAACAACATATGGAAAACATTAATTTTATTTGAATATACGATGCATACATCAGTTATATAAACTGTCTTAAACAATTATTCAAAATCACCCATATTTTCTTGCGCACCATCAGAATTCACATCTTCATATGAGTGACTGGATGCTGACGAAGATGTTCCATATTCTTCTCTTTCATCAACTAGTGCCCCATCTAAGTCCACATGCATGCCCAACATTCCAGGTTTCAAAAGTCTTCTAGATCTACGATTGGTTTCAGCAGACTCCCATGTCAACATTGTTCCTTCTGGTAACAACCTTTTCATAATCTCTATCGTCTTGAAGCGAAGAGTTCCTCTCTTTGTTAAATTGAAGTCATAAACAAGTATGTCAACATCCTCCAATTGTAATATGTCTGTGCGGCGGCGATTTATATTTGTACCCTTTCTTTTTCTTTTTCCGCCATTTTTTTTGTCAACTACCATCTCTGGCTTATACACACCATTGAATGGGTGTGTATTTGTGGCATACCAATGTACTTCAACACCTGTAACATCCTCATTTTCTGTAAAGACCTTTATAACTTTAGCAACCCAAAATGGATAGCCATTGGGATCTCCATCTGCTAGCACTGCAATCATGCAACCCTCCTTAATATCATGTACTGAACCCCTATAAAGGTCTTCCATGGCTTCACGTTCTGCACGAGATCTTATGGAACCAATATACATCTCTCTTTCCATTGCCTGTGAAGAATTAATAATACCTTGACTTTGTTGCTGTTCAACAATGTTTACTTCCTCATGTTCATTCGACACAATTTGTGGCCAAATAAATGGATTTTTCAAAGGTATATCTTCATTTGTTGTTGTTGAAATGATATCACTTTGATTATTGAAAAATGACTCCCACCAAACTGAATCAGCAATGTCAAAGTACTCATATGTATATCTAATACATTTTTTAATTTATTCTAAGCAATCAGAATAATTTATATGTCTATTATGTCTGCGTTCATTCTGAACTTCACCAACTGATTGTAATAACAATATTTTTGATGCAAATATTGGACGATCTGGAATGAACTTCAAAAATTGCAAACCTGATGACGGTGCCCATTCTGTAGTAGTTGAAAACCTCTTGCCCCATATTAGTGTTTTCCCATCAATTTTTTTGATACGAAATTGATGTTGGAAGCTAATATCATTAAGTTGTTCAATGCATTTCCCCTCACCATATGATCCTAGAATAAACCTTCGCATGTCAACAGTTTCTTCCAACACATCAAAAGTAGGCTCTGGCATGTATGATTTCTTAATACATTCAATTAGTGATGGCAAGATCCCAACTTCCTTCCTCCTCAATGTGACTGAAAAACGACTGAACACCTGATCAATATGGTCATGAGTGTGCCCAACAAGAGGGAAACCAACCTTTACCTTTTGAAAAATTCTCAATTCAACAAGCATGTTCAAATATCCAAAAACAACCTGATTTTTGTTTTCACGGCAAGTGTTGTCCAATTGTAGATACAAAACTTCAGGAAGATTACCAGACCAATGAGAAATCACATCATGAATTATGGTTATGGTCAGATTTGCATCATTATGAATATTTGGAGACGTGAAGTACACCCTTGGCAACATTTTCCCATTGAAGACCATACAACCGACCAAGTGAAACTGAATAAAATTTTCCTCTTGTAAATTTTTGGTGTGTGAACAAAATGTGGTAAAAGTGTTTTCTTCTGGTCCATACCATCAATTATCAAACCCAAATATTTATTCGGATTATCATAAACTTCTTTCGATGATTGTACAACTTCTTCCTTTCATTTGTTTGTTGTTTGCGATGCTCCTGAAGTTCTTTGACAATTAAATCTACACAACATAAAAGAAATTCATTAAGAAATATGTTTTCATAGTTGATGACTATACAATTTTAAAAGTAAAAGTTATGAACGCTTACCTCTTTCTGAGCCTTCACATTTGTCCCTTTTTTATTTAAGAGAAGCACATGTACTGCAAATCCCCATCCTTGTCTTCTTAGGAATACGAACATTATTGAATTCTTTCTTCCATATCTTCACAAAATATTGATATGTAATAAATTGGCCATGTCCCTCAACACTTTCTGCATATTCTTTGTATAAGTTGTATATTTCGCGTCTTGAAAAATTATCTGGAATATGTATTGTCTCTATATTTGGCATACACTCTCCATGCTTTGAAAAGAAATCTTTCATCCATGACATTGCAGTATTTGATAATGGCCCAAACTGTCTTTTATGACATACTTCTGAATAAAATGTGGGATCCTTTTCCAAATTTTCTTGAATTCTCGAGAGACGAAAATTCCCAATTGAATGAAACATTTTGAAAGCTTTTCTACACAATAATAAATTCCTAATATGATAATCATAACCTGACAATGTAGATTGCATGCAACCAACTAAATATGAGTTTTGCATGCTTTTATTCATTGACAAATATCTCTTCCTGCTTTCTAATGCAAATGTGAAATCCATATGTTTCAAGCAATTCTTTTGGCAACTTTCACTTGAAATGAGAGCGCTGATAGAACTTCTTCTCGTCAGATATTCTGCTCTACCCCTTGTATAACTAGAATATCTTGCATTGATACGAAAAGGCCTGCTCCTACTCCTCGATACAATATTTCTTGGTAGCATCTCCATCATTGGATCATCATTTTTATAAGAATTTTCATCATAATTAAGAGGAATGTTATCCACACTATGATCAGCTCTGATTTTCAAATATTGACTTAGAGGATACTCTTCATCTTCCCCTTCTTCAGTGCTACTGTCATAGTCCTTAGAACTCGGACTAAATGGAAAACCTGAGTCGATGTTTAATGGATATTCTTCTTCATGTGCATTGTCAGTGCTACTCTCATAGTCCATAGAATTAGGACTACATTGAAAATGTGGTTGTTTACTTATTGAAGATGCTACATCCTGTCCTTTGTCACTGCTACCTTTATACTCATTAGAATTAGGACTAACTTCATCATCCTGTCCTTCATCACTGTTGCTCTCATAGTCCTTAGAATCAGGACTAAGAGGACACTGTGATACTCCAATCTTTTGAAAATCATCATCCCTTGCTTCATCACTGCTTCTTTCATAGTCCTTAGAATTAGGACTAACTGGACACCGTGACACTCCATACTTTTGAAATTCATCATCATGCTCTTCATCACTGCTGCTCTCATAGTCCTTAGAATTAGGACTAAGTGGACACTTTGACACTCCATTCTTTTGAAATTCATTATCACACTCTTCATCACTATTGCTCTCATAGTCCTTAGAATTAGGACTAAGTGGACACTTTGACACTCCATTCTTTTGAAATTCATTATCACACTCTTCATCACTGCTGCTCTCATAGTCCTTAGAATTAGGACTAAGTGGACACTTTGACACTCCATTCTTTTAAAATTCTTTATCACACTCTTCATCACTGCTGCTCTCATAGTCCTTAGAATTAGGACTACGTGGACACTTTGACACTCCATTCTTTTGAAATTCATTATCACACTCTTCATCACTGTTGCTCTCATAGTCCTTAGAATTAGGACTAAGTGGACACCATGACACTCCATTTTTTTGAAATTCGCCATCATGCACGTCAAAACTGTTGCTCTCATAGTCCTCAGAATTAGGACTAAGTGGACACCGCGACACTCCATTCTTTTGAACTTCACCATCATGCTCTTCAAAACTGCTACTCTCATAGTCCTCAGAATTAGGACTAAGTGGACATCGTGACACTCCATTCTTTTGAACTTCACCATCATGCTCTTCATCACCGCTGCTTTCATAGTCCTTAGAATTAGGACTAAGTGGAATTTGTGACTCTTTATTAATTTGAAATTCTCCATCCCCTCTTTCATCAGTGCTGCTCTCATAGTATTTAGAATCGGGACTAAGTGGAAGAATTGACTTTCTATTCATAGTGGAAGAATTCCTGCTATATTCATCAATATGAATAGAGTTGTTACGCGATGAAGATGTTGATGGTGTATAAATCGAAACTTCACTATCAAAACAATCCATCCCTTTCAAATAGGAGATGTTGAATGATACAAATGGAGTCTCCTAAGAATATTATATAGCTTAAAGAATGAAATATTCCCTCCAAAAAGTTTCGCGAAAATATTTCCCTCCAAAAATTTTCGCGAAAATATTTCCCTCCAAAAGTTTGTTAGATTTATTTACCTTTATTATTTTATTCTACAATTGATTGAAAAACGTAAACTAAATTTTTTTATGAAATAAATCACTAAAATTAAAATTGTAAACTACAACTTGTACATTAATTATTCTAATAGTTAAAGCATATAATATTTACTAAACAACTGAATTTTTTTTTTTTTTTATAATATATTCTAAAACAAATTAATCCCACATTCAATCCATTGTAAAACAATTCTACAATATTCACTTTATAATATTTTAAAACAAATTATCCCACATTAATCGTACGGAAAAACATCTTCTTAATTTCACTTATATATTAAATTTCATTATCACTATTACTCACGTCACATCCAGGTTTTCTGAAGTTCGTTGAAAGACTCGTGAATTTGTGGAGCAGCTATATAACAACATATTCAACGAACAATTATCGCAAGTGAAAGGTAAGTTCATTTTTTTCTTCAAATTTTTCATATTAAATTAATTTAATGAAGAATATATATATATATATATATATATATATATATATATTTTTAAATTAATAATATTTCCAAGCCAAAATAACAATTATGTCACATGGTGGGCCCGATCAAACTTAATCGCCCAATAACCGTGGGTGGGTCGTCGTCATGCCGCCCATGTCCCTTCCCACTCTCCCTCAACCCATGTTCCCCCCCCGCTCCCGCCTACCCCCCGTGCCCCACCCCTTCGTCTTTCCTTAACACCCCCCTGCCCGGCTCCACCTCCCCCCGACCGCCCTTCCCACCCCATTGCACCCCCCCGGGCCCGCCACCCCCTTCCCCCCCCCCCCCCCTGGCCCGCCACCCCCCCCCTTTCCCTCCCCCAACCCCCCCTCTCCCCTCCCCTCCCCTCCCCCCCTCGGCCGACCCCCCCTTTCCCTCCCCCACGCCCCCTCCCCCTCCCCCTCAGCCGCCCCCCCCTTTCCCCCTCCTCTCCCCTCCCCACCACCTCCTCTCCCCCTCCCCTCCCCACACCCTCAGCCACCCCCCCCTTTCCCCCTCCCCTCCCCACCTCCCCGCACCACCCCTCCACTCTCCTCCCCCTCACCCCCCTCACCCCTTAAGTGATAAGAAGATAATTTCAGACTGGAAAAATTCAAAAGAGGTGAAATTTCCATCAAGAGTCTGGTATGTGAAAGAAAGAGAGAGCACAAATGTGAATATATATCTATATATTGATATACCCCATAATAATGAAATTTTGGAGGTGATGGGAAGAGTCATAGATATGTGTTCGGTACCAAACACTGAAGTTGTTTACATACTTACAAAAGCTCCCAAGTCACATGAAAGGATTAAATACCGATTATCATATTCATTATATGACACGAGAGAGGTATCTACAAAGTTGTGTAAACAAATCGTAAATGAGATGACACAAAACATCGTAAGTATTGTTATTTGTATTTTTATTTTGCGTTCTTGAAAGTGTCTCGCTATATTTTTTAACTTTGCTTTTATTGACATATGACATTTTGTTTGGCAGAATTTTGTTGAAAGTTGTTCAATTAGGTTGGGAGGCATTCATTTCATAGAGCATGATATCATGAAAGTTGTCAGCCATTTTTACTCAGTGTCAGAAGAAGATATGGAAAACATGGAAAATGTAGTAATTGATGATGCTACAAAACTACATCCAAAGAATCAGAAAAAAAGGCCTCTGATGGATAAATCTAGCAAGGGTAAACAAGTTACTTTTGAGGACGATGAAGTTGAAATTGACAGTGAAGCATATGTTGCCATTACTGAAGATGACATTGGAACTGAGAAAAGTCGTAAAAGACCAAAAGTAACAATGCCCAAGAATAAATCTATTGAGAATGTTATGACGAAGAAAAGTAGAGTTGAAGATCTTGAAGTAGTCATTACCAACAGTCAAGAACCTAGTGAAACTTCAAAAGAAAGAAGATAAATCATTACACCAGGAGCTGATTTAGATGATGGCATTATAAAAATAAAACAAAATGCCATTCGACAGAATTTGACAAAGAGAAACTTAATTGATGGTGGTCGTACATTTCAGTTAAATGTCAGACAAACATACAAGGCAAGTGAAGGACAATGCCAATATCAAGTCAGAAAGCCACATCATCTGCATGTTCACAACTTGAAGACATTGATGAGGTACAATCCATATGCTCATGTGGTTAGTTATGTGCTTCTTGTTGATCCACTTCAAGTTCCCAACAAAGAAGCATTTGATAAGTCAAAATGTTTTGAATACAATTATTATGTGCTTCGGGGGAACGATTCTGTTGAAGCTCAAAGACAATTGATGGAGGAATATCCTAATAACCCACGTTTTGAAACAATGAAATGTATCATTTATGCTGGTTTAAATGAAACAAAAGCAAAGTTAGTGGCATGGGATCATAATTCAGATAATGAATATAGGATGTCTATGTCTTTCATCCAAAGGGTTAGATTTATTCATTATGAATTCCTAGAAAAATGTGGTGGGGATAGGATGAATATTACTGCAGATTTCCGAAAGGAATGTTGTATGGAAATAGGCTATCAAATTGAAGAGAAAACCAATTCAAAAGGTGGAAAAGACAGCAGATATAGCGATTTATTCAAAGGTGTTGATAACATTTTCCAATTGGCATTTAGAACTGGAGATAAATGGAAGTTGATTGATGAGATTTTTAGCATGTGGGAAGACATTGGCATTAAAAACCAGAGGGTCAAAAATTCTAAGCCATTGATATGTAGCAACAATAAATCAGCTCCTGAACTGAAGCAACTTCCAGACGATATGACCATCACACCTTGGAGGGCAATGCAAGGAGTGAAAGATGAAAAAACTGTCAAAACAATATTATCTCGTGTGAGGTCAGGGGAATTATCATTGGAAGAAATGTCTGAAGAATTTCAAAAGTAAGTTTGCTGAATTATTTTTACTTATTTCTAGGATTATAGTTATCTTTTAAATAAAAGATGTTGTTGTTGGTGGTATTTGTTATACATATCATTATATTAACTTTTTCTTACTTTATCTATGCAGTCACAAAGTTTACATGAAAATTCAGGAACAAATGGTTAGATTGTTGAATGAAGATAGTTGGGATGATGTTGTACGCAACTATCCAGGTTCAAGTTCTACATCAACATTAAAAGCTTTTTATCTTGCATTTAAAAAGGTATCTTGATTTATACATTCAGTTTTATTCATTTGTGTACTATTTTTAATTTAAAACTTACACATATTTTTGTTTATTTGATAAAAGATGAGGAAAGAAGATAATGGAGCACCAGACAGTTTCAAGACTTTTATTGAGAAAATAAAGATTGAAAGACTGAGGAAGCAACGTATTAAGAATGTTGAACTTGATCCAACTCTTAATCATTTCATTTGGAATGGGCTAGACACTATTCAATATCAAGTAATACAAGGTGACTGTGAAGACATTGCTAAACTCATACCAAAAAGGGATTATGCCCTAGTTATTGCGGATATTCCCCATGGTTTCAATATTCCAAACATTTACTATGATAGTGACCCTTATACTTATCAAGCTTTTAATAAAGTGGTTGCGGGATTTGTAGAAGTGACGTCATCACCATTATGGAGATTTGTGACATTTCATTCAGACACACAATTGGCAATGATATTGTCAAGCTTCAAGGGGAAAACAAATTCAAGGATGCAGCTTACATGGTAAGACGTTTAAAAGGTATATTTGATTAATGTTGAAAAATTCATTTATGTACAAGTTAACTGAACTTTTACTATTTCATGTTACAGGCAAAAGTCAAATCTTCTTAACAATGAAGATCAACAATTTATAAATGACTGTGAGTCCATTCATATTGATAGTTGGGCAAAAGATGATAGCCATATGTCTATGATTTTTAATCGGGTGGATAGAAAGAGTCATAGCCAAATACTGACTTATGATGCTGTTGTGAGAAAACTAACATATGAAGACAAAGAAACGAAAGGAGAGATAGTTAACATTTATCAAAAACCACAATTATTGATTAACTATCTTATAGACATATGTTCAAATGAAGGAGATTGGGTTCTGGATTTATTTTCTGGCTCAGGTAGGTTTTGCCACATGGAATTGAATTTCAATATGTTCTTTTTTGAATTAATATGTCATTGTACTAATTTAGTTCATTATTTTTTTTGTGCTTGATAATTAGGTACAACACTAGCATGCTGCCTTCAAAAAGGAAGAAATTGCATTGCAATTGAGAAAGATCCATTACAATGCAATTTCATTCAGCAAAGAATTAATGCTCTTCAATTTCTTCCAGATGCAATGCAAGAAATTGGGTTGAAAAAAGGGGACTTTAGTGAATCACGTGTGGCAAAAAAGGCAAAGGAACCCCAACCACCATTACATGGAATGTTTGGAAAGACATATATTGGGAGATTCGCAGACATCAAAGACCCATTAGAAGAGGAAAATGCGCAAAAGGAAGCAAAAAATATTGTGGAAGAAGACAATGATGAAACTCTAGAGGACGAAGAGTTTGGATTACGTGACATTGTTGATTAAATTTAAGTTATACCTGGATATCAAGCTTTGCAATGTTTTGACTCTGACATTTTATGAAAAGAATAATCAATCAATTAAAGTTGTTATGTGTTCAATATTTGTAATTTGTGATTTTCGCATTGATTTTTAAGTTAATTATTATTTTTTGAGAAAAAAGTGATTATTATTATTTTTTTGACATGAAATTCATAAAAAAAACTATTATTTGACCATTTTTAGTTAATATTTTTGTATAAAAATTGTGATTTTGACATGTTAATTCTAGCAAAAAATTATCAAAACATTTAGTTTTTTTTTTTATATTTATGTTAAAAATGGTTATTTTTATGTCCATTGTTAAAAAATATTGCTTTTTAGAAACAATTATTTCATGTGGATTGAAAAATTAACTAAAGATGTATAAATATGTAGATTATCTAAAATTCAAACTATCGACTTTCTAATTTAAAAATGAAAAACAATAAAAACCCCACTACAAAAAAAAATTAAAATTAAGATAGAAAATATGAATAAAATGACCACTTCAAAAACTATCAAATTTAGAAAATAATTATTTACATTTCATACACTAGAAAATTTAAAGTCAAAAAATAGGTCTTTTAAAAAAAGGGTGTGATGCAAAATACACATTTTTTAAAATTAGCATGAAAATCACTACCATTCTAAAACGTAATGCACATGAAAAAAATTAAAGTGCCAAAAACTATGCTCTAAAAAAAACATGTGTATTCTGCATCACACCTTTTCAAAATCAGGTCATTTTTTGCATCTCTACGAAACGGGTAACAGTATCAGTTCCCGTTTCAAAGTTTACATTGTTTAGGACCTAGGTCATTCTAACAAACAAGAAATGCTTGAGAATCAATGCCATGTGTCATTTGAAAATGTTGAAATGGATTATGATTTCTATGGTAATGTTCTCAAGGAAACTATTACAAAAATATCAAAATTTATATTTGTTCATTTAATAGAGATTGTTTTCCTTTAGAAATAGAGAGAGATTGTCTTTACAATCCCTTCTTTTGTTTGTGGCATGTAAGAAGATCTTGAGAGTAATATAGAATAGGAAAACCAGTTTCTCATCTTGTTATAAAGTTGAGCAACTGCTCGGACACCAACTTCTAAGCCTACCACATTCTTCTAATAAAATTGGTATAGTTCCTTGGGCATGGACATCAATCAAGCCTAGTTAGCCTTAATTTCTTGGTAAGGAGATGAGGCTTCATGTTTTCCACCTTGTTTTCCCTAAAGAAAGTTATTCTTCCAAGACAAATTATTCATTACGTTCCCATTTTACAAGCAAACACTTGGCAAAAAATAATTTCACAACTAGGATTGTTTTGTAGGATAAAGGGAAAGGTGAGTGGTTATCCTGGCAGCAGTTGCATTGGTCTTATCAGCTTCAAACTATTTATCACCCTTCGTTTACTGCATTATGTCAACTAATTCTGGAAAGTAGTTAGTTTAAGTTGAATATTAATGTCCATCACTTACCCATTTGAAAAGACAATGGTTTTATTGGAGACCTATGGAGTATCACTCCAAGGAACTCAAATGCTAAAATACAACCATCTGGTTTTATAGAAAAGCATCTAAATATGAAGTGGAATATCATGTCAATAATTTTGAGGTTGGGTGGATCCAGCAGTGCCAAGGCATCTAGAAGTCTCATTCTTCCTTTTCAGACACACATATTGGGATGGTTGATTCTCCATGATAGTTTCATAGTCAAGGATTGGTTACAACACTCTGGTTTTACTTGGACATCATTTAATCTGTCACAAGCCTGAAATGGTTAAGCATGTGATGTGGAATTGTTCAGTTGCCCACACATTTTGGGATTTTATTGCTATTGGATACAGTTACCAGAATCCTTTTTGTTGCTCTGCTTCATTGGAAGGGAGTTTTTCTTAGAAATAATTAATAAATGGATGGTCCAACATGTTTCTAGGAACATGTGCGATGTGGTCCCATAAATACACTTACTTTTCTCACATCAAACTTGGTGTTGCGCAAAATTTCATGAGGCATTATCCCCGTTCAGTTTGAGAGAAGTTTCCACATTCCTATAAGATTTGGCTCTCCAGGTTTCAGCAAGGCTTGACATGTTCAGGAAGGATATAGACTATCACTTGGAGCCAAAGCAAAAATGTTGGAGCTCAGACCAGGGATTTTGTTGTGCCAATTATTTGTTTACTGGATATGTTGATCTTCATGCACATATTTATTGATTTTTACTGAAATATATGATGCATTTTGAATTAGAAAGAAATGTGATTTCTTAATACATTTTCTATTATATTTTAAGTTTATTTTAATTGGGAAATGCAAAAAAACAATCTAGCTCTACCATTTAAAAATATATTATTATTAATGTCATATTTGCAGCTGCATTCCACAACTTTTTGCAAAATGAACAGGTACATTTAGCATGGAAAATTTCAATATTTTGAGAACACGTGAAAATATTTAAAATATAGAGATCCTGAATGCCAACGCATGAACATTAAAACCCTCCATGTACATGACTCTATGTTTACTCATCCAAATGCTTAGGTTCACATCTCGAAAGAAATAACACACCTGAAGGAGCTTTATGACTGTACCAATAGCTTCCTCGGATTCCTTTCTGCACGTCTCAAAAGATGATTATCCATACGCCTACACATAAGAGTGATAGACATTATAGAAGGTTGAACTTAAGTTAGATCCCAAAACAACTAGTTAACAAAAACTTCTCAATAAAATTCAAGCAGAATAACCCTAATATATATTCTCCAACATAAACAGAGAATAGATACTTCACCTTCAAAACTGGCAAAGCCCCTACACAATATTTCACTGCATCTGCATATGCTTCAGATTTGATACACTTCATCAACCGAGAAGGAAGATCATATATGAACTGCTCTCCAATAAAATCATACAAACAAAGTCATATTTTAAAATGCATGTGAATGGAAAATCATTCTACTGTGACCACAATAAATAGAAAAATCCATTTGCAAACACTTTCATGTCATAGGTTTTGAAATCAAACACATTTAAAAGCAAAATTTGTTTTCTTTTGATTGTTACTTCTGATATGAATTCACAAAGTCATATGAACTTTGGCTTTTTCTTTTTGAAATCAACATAACAGGGGCATCACTTGTTGCTATTGACATCAACACTTGTTGCACTTTCTTATTTCAGTCTCCTCATGTCTATTTCTAAGAAGAGAATAAGGTCAATATTTGTATGAACAAACAAACAAAAACCAAGGAACTGTACCTGTAAGGAAATCAATGTAAGGTTTTGTTTGTAATAGCATTTTGTATACCTACTATAAATTAAAAAATTCAAACCACAGTACTAATAATCGCTTTGACAAACATATGAGCATATGCCATAAACTACAAAGATGACTACTCAAGTCTATCTGTCAAGAAATATAAAACAAACATCTCTACTTGTGAACACAGGTGCATGATTCAAAATCTCAAGTAAAAAGTTATTTTATTCTTAAACAACATAAATTCTTTGTTTAAAAAGAATTCACAAATAGAGATAATTCATGTCTACTTGATCAAAGAGTTTTGAAAAGCATCTATCGAACTGTTGAATCCAGTAACTAAAATATTATTGATTTCATAACAATATGCAAATTCCCAACATTCAAAGCACAAAGATGTGATGTAGTGCATTCAACTGTGGGTACAATTTCTTTGGGATTTGCGAAGTAAAGGATGATTGGAATTTCTTTGGAGATAAACAACAGCAACATCATGCAGGTATCATGCAAGTCCAAGCATAGAATCTAGACTTCCATTGAAATGCCAACATACCTACACTTTACGAAGAAGACTATGAGTACGATTCAGATTTTCTATGCGTTCTCTTCTCTCACAAAAAGGTAATTTTTAGTTGAAAAAATGCTATATGCAGTAAGAAATCACATGAAAGATCAGAGGAGTTTGTGCATAAGTAATGCCTATAGTTGTCTGTATGTGTTTAGCATGAAATGACCATTACTGACAATGTTATCAAAACTTACAAGCACTAACAGGAAATCAAATTTCAATTCTATCATTTCAATTTACCTTCTCCAGAAGTTGTTCCATATTAGTCCCCATGCCAACAACATTATCCTTCATCCTGTTACATTTAAAAATAACAAATTTCCTCAGCATAAGTTTAAACAAAACAATTTAACTGTATGAAAGAATTTGAAAGAACCACCTTTCTAGGATAGCATACTTCCAATGTTTAATTGTATCTCATGTAAAATATAGACAGAAGTAAGCATCTCCCATCAAACAAAAACTTTTGTGACGTAGGTGGACTAAATATTAACATTGGGAAAATGATAACATATAAATATCTAGGTCATGCACATGTAAAATTCTATTCTTTAGATCTTTATTGGATTATGGCTTCCAGTTTTAGGCCTTGCTGTGAAAGATCCAAGTTCAAACAAAGAACAATTTTTCTATTGGAACAATGGTGACAAAAACATCACTGGTGAGACTAGTATGTTTATCAAATAAAAGTGGTTTATTAACTCTTGCAGAAGTCAGAGATTGTACCAACAGTTTGCTATGTGCTTATTTATAAGACACATAATTACTGCAGGCTGACAAAATTTTATGGAAAATTATGCACTGAGAAATTTCAGAAAGAAACTGTTGAATAGAAATGGATGTTTGCTAGCTTGATGTAGAACTTGCCTAAGTAACCATCATTGAACCCTCAAACATTATCTCTGCTAGGACACCCACCAAACTATTTCTTCATGCTACATGTTACCCCTCCTTCTAGCAAGGGTACCTATAGTCAAATTCTTCATTTTTATTTGGTAGATCATAGTCTAAACTAGAGACGGGACTATTTTTGTCCATTTTCACATTTCCCAAGGCACTTCATGGATCCCAATGCACAAGGCCCCCACTCCAAAATTCAACAAGGGATTGTTGTGATCAGCAAGAGTCATACTTGACATGCCACATTTAAAATTTAGTAAAAGGATGATATTTCAAGGTGAATTTCATCTCGAAATGGGAACAAGGGCATAATATATTCCATGGGCATAAAGGTGGAAAAGAAAATAGACATTGCATGCATTATATTCTACATTGCATGTAGCTCATAAGGCCTCCTATCAAGCATGCAAACCTTTTCAACCTCAAAAGAAGAGGGGCTTTAGTAATCTCAAGCCCCATGCAAGCAATTTGCACTCTCCTAGCCAACATAAGGGAGTAATAAGGTGGCCAAGGTGTAACACCATAAATCAAACATGCTCAAACAATGTCTTGTGGGCATCACCGAGCTTAAAAGTAGCCTCTCCAAGAAAAACACTCCAATCAAGCAAGACATGGAAAAATGAAAGAGAACATTGCTAGTCAAGGGTTTAAGGGAGTCAACTACCTATTAGGGGTCCAAGAAGGTTCCAATTTAAAATGTACATGTTAAATCATCCCATGAATATGAAATGAAAAAAAAAGTTGGCATACTAACATCAGCTCAAAACAAAGCACACATAAAGCAAACCCTTCAATCCATTTAATCAAATGAAGATGAAAAAGTATGTACTTCCTAGAGGCATGTTATCTCGGAACTATATCTAAAACCATCAATGCATCTTGTGCTTTATTAAAAACATCTCCTTGAATAACAGCCTGCAAAGATTTCATTGAGATCTTTGCAGCAAATGTGATTTCTCAGTTCTACCTTGAATTTCTCACCTATATCTTCTCTTCTCTTTTTTAACTACTTAATCTGATTGGAAATTCCATTTCCAATAGGCTTAATTAATTGACCACAGTAATTAAAATGAAAAAAATGCATCATCATTACACTGTCATCCCAACCTACCCGAAATTTAGCACTACGGCATAGAATTATGGCATTCAAAGACTCATGTACAATATATGATCCTTAGTCCTACAACTGCAACTAACGCTAGGACTTGAAATAATAAATTATCATGGCAAGACTTTGTACAAATTTCACCCATTGTTAATAGTGAAACCTGGGGTATTGACCTAAAAGAAGACTACATGGTAGCTGATGTAATCCCCTCAAAAAGTTGACACACCATGCCTGGCAGTCCAATTCCAGGCAAAGCTTCATCCCTAACAAATGGTAACATTGTTGGGACAACTAATCCAACAAATATCATCAATTCTACCTGATGGTCCCAATTTCTCTTCTTCCTACAATATTACACTCACTCAACATTTAAATAGCATATACAACAAACCATTAACTATAATTGGTTCTACTGCATTCCACGAAACATGGTGTCTTGATGGCAGAGAAAATAAAGTTGTCCTATGACATATTCTTGAGAGTTGGATGTATAAAGTTAGATTAATCTCAATATTTATAGAAGATACTAAATAGACCTTAATAGCATTCCAACTAAGACAAAATACATCAGGAAGAAAATAATGCAACACTATCCTCCTCAGAGAGAAACATCTAATAATAAATTTAATCATCAACAAATCCCTGACCGCAAGGCTTCAAACAATGGATAGCTATTCTTCCAAGGATTGAAAACATGATTGATTTGTCATCTAAGAAATTTACACGGAGTTGTTTATATGAAGCAACATTACAAGGTTCAAAAAGTTTGGTAAGTCAAGTGGAGCATGTTTAGAAAAGTTCAAGATTTTGAAATAACTTCACAAAATTTGAATAAAGGTTTCAGAAATATCGAACAAATAAAATTATATAAATTACATGGTAATTAAAATAATCACAGCATAATATATGAACACACAAAATAAATAATTGCAAAAAGAGATACATAACTCTCAATAACATGATAGCATTATCCATAGTTGATATTTTAAACTAAGGACTAATAAAATTTAAACATTTGTGAGACCAAAACCTACTTCAAAATCATGACAGGTTCTGAGATTTTCATCTAATGCTTCAGTATTAAATGTGGGACTAAAAAGTAGGTTTCCTTACTTTTAAATTAGATATTTTTAACTTCTTTCTTGCATTTTCAAGGGAAGGTTTAGAGGTTAGGTCCAGACCAACTTGACCCATCCAAGAGGTTCATATATGATCTGAGACATATCTCGCCAGAGATCACAACTATGTTGCTATGTTGCAAAATGGAAATTCAGCACCTTTACACCTCATGTCCCAATCAATCCAGTGCTTTGATGACTTTTGTATTCCTTGAAAACATCCCCAAAATGGGTGGGGATACTGTCTAGGACCGGAGCACTTTTAGGGGACCATCCCCATATTCATGGTCAAATTTAAGGGACTTTTTGGGTACCCAATCAACCCATCCAAGAAGTTTAGGATCTGACCTTAGTCATGTCTATCCAAACATAATAACTATTTTTCTATGTTCCACAAGTATGTGTCCCTACATTTAAACCTTAGGTCCCAACTGATCCAACATTGCATGAACTTTGTTACTCCTTAGAAACATCTTGAAATAGGTGGGGATGCTATCATGGATTCAAATAATTTTTGGGGACCATCCCAACATCCCTTAATTTTTCAACTCATAGACGTCCCTCATGCTATAGCTTTCTAATTGGGTTAAAAACTGGAAAAAAATTAAATAATTCCACTTGTATAACATGGATCCTGTTAGCCCTGAGATGCAGTGTTGACTTTTGGAAGGACAAAGAGGGGCTCGGTCTGGTATGCTATTCTCAAAGGGGGCCCACCTGGGTCATTTTTCCCTTTTCTCCTCTTACGTGCTCAATTTCTAGCCTTCCTGTTTCCTTCGTTCACCCTCTAACCCCAACAAAATACTCCCTTTTGGCCTTAGCCCGAACCGCAAAGCCAAAGTACCCATAAAACCCGACCATATGCCCTTGCACGCATATAAAACACCTCACCGCATTCACGCCGTTGATCTTCTCCTACCAATCCAATGGCCCATATTGTGCCTGATAAAGGCAACCTGCTCGATCGGCCTCCACCGTCAGATCACCTCCGCCAGATCTAACGGTCCTCGCACATATCGCGAGGACAGCTAGCACAGAAAATACCTGCGTGATATGGGCGGTTTTTTCTCTCTCATCTATCGCTACGTGTCAACCACTGAATGGAATTGCGCAACTTATGACACTTAACATTTACTTCCCGATGTCCACGCGCTGAAAACCATTACCGCCCAAGCTAAACTACCCCAGCTATTATCGCCCGCACATCTCCGCCACCCGATAACCGTCTGATTTACCCATTGAAAATCCAACGGCCTGGTTAGGTCCCGCTCTCACCATGACCGATAGCCTCTGTAAATTGACCTTTGCCACACATCTTCTCGATCCAACGGCCACCAACCATGACCACCCTTGTCGTTCATCTACCCATGCACTCCATCCCCACAACCAGTCTGACCCCAACAACCGAATTAAACAGAGAGCATGTACAAATGGAGAAAAGGACACGGCACGACTCAGAAACTAAATTAAATAGTTATGGCACTCCTCTACCATGATCAATCCAACTGCCTGAAGGATAGCACAGTACTAGAACTGATCAGGTTTTCGTAGTGGAGAAAGCAACTACGTTCAAAGAAGCTATCGAACAGTTAATGGTAGTTGGTGGCCAATTAAGACCCCTCCATCCCTAAACAGCTAAGAGCCATTGTAATGATAGATTATAAATAGCTAGAAGAAAGATGTAATCAAGGTTGGCATTTGATGTAAGGTTCAACTTCTGGAGACTATAGACACTCTGTAACTTGCAGCGTCTCATCTTCATTTTTAGCAATGCAAGCTTCTTTTGCTGTTACATGCTCACTATCCATTTCTTCTCTGTTCTAAGCTTGTGCATGTGGCGTTGTATTCATGATTTCTTCCATGTTTAATACTAGATAAATGTCATCTTATCTCTGTATTGAAATATTGAATGTATCAGTGAGTAGGCCGCTCAGGTTTCTTCCGTGTCTGATGCAAAACAATTGTCATCTTGTCTTTGCATTGGTAGATTACATCTACAAGTTTCTTTACTGGTTGCAGCCGGCCATCACATGGTTGTGTGTATCTACTGGTGTGGTCAGTATTCTCCATATTCACCTAATTCCCAAACTGTTGAGCATTGGTGGTCTAAAGCCTTATAGTCTGAGGGTGTTCATGCATGTCTGGAGTGAAAACTGAGTAGAAGTGGTTATCTGGCTTGAACCAAAGCATCATCCCTTCGAATAAACTTCTGCAAAAATAGTTTAATTTATATGTTACCAAGCATCTCCGAGCTACAACATAGGAGAGTTTCTTGGAGTACTAACATAATTGGCGCCATTGCCGGGGAGAGGAGATTGAAGCTTAACTTCCCTGGGAGAATGACACAGATCCAGCTTTGATGATATACAAAGTCTGGACACATTTTTTTGGTTGTAATCATCTATCTGGCGACTCTACTAGAGGCCGAAACTTTTGGCGACTCCACATCATAGTTCTCGCTCAGTTTGTGAGGCATACTCGAAGAAATCCTCAGAAGTCACCAGCTGACTCAGTACTTGACCCTGAGAAGATTATCAAGGAAAGAAAGACATCACAAAAGGGAGCATCAGGATCAGGTAAGCCTAAACAATCTTATGCATCTCTACAAGAAAGGCTTGTAACAGAGCACATACATATTGAGAATATAGCCTATAGCACTAGCAGTGAGGAAAAAATTTCAGAGATTCATAAAGCTCCTTATTCTTTAGGTCCTCCTTTAGATTTTAGCACAAAGGAAACCTCCCCTTCAGTCCACCATATTCCTTTAGCCCTGTCAGTCACCCCGCAGCTTTCTATCATTCAAACTGCCAGCATTCTTTCATCTACCCCAGTCATGGTAGGCCCACAAGCACCCACCAAAATGGAAAGAATCATAGCTACTAAGTATGGGCCCTTGGTACTACCCACTCCTTTGAATGCAATTCCTACTGGAGAATATCAGAAATACATGCCTAAGTTCACTGGGATAGGAGTCATAGTAGAAGAACATCTTGAGTCTTTTTATAGCTATGCTGATAATATAGACATTAGTGAAGATGATGTGTGGATGAGGGTATTTGTCCAAAGCCTAGATGGAGAGGCTAGAAAATGGTTCAGATAATTAACCCCCAAGTCTATAACATATATTGAGGACTTAGATGATGTTTTCCTAAAGAATTGGGGGGATAAGAAAGATCTGCTCTACTATCATACCGAGTTTGGCAACCTAAAAAGGGAGAATGGGGAGCCATTGTCTGATTTCAATAAAAGGTTTAACCGCATGTACAGCAAGATACCAGCTGAAGTGAAACCTACCCACACCTCTACCAAGCTAACTTATGTCAATGCCTTTGATTCCGACTTTTGCCTGTTATTGAGAGAAAGAAGATGTGCTTCTCTGGCTGAGATGCAGGATGCAGCTTTGGAGGTAGAGTCTAACATCATGGCTACAAAGAAACTCAAGGGGCATATTGACCGAAGGAGATAGAGGGATGAATCTTCTTCATCTTCAAACCCCAAGATAGACAAAATGACCAAGATGATAGAGTCATTGGCCTCTAAAATCTCCAAGCTAAATGTTGAGCAGCATCCAGCGAAAGGAAGGGTCCCTAATGCATTTGCTCCTAGAAATCTGAATCCATATAGGAGAGCAAATGAAAAATTGCAGATCCTGTAAAGGGGAAAAGAGGCCAGTGAAGAACATAAGGTGAAGACTCCTTTCCAGAACGTAAGCATGGAGGAGGAGTAGTTTGATGAAGAGGATGAGATCCACTGCATGGAAGACAAAGGCAGTGCTGCCTTTTTGACACTTGCTGCCTATGAAGAGTCATTACTCAAGGACCATACCAACCAAGAGTGGGACAGAGAAGTTGTTCTGCAGACTGAAGATTAGCAGAGATATAACTTAAGGTCAAGGATGAGTAATGTCAAATAAAGCCCTATCCAAAGAGCTTTTGTCCCCACAAAGCAGCAGATTAGCAAGCAGAAGTGACCAACAGTTGATCCCATCAGCCTCAAAGCACCAGCTCAAGAGGTAAGAGGTCCTGACAAGTCCCCTTCCCCTTTCAGTTTTGAATCAGAAGTCCAGAAGTTGAAAATATATGTACCTATGATAGAACTAGTAAAGAATGAAGCCTTTAAGAGACCCATCCTTGAAGCCCTTGAGCTTAAATCCACACAAGCATCAAATGACTATGTCAATTTGCAAGATGAGAAACCTGCAGTTGTGCTTAGCCCGATGACTGAACCTATTGATGACAATCCCCCATCGTTCTATGTCTCCTTGACTATTCATGACAAAACCCTTCACAACTGTCTGTTGGACACAGGTGCTAGCCATAATCTAATGCCAAAGGCTGTCATGGATGAGTTAGGCCTTGACATCACTAGACCCTATCATGACTTGTTCTCTTTTGACTCAGGAAAGGTGAAATGTTTGGGGTTAATCAAAGATCTAGCCATCACCTTATCTCAGCTGCCCATGAAGAGCATGATGATGGATATTGTGGTCGCAAATGTCCATCCTAAGTTTGGCATGTTACTTTCCAGAGGATGGATTAAGAGATTAGGTGGGACATTGCAGAATGATTTGTCTTATGCCATTGTCCCAGTTTTCGGGGGAGAAAGAAGAATATTATACAGGGAAGCCCAGCTGGCATATATCATCAGTGATGAAAGGAATCCCACTAATCATCCCATCTATGTTTAGACACTGATTTGGGAGCTTGTATTCTCCAAATTGAAGAATCTCAGTTGGCCTCAGTGCAACTCAAGAAACTAGTATGCGAGATCATGGAGGAAGAAGGGCCACAGATTTGGGATATGTTTTTTGATGGAGCTTGCTCTAGGGAAGTTGCATGAGTAGGTGTAGTGTTGATATCCCCAACATAGGAATGCATACATATGTCTTTCAAGCTGACCTTTCAGGTCACCAACAATATAGCAGAATATGAGGCTTTGATATTGGGCTTAAATGCTGCTAAAGAAATGGGAATCAGAGACATAAAGGTGTTTGGAGATGCCGATCTCATCATTCAACAAGTGAACAAAACGTTTCAAGCAAAAAACCCAAGGCTGAAAGCGTACAAAGACAAGGTATGGAGGCTTAAAGATTATTTCAATAGCTTTTGTATCTCATATATTCCTAGAGTAAAAAATCATCTTGCTAATTCACTTGTTGTGTCTGCTAGCATGTTCATCCCTCCCATGCCCCCTAGATTGGCTTATGAGGTTCAGGTAAAATATAGACCATCTCTGCCTGATAATGTCAAATATTGGAAATTTTTTGAGGATGATGATGAATTCAATAGGTTTCTGCAAGTCATTGATGAATTCTCTGAGATGAAAATTGATCAAGAGAATGAAGCCGTCGAGGAATTTCCTCAGTCCCAGCTGAGAAACAAAATTGGTCAGGACAGCATTGTGCAATTACCCAGTAACTATATACCTAAAGGGTTGGTGCCTTTAGAGAAGTTGTTTGACCATAATGATGTGCCTCACCAGACTGCCCAGAAATAAAATGAGTCTGTAGTCCATAAACATAACATAGGAATCCCAAATCATCCAAAGTTTGTAAACATGTCCACCCATTTGTCTGCTGCCCAAAGTTCTGACTACTACACCCTAATGAAGAAATTTGCTAATGTTTTTGCCTAGGAGTATAGTGACCTCAAGACTTATGACAAAAGCATCATTCAACATAAGATCCTACTCGAGAAAGCCACCCTTCCTTCCAAACAGAAACTGAGACCCATAAGCCCTTTGCTTCTCCCTTTGATTGAAAAGGAAATTAAGAAATTGTTGGCTGCCAAATCATAGTTCCCCTGAGGTATTCAAAGTGGGTAGCCAACCTAGTAGTTGTGAGGAAGAAGAGTGGGGAAATCAGGCTGTGTGTTGACTTCAAAAACCTGAACAAATGCTCTAAGAAAGATAACAATCCCCTGCCCAAAATGGAACATTTGCTGTAGAAGGTTTCAGGGGCTAAAGTTATGTCTTTCCTGGATGGATTTTCAGGGTATAATCAAGTGGTTGTACATCCAGAGGACCAAGAAAAGGCTGCTTTCACCACTCCTTGGGGAACTTTTATGTACTCCAAGATGCCCTTTGGACTGATGAATGCTGGGGCCACCTTTCAAAGGGCCATGGATATAGCTTTTGTAGGTGAGAAGGACAAGTTTGTCCTAGTTTACATGGATGATATAACAGTTTACTCCAGTAGTCATCTAGTTCATTTGTAGCATCTGAAGAAAGTGTTTCTAAAGTGCATAAGGTTTGGGATTTCGGTAAATCCTAAGAAGTCACAGTTTTCTTTAGAAGAACGCAAACTTTTAGGACACATTGTTTCTACTACAGGTGTCAAGATTGACCCAGAAAGAGTTAAAGCAATACAGACATTGTCTGTTCCAAGGTCAAAGAAGGACATTCAGTTCTTTTTGGGTAAAATAAACTTTGTGAGGAGGTTTATTCCCAATTTTGCAGAACTAGTGAAACATATCACCTCCATGCTGAAAATGGGATCAGAGATTAAATGGATCGATGCAGCAAGAAAATCCTTTGAAGACATCAAAAGAGATATTATGGAAGCTCCCACTCTGATCAGCCCAGACTATAACAAGGAGTTCCATATCTTCTCCTTTACTTCCTGTGACACCCTTGTAGCAGTCTTGTTTTAGAAATATGATGAAGGTACAGAGCACCCAGTGGCCTTTTTCAGCAAAACGCTAAGGGATGCTGAATTAAGGTATGACATTATTGAGAAACAGGCTTATGATCTTATTAAGTCTTTGAAGGCATTCTGAATTTACATTCTACACTCCAAGGTGATTGCTTATGTACCCTCTACCTCAATAAAGGATGTCCTAACACATCCACATGTTGATGGAAGGAGGGCTAAATGGATTGCAAAGCTCATTGAGTTCAACATATAATTGAAGCCCACCAAGCTTGTCAAAGGCCAAGGCCTTGCTCAGCTGATGGCTAAGGAAAATTGCAGTTTGTTGGGCATAAATTGCATTGGTGTAGATTCAGAGGTTGAACAAGCAGAGGAGGCAACAGTGGAATGAGGGCAGAACCAATATTTAGCTGAGAATTTGGCTTCTTGTGATTGGTATTCCAGTATAGCTCACTTCCTGTTGAAGCTAGAAGTTCCTTCAAGCCTTAGTTCAAGCCAAGCCAGGACCATTAAGCTCAAAGCAGCTAAGTTTTGCATCAATGAGAACCTACTTTATTGGAGAGATCCAGCTGGAATCCTCTTAAGGTGTTTAGACAAAGAGCAATCTGTGGAAGTCACACATCAGTTCCATTCTAGCATCTGTGGAGGACATCATTATTGGAAAACCACAGCCCACAAGATTCTGAGAGCTGGGTATTATTGGCCCACCCTATTCTCTGATGTGTTTTCATTTGTGAGATCTTGTGATGAGTGCCAGAGGTTTGCAGGAAGACAGTAGCTGAAATCTTTGCCCCTGAAGCCAATACATGCCAGTGGCCCTTTCCAGCAGTGGGGTTTGGATTTCATAGGGGAGATTAATCCACATTCTAGTGGCCAGCATAGATGGATTTTAGTAGCCACTGATTATTTTACCAAATGGATTGAGGACATCCCCACTAAGAATGATGATCACCAAGTTGTCATGAAATTCTTGACAGATAACATTTTCACCAGGTTTGGTTGCCCAAATAAATTGGTTACAGACAATGCAGTAGTTTTTAGGGTGAAAGAATTGCTGGACATGTGTGACTCAATGGGCATTAAATTAGTGCATTCCACCTCATATTATCCTCAGGGTAATGGCCTAGCGGAATCATCCAATAAGAGCCTAGTAAGGATAATCAAAAAGTTGTTGGAAGACAATAAAAGGAGTTGGGATTCCAAAATGAAGTTTGCGTTATGGGCTGACAGGGTTACCACCAAGAAATCCACAAGGAGTTCTCCATTCAAGTTGGTATATGGCACTGAGGTTGTATTCCCAACCCAATTGACCTTCCCTGTGGCCAAGTTCTTGTAAGAAGAGCAGAATGAGGAAAATGAAAAGGCAAGGAGGATTAGTGACTTAGCTAAAGTTCATTAGATCAGAGATCAATTGATTGAGAGGTCTGCAGTACATCAAAGGAAAATCAAGGAAGCTTTTGACAGAAAGGAAAAGATGGACAATTTTCAGGTTGGGGACTGGGTTCTCAAATGGGATGCACTGAAGGAAAAGAAAGGCAACCATGGTAAATTCGATGCTCTATGGACAGGACCTTTTATCATCTCTCAAGTCCAAGGAAACAACACTTTCGTGCTGTAGAGTTTGGAAGGAGAAGCAGTTTTCGATGGCCCAATCAATGGGCGGTTTTTGAAAGTTTATTTTGTTTAAGGCTTTCAAGCCTCAGTATTGTAAATATGTTATTTTTCAAAGTTTAGTGTAGGCTTATATAGACTCCATGCCCAATGGAATACTAGACAATATTGTTGATCTTGTTTTTATGAAAAAGGCAGTGGTCTATGGTTATTGAAACCTAACAGGGAGGATTTCATCCCTAGAAGGAGCCAGTGTTAGCCCTAAGATGCAGTGCTAACTCTTGGAAGGACAAAGAGGGGCTCGGTCTAGTTTGTTGTTCTCAAAGGGGCCCCACCTCGGTCATTTTTCCCTTTTCTCCTCTTACCCGCTCAATTGCTAGCCTCCCATTTCCTTCGTTCACCCTCTAACCACAATAAAAAACTCCCTTTTGGCCTTAGCCCCAAGCGCAAAGCCAAAGTACCCATAAAACCCGACCATATGCCCTTGCGCGCGTATAAAACACCTCATCGCATTCACGTCGTTGATCTTCTTCCGCCAATCCAACAGCCCATATTGCGCCTGATAAAGGCAACCTACTCGATCGACCTCCACCATTAGATCACCTCCGCCAGATCTAATGGTCCTCGCACATATCACGAGGATAGCTAGCACAGACAATACCCGCGCGATATGAGCAGTTTTTTCTCTCTCATCCGTCGCTATGTGTCAGCCGTTGAATGGAATCGCGCGACTTCTGACACTTACCATTTATCGCCCGATGTTTGCGCGATGAAAACCAATACCACCCAAGCTAAAACACCCCACCCGTTATCGCCCGCACATCTCCACCACCCGATAACCGTCCAATTTACCCATTGAAGTTCCAACGGCCTGGATAGGTCCTGCTCTCACCATGACCGATAGCCTCTTTAAATTGATCTCCACCGCACATCTCCTCGATCCGACGGCCACCAACCACAACCACCCTCGATGTTCATCTACCCATGCACTCCATCCCCACGACTAGTCTGACCCCAACAACCAAATTAAACAAAGAGCATGGCCAATTCGAGAAAAGGACATGGCACGACTCAGCAACCGAATTAAATAGTTATGGCACTCCTCTACCATGACCAATCCAACCTCCTGAAGGATAGCACAGTACCAGAATTGATCAGGTTTTCGTAGTGGAGAAAGAAACTACATTCAAAGACACTATCGGACAGTTAATGGTAGTTGGTGTCCAATTGATACCCCTCCATCCCTGAATGGCTAAAAGCCATTGTAATGATAGATTGTAAATAGCTAGAAGAAAGATGTAATCAAGGTTGGCATTTGATGTAAGGTTCAACTTCTGGAGACTATAGACACTCTGTAACTTGCAGCGTCTCATCTTCACTTTCAACAATGCAAGATTCTTTTGTTATTACATGCTCACTGTCCATTTCTTCTCTGTTCTAAGCTTGTGCCTGTGGCACTGTATTCATGATTACTTCCATGTTTAACACTAGATAACTGTCATCTTATCTTTGTATTGAAATATTGAATGTATGAGTGAGTAGGCCACTTAGGTTTCTTCCGTGTCTGATGCAAAAAAACTGTCATCTTGTCTTTTCATTGATAGATTAGATCTACAAGTTTCTTTACTGGCTGCAGCCAGCCATCACATAGTTGTGTGTATCTGTTGGTGTGGTCAGTATTCTCCATATTCACCTAATTCCCAAACTGTTGAGCATTGGTGGTCTAAAGCCTTATAGTCTAAGGGTGTTCATGCATTTCTGGAGTGAAAACAGAGTAGAAGTGGTTATCTAGCTTGAACCAAACCATCATCCCTTCCAATAAACTTCTGCAAAAATAGTTTAATTTATATGTTTCCAGGCATCTCTGAGCTACAACCTAGGAGAGTTTCTTGGAGTACTAACAGATCCCATTCATCTAAGAAGCAAGACCTAAGTAATATATCCTAACCTAAGTTAATTCTCTCATTTAATGGTTCATTTCACTCTCATTGAGAATCTAAAGTATACCTATGCACAAATTCATAGACATCCCTCATGTTGTAGCTTTCTAATTGGGTTAAAAAATGGCAAAAAATTAAATAATGTCACTTGTATAACATGGATCGCATTCATCTAAGAAGCAAGACCAAAGTAATAAATCCTAACCTAAGTTAATTCTCTCATTCCATGCTTCATTTCACTCTCATTGAGAATCTCAAGTACACCTATGCATAAATTCCTTTGCTGATGCCATTCTTCCCTAATTCTCAGAGTCTCACATATTACATCACTTGGCACATTCTTATTTCAAAAATTTCATATCTATGAAGTAACCTAGTCCTATTTCATCATTATGTGTAAGCCCAAGGCATCTTCTCAACTAGTTGTTTCCATAATTGATCATTTGGTTACTTCCATGCGAACAAGTGTTCGCATAGAATTCCCTTCAGTAAGGTGGACTAGTCTATGCCAATGAGTTTACTAAGGATACCATGTGTAAAGGTGGGGAAGCATCCCTTGTATTTCACCAATGAGATTTTACTTGGGAATAAATATATATAGATATATGACATACCATGTTAATTGGGTTCATCTTGGGTGGTTTGGAGGAATGATTATTATCTTACCCACCACAAGTTCAATTCCTAGAATTGACATCTCTCTCTCTCTCTCTCTCTCTCGCTATATATATATATATATATATATATATATATATAGAGAGAGAGAGAGAGAGAGAGAGAGAGATATGACATAAAATTTCAATTGGGTTTATCTTGGGTGGTTCGGATGAATGATTGTTATCTTCCTCGCCCCAGGTGCAATTCATATATATACATATATATGTGTGTGTATGTGTTATGAATAAAATATATATATATATAGATAGATAGATAGATAGATAGATAGATAGATAGATAGATAGATATAAATAATGATGATAATTTTAATAATTATTAGTTTATTAGTAATTAGTACTAAAGAGGCATGTCTAAATGGGACATAACCTTCCATGAAGAGGTACTTGCCTAGGGTATATAAGCAGGCCCTCACTCTCATTTGTAACATCATTCCAATTCATACATTTTAATATATATTCTTGTATCTTCAATGGAGATCTTTATATTCCAAATCTTATGGAGTATTTAACCTAAGAGAATACGAACTTTGTTCATTACAATGTGTCTGTATACACATGCATATCTTTCCTACAAAATTAGTTAGAAAACAAAAGCATGTTCCCTAGGGCCTAGATCACCCACAAGTGTTATTTTTAATATAATTCTTGTATGATTTGTTTTACTCAATTTTTTAGGTCTCAAATTCCAAATGCAAGCCCTATACTAATATGGTTTTTTTTTGGGCTAAGCACATGGCATAGAAGTAACTTCATGCTTATTAAGAACCCGCATTCTCACTATGGCTAGGGAGGTCAACATCAGATGCTTACAATTTTTTTAAATCTAGCATAGATCATTCTTAAACTTGAATCTATTATGAACCACGAGGGATAAAAATAAAAACATGTGATAACCTCTCAATACTTATAGATCTTAGATTAAGATGGATCTACACAAGTTTATCTTTACGTTGGCATTTCTTTTACATTAAAGACTGAGCATCATCTTTTTTTTTGTTTTAATTTATTCCACCCACACTTCCCCACAAAAAAAAAAGGAAAAAAAGGAGTGATTGACCCTTCATACACCATAATCCTGATGTATTTATAAACAATGCCCCTTTAGGTTTGCATCACAACCTTTTGGATTCTCATAGAACATTTGTGAGCTTATGAAAAATTTGTAATTATCGAAAATACTTGAGAGTTTTTAACTAGAGCTCTTATAATGCCAATCGAGAGCTCTGATTTGAAGTGTTTCTTGGGCTGATTTGGAGTGCTTCTTGACTAATTGGGATCCAAAATGCTTCTTGAATTGATTTTTGAAGTTGATCTTGGGATTAATTTAAAGCACTTCTTAAGCTAATTTTGAGCTATTCTTGGGTTGATTCAGATGTTCCTCAGTAGGTCAGAGTGTTGATTCAGAGTTGTTATAAGGTTGATTTGGAGTGTTAATTCACATATTCAAAATTTCTTTTTGACTTCCACCACCAGAGTGTTAGTTTAGTTATTTGTAGCTTACAAAACCTTTCTTGTTCTAGCAAAGTATTGTACAGTAGTACAATTTTCTGCAATCCATAGAGCAGTTACGAAGGCACACTAGAAATTATAGAGGAGATAGAGAGATGGAGGGTGCATGCATTGTTTTGGCATGCACACACCATCCTTTTTTAATTTCCAGTTTATATGTTTTCCTAAATCAGCAGTTCAGTCCTAATTCTGAGTTTTTTCTTTAATTAGTCTTGCATGCACTGTTAAAGGGGACATTTCCTTGGACACTCATGCATGAGGATTTCAATCTAAGTTAAGCAAGGAAAACCTTTGGAAGGATGCATGCTTAAGGATAATTGCAAATGTTGATAATTTCTTAAGGATAATTGCAAGGATAAATTTTTAGAAAAATCTACAAGAGCTACTTAGTACATGTTTTCTTTTCTAACAACCGCCCTGCAAATTAAACAAATGATCCCATTGCAAAAGGAGATCAGTCTGGAAATGATTCTTGACACATCGAACTTCCATAAAATTCTCAACCCATCGATAAAGGGAGACAAACAAGCTCAGAGAAACCATAAATTTAATTTTTAAAACTCACAAAACCATAAATTTAATTTAAAGAACTCGGAAAAACCCTATTATTTTTCTAAATGGAATAAATGGACCCGTATAGAGGAGGGAAAAACCTTGTAACAACTAAGGAATGATATCAAAATGGCACCTTTCCCTCACCGTTGTGGTCTCTCTGGGATTCGTACCCACATTCAGTGTAACCTTGAAATCCTTTGTAACTTTTGAGGATATTTGTCATACTGTGAATCTTGCGGACGTAAAAGTAGCAATGGAGAAGAAAAAAAAAAAGAGCACCACTACTTTTTTGGAGAATGGAAATATTCAAGGAGACATTCATGTATGAAGATATCTTTGAAATTTTATATTTTAGGGATAAAGTTTTTTATTGAGTTTTTGTGAATGGTTGTATATTCTTAATTAAGTCTCACATTGCCATTGAAGAGACAACTTTGGAGTGTGGCCATCACTTGGTTTATGAGCATAGACTTTTGGGGAAGCCAAAAATAGAATTAATATAGTTTATCTAGTTTGTAGTAGAATTGTACTAGTTGTACTCAAAGGCAAGGATGGGGTTTTGAGAGAGATTGGTGAATACAAACCCTACAAGGATAAAATGTTGTTAGTGAAGGAAAATTTGTTTCGTACTAACCCACTAAGCATATTGGTGTAAAACCTTACATTAAGGAATGGGTTACAATGGGTTTAGAAAAGATGAGATTTTCAAGGACCAAATGATCATGGAGGACACAAAAGCTAAAGAGCAAGTTGAAAAAGCTTTGAGGAAGTAGAGATAACTAATCAATAGTTATCGAACTAGATGTGAGAAAACGAAGAAGATAATAAGGAGTTGCAAAAGGATATTAGAGAGTAAGGAAGTAGTGAAGTGAGGATGATAGAGTTCGAGAATAGAAAATTTGGCCCTGCACCAACCTTGCCCCTTATGCTTCTTAAATACAATTAGGTAACACTACACTAGCTTGTTAATAATGGTTCAAGTCCACCTAGTAGCCATCTTACTTATGGAGGAAAAATAAGAATTAGAAGAATTAGTCTTAACAATAGTGCAAGTTTAAATATTATAAAGAGCACAATTAGGAGTTTTAGTTATTTAGAGCAAAACAAATAGGAGTTTCGTGAGTTTTAGTACCTATGATGCTTTGAATTACAACCTAGGAGCATGTAAGAGAAATAATATTAGAGTGATGTACAATTTAAAAAATGTAGTCATATGTAAAATGCTTTGGAAAAAAACATAATGATCCACATACCATGATATAAAAAAACCCCCAAAAATGTCATTCTTAAAATCTCTTATGTAGCTACCTAATGTCATTCAAGTAGAATATCACAATTACTTATGTTAGCAATGGTGTGATCATCTTTTTCATTCTCTTAAAGGAATTCTTTCTAGACATGAACCCCATCAAGCATAAATCATCCTAAGATATAGCTTTGAAGTAATCTAAATCATCCTATGACTATCCTCAAAAGAATTATCACACATATCATTGGTGATGGTGTAGGGCTCGTATCAAAGTGGTATGAGATTCTTATGGGAGTTTGTCAATTTCTCTTTATGTAAGTCCAACCATAACTTGTCACCAACCTGAGACTTATCTGGAACCCAATGGATTGTGTATTTACTTGTACTTAGAATTGGAAACTTTCTAAAAAATATCATGAACTCATTGTTGAATTTATTGGATATGTTCCTCAAAATTGGTTGATTTTCTTACCTCGTTCCAAGTATGGGAGGTATCTTCATGTGTTATTCCATGAACATAGCTACATCAATTTGTGCCAATTGTTGGGACCCCAAGCAAACCTGAAAAGGCTTGTGGCTAATAGAAATATGAAGAGCTATGTAGAATTTCTTTTGAAAATATGGAAGGCTTTAGTATGTGGATGCTCACAATTGTACACTCCAAGGACATCTACAATAATCCTATTGACTACTTTTTATTTATCAATCTAGGGATGGAAGGCAGTGGATTTGGTCAAGCTTGATGTCCATCATGGACCAAAGGTTAAACCATAAAATATTGAGGAACCTACTATCCCTATCAGAAAATATGGTCTTTGGAAACCCAAAATGAACCAAAATATGCTCGAAGAAGAGCTCATGAGTAGATTTTGTTGGGACAATCTTCTTACATGGTGCAAAATTCCCATCCTAAGGAAGTGATCAACAACAACAAAAACACATTTGTTACCATGCTTGGTTGAGGGAAAACATGACATAAAATCCATGGGCACTAAATCCCAAGGATTATCTAGAGTATGCAAAGGCCTAAAACTAGTGTAGATGGTCATTTCCTTTGGCAGAATATAATTCTTCAACTGCTTACAGGCTTTGGCAATAGAATGCAACTCGTTTTCATAAGGTGGGTATCTATGAAACCCATGATAAAGTGTGTAACTATGATAGACCATCGAATGTTTGTGTCATGTGGGAACTACGACGAAGACATGAATTATTGGCTCGTAGGGTCCATATTATGTAGCCATTCATTGACGAAAGCTACTTCCCCGATGGGATAGAAGTGAAAATTAATAGTTGAAAAGCTAGGCTCATAGTTGCAAACAAAGGCATCAAAGATAATATTATTTCCATAAATAAGAGAACCATAAATAGGCTCATGAACACCATCAATATCTACTAGAGGTGTTGCGATAAAAGCAATAATAAATACAAAATTTGTGGTCAAAAGAATAAGGATCATCAAGATGTTGAACCATCCAATGTAAAGATGGTTTTTAATGCTAGTGATCTAATCACATAAAAGACCCCATAAATTTGCACTTTGAGAAACCCCCAAGGTTCAATAAGTAATCCAAAGTGAGAGAATTCATTGCTAAGGTGACAGTGGAAATAACCCTGAGTTGACCCAAAGTGACACCTTGTGAGCCTTGCACAACTAGGGTGTCAGTTCGAGCATCAATAGGAGGCACAATTGCACAAATGACAACATCTCACATGTAGGGAACTTGACCACAAATATTTATGCATGTGTTTCCATTGAGGGTAACTTTCACATTTCCCAAGGCACAAATCACATATTTGGAGTAATTTTGGAAAACTTGTCTCATTCCACTAGCTTCATGCATGAAGAGGAGCTCCCATCCTTTAAGAGTATTTTGGAGGATTTCATGGCATAGTCAAGGGTCACATGCATAAAAACAAACACCATAGTCAAGAATATGAAAATTGGAATTTGTATCACTTGGCGTAAATGAGAAGGACATAGGTGAAGAGTAATCCATTTAAAAACATCTAAATGCTTGCTTATGACCTCTTTCCAAAGAAGAGAAGATGTCTTGTGACAAAAGGCCCAAATTTCCAACAGAGGAAAAGTAGGGGAAGGGTTTACTTTTTATTCCACATCTTGAGAGACATTCATGTATTTTTAAGGTGAGTTTTGTTGTTCAGTTCACATATTTGGAAGGGTAATTGTACAAGTGGAAACATCTCACATTTGGGGCACTTGGCTGCAAATTTTTATGCATGTTTTCTATTGAGTGTATCTTTCACATTCCCCAAGGAACAAATCAAATATTTGGAGGTTTCTTGGATGACTTGTCACATTCCACTATCTTCAAGCATGAAGAGGAGCTCCCATCATTTAAGAATGTTTTCGATGGTTTTCGTGGTATAGTCAACGTCACATTTGTAAAAGAAGGATGCCCAGTCAAGAAGATAAAAATTGACATTCACATCACATGTGGCATAAAGGAGAGGAACATAGGTGAAGAGTGCTCCATTTTGAAATATCTAGAACAACTTGTTTATGTCCTCTTTCCAAAGAAGAGAAGATATCTTGAGACAAAGGGCCCAAATTGTTGACAAAAGAGGACCATGTATTGGATCATATGGACTTTGGTTTCTCCTCATTAGCTGGACCATTATATGACCCATATCGTTAATTATTAGGTGGACACTATCATACAAGGCTATTGTTGGAGTTTGTTGTAAAACGTTGTCAATCCTTTTCAAAGGAAGAAACAAAGTTCAAGAAGGGATCTTGTGCTAAATTAGTATGAAAAATCCATCTTTGAATCAAAATGTTATTGGTAGAAGGGATATTTCTATTTACCCTTGTTGAGATGGTCATGTATGCCCACTATGATAGGGTTGGCTAGCTATAATAATAATGGTGAGTTTTGGTGGTTAAGATCTCTATGGTAATGGAAGCATTAGAGAACAGGGCAGGGAATGAGTGATTTTGAGAAAGGAATCCATTGTAAATTTATGTTGTTTGAAATAAATAAACATGATAAGGAAGAGGAACAAACAATTATAAAAGGATATTGATGATGGAAGGAAACATTGAAGAAAGAATAAAAGATTTACAAAATATTAAGAGATAGGGAGACTTGGGAAACTCATGGTTAAAGGAAAGATATTGGTGTTGGAAGGTAATACAATAAGAGGGAGTAGTGAGAAAGGATTGTCATAAGCATCAAAAGGATTTAGAATTCCCACAATTTTTATTAGGATTTAGATTTCCCACCATTTTTATTAGGATTTAAATTTCCCACCAATATTTTTAGGAGTTTCCTGCCATTTTTTAGCATCATTTTGTTTAAATTGAGAATAGAATTCATTCCTATTCAATGAAATTTTGTTTGAAGATGTGTTGGAGTCTCTTTTAGATAGAGGAAGTAAGCTTTCAATCAATCAGAAAGCCATGATTACAACTAGAGGAAATGAAAAGAGGTATACTTATATTTTATAACCATGAATTATTTGAAGTTAATTTTTGTGATTTTAGATAGATTTCAACTTTAAGTTTATTAAATTTGTCAAAAATTCAATATTTGATTAATTAAGAGAAAAACGTGTTTGTGCACCACATTAGAATGAAAATTTTAACATAACCCAAGAGAACCCACGTTACTATGTGCACCGTGTGAGCGTGTCAATTAGCTCTCCAAGTGGAGCCAAAATCCAAAAAACTTGGATATTCTCAAGTTGAAGATTTCTATAAAAAAAATTGAAAACAGAAAGAGCCTTATCCATGGTCCAACTAAACACATTTATTAGGAACAACTAGACAAACTCCAAGAGAAACCATGTTTCATGTGTGAAGGCCATAGATCTCATACACATTCCTATTCCAAGGGAGGTATTACCATGTTGATGAGGGGATCATAAGCCCAAGGAATTTTTAGTAGTCGAGAGAAGCATGTTGACTACAGAGTTTGGAGCATCTTTCTGGGTTCTCCTTTCTGAAAAAAATAAATAAATAAAATAAAAATAAAATTAATTAATTAATTAAAAACAAAATTAAATTAAATTAAAATTAAAAAATAAAAATAAAAAAATTAGATTAGATCCAATTGGTAGATTAGTTTCAATAGAGATCACCTTTGACCCATATATCAACCTTTTACAAATTCTTCACCACCATATGCATGCTACCAGAGGTTGATTATCTATATGGTTGTTACAGTGAAAAGAAAAAGTGTAGAAAATTTGTGTAGGTTAACCCGATAATGCAATATAAATCAAAGTAGAATACTCTAACCTACTTCTACTATCAATTTGCGGAAGCTTAAAGATCGAGCTGAACAATATAACCAAAAGAAGAAGAATCAATGACACAATACACATGAAAATACTTTGGGGAAAGCCTCAACTAAAAACCCCACACTATTGTATTATCATACATGGTGGAAATACATAGGAATTATACAAATCCTTAGCTCTCACAGCTAGCCAGCTCTCAGTACAATCCTCACAGATGCTCACAGGAAATCTTGGCTTCTCTCCAGCCTTCCTCTCTACCCTCCAAGCTCCTATTTCCTTGCATTTTTCCTTGTGTATGATTTTCCTATTACCAAGTGGAAAACAATCCTTCAAAATTGCGCAATCCTCAAGGATGAATCATTGACTGCATGCATGAGTTTTCTCCATGAGAAAACACATGCAACTAATAGTACACTATCCTTGAACATTTATCTCAACTGGGCCTTTCTCATAATAGACATGCATGAGTTTCTGATGAGGGAATCTTCAGTTAACTGGAGTAGCACTAGTTGAGTGCATTAATGCATCAACTCACTGTTAACTCACTATTAGTTCCTCAAATAGTTTGGAACTAATTTAACTGGACTTAACTCAGTAAATTGAGTTAACTAATTACAATTCAAATATAACTCAATCTTATCTCCTTAATTTAAGGGATAACTCTTGCAAGACTTCAGAAAGACTTCTAACTTGAATTTCTCCAACTAATTAATTTAAAATAAATTAATTAATTATTTCCAAGTAGTTGTTAAGACTAAAATCAATTTTAATTAACAATTTAATTCAAGGACAAATTAAATTGGAATATTCTTGTCGCCATATTTCAACACTCCCTCTCAACAAGAAAGGGATTATCTGCCACCCCAATCCTGTCTCTATGGAACTCAAATTTACACTTTGATAATGCCTTTGCCAAAATGTCAGCATCTTGCTCCTCTATCGAAATATAATGCAGTAACATGATCCTCTCGACCTGTGAAAAGCCACGGGCAACAAATCTTGCCTTATGCTTCTCCACACTACCATCAACAACTTGCTTTACCTTGTAAATCCAATGGGTACTCGCAACTGACTTGTTCTATGGTCTCGGAACCACGTCCCAAACACTGTTACGAACTACGGAGTCATACTCCTCTACCATAGCATCAACCCAAATCAGCTGTTGCACTACTTCCTAAAAGGAAGATGGCTCAGTCTCAACAAATTCCCTAGCAAGGGCCATGTATCCAGTGTACCTCTCAGGTGACCTCCTCTATCTGCGTTGAGAAGATAGTGCTCCCACATTCTCTCTCGCATCCTCCAACAACCTGTCAACTTCTCTTGTGCACTTTCGTCCATCTCTAGAAGACTCTTCTTGAGAGGATGTCTCCACTCCTAGAACCTCTGCACGCGGCTACTCCGCATCAGTCTGAGGCTCCTCCTCCTTATGATCCAACAGTTCCTCCACAACCTATAGTTGGAGCTCCCTCTCAAGGGAAACTCACATAGCCTTCCACTCATCAAACTTGAGATCTTTGCGAACCACTGTCCTCTGACTAGTAGGCAAGTAGACCCGATAGTTGTGAGGTTTATCAGTGTACCCCACAAATATCCCCAACTCTGCTGTCAGCTCAAGCTTCTTCCCTGCATCTTTTGTCACATGGCAATATACCGATGAGCCAAATATCTTGAAGTGACCCACATCTGGTCTCTTACCGGAGAAAGCTTCCTCTAGTGTCTTCATCCCAAGTATGTGATGCGGGCTTCTATTTTGCAAATAGACCATTGTGTTGCATGCCTCAGTGCACAAGTGAAGTGGTAGGCCTTGGTCATGCATCATTGCCCATGCTGCCCCTATAATAGTTATGTTCTTCCTCTTAGCCACCCCATTCTATTGTGGGTTATGAGGTGTCGTCAACTCTTGTTTAATTCCTTCTGCTGCACAAAAGTCCTTAAACACTTGAGAGACATATTCTCCACTGGTATCGCTTCTCAAGGCTTTGATCTTCTTTCCTGACTGTTTCTCAACCAAAGCTTTGAACTCACAAAACTTTGTGAAAGTTTGGTCCTTCTTCTACATGAAATAAATCCAGCATTTATAAGAATAGTCATCAATGAAAATCACATAATACCTTTTCTTCGTTGTGGATGTTGTCGAGAATGGTCCACACAAATCAGTATGAACTCACTCTAAGATAGCTTCTTCTCGACTGTCTCGATCATGAAAGGAAGACTTGGTGTACTTTCCCAAGGTACAACCTTTGCATGTGTCAACTTGCTCAAGTTTACCTTTGGGAAGTCCTGTAGATATCTGTTGCATTATCTTCAAAGCCCCATGATGCAACTGGCCCAATCTCCTGTGCCACAACTCACCAATGTCTTGGCTTTGCACCAATTTTGCTTTCGTACTCAATGCTTCACAATCATCTACCTCTAGTTTTATAGATTCTTCACCCGAATCCCTATCCTCTTAGTCTGACCCATGACTATGTTTCTTAGGAATTCCTTTCCTTTATTGAATACAACATCGTAGCCTTTGTCGTCCAACATTGTGACCGATACCAAATTCTTCTTCTATCCAGGCACATACATCACATCTGTGAAGGTGAGAGGAGCTCCATGCTTCCTCTGAAAAGCAACCGTGCCCACTCCTGAAATACTATACCTTCTGTCGTCACCCATCTCTATGCGCATTTTGTGGTCTTTCTCCTCCAAGGCACTGAATAAATTTTTATCACCGGTCATGTGGAATGAGGCTCCACTGTCAAGATACCATACACAACCCATCACCGATGACACCATGCATGCGATGAGGGTAAAGTCCATTTTGAACTGAGAGGCTAATGCCTCACCTTCCGATCCTTGCGAGGATCCCTTCTTGGATTTCTTCAATGGGAAATTAGTTGCATAATGTCCCATCTTGTGACAATTAAATCATCTTACTTTAGACATGTCACCCTTCTTCCCCCCATGAGAAGAATTCGATTTGAAATGGGAAGCCTTCCCCTTCCCTTTCCTTGCCTTACTTGCTAAGGCTAGATTTTCTTTATCATCATTCTTGGATGAAGAACGATCTCATGTGCTCCTCCTGATCTCCTCCTGCATAAGATCCAACCACAGTTGTTCCCAATCCAGCAGTTTCTCCCTTCCATTCACAGATTCCTGGTAGCTATTCCAACTCTTTGGAAGGCCAAAGAGAGCGAGGCTCACCATATCATCATCATCAGTAGTTATTCCCACACTTCCAAGATCATCTTTGCAGGTGGTGAGCTTGTTCAGATATGTGGAAATATTATCGCCCTTCTCCATCTTGATTCCTCGAAGCTTATCCTTGAGCGCCAATTTCCTCTGGTCGCTATTTTTCTAGTAGAGGTCCTTCAATGTCTTCCACATTGAAAATGGAGTATCCTTCTCATGGAGACTCGAGACAATATGGTCTCGAACTCCCTCAAGGATGATCTGTCTCGCCTTCACCACATACTTATTCCACTCAGCCAACTCTTGTGCATTAGTTGAAGCTGGCTTTGTGATTTATTGATCAATGAATTCCTTCAAGCCATTGCCTTCTAATACAACCTCCATTCTATCTTTCCATGCTATGTAATTCGAGCTACCTTCCAAGGCATACTCGAGTCTCAAGCCATTGAACGCCATTGGCCAACCTTGAAGTATGATATGAATTCGATTTTCACTTGCAACCCCAAACTTAAAACTTCAAATTCTCTTCTCAGTATACTGTTCACAGCTCCAATACCATGTAGAAAATATGTGTAGGTTAACCCGATAATGCAATATAAATCAAAGCAGAATACTATAACCTACTTCTACTATCAATTTGCGGAAGCTTAAAGATCGAGCTGAACAATATAACCAGAAGAAGAAGAATCAATGACACAATACACATGAAAATACTTTGGGGAAAGCCTCAGCTAAAAACCCCACACTATTGTATTATCATACATGGTGGAAATACATAGGAATTATACAAAGCCTTAGCTCTCACAGCTATCCAGCTCTTAGTACAATCCTCACAGATGCTCACAGGCAATCTTAGCTTCTCTCTAGCCTTCCTCTCTGCCCTCCAAGCTCCTATTTCCTTGCACTATTCCTTGTGGATTATTTGCCTATTACCAAGTGGAAAATAATCCTTCAAAACTACGCAATCCTCAAGGATGAATCCTTGACTGCATGCATGAGTTTTGTCCATGAGAAAACACATGCAACTGATAGTACACTGTCCTTGAACATTTATCTCAACTGGGTCTTTCTCATAATAGACATGCATGAGTTTCTGATGAGGGAATATTCAGTTAATTGGAGTAGCACTAGTTGAGTGCATTAATGCATGAACTAACTGTTACTCACTATTAGTTCCTCAAACAGTTTGGAACTAATTTAACTGGACTTAACTCAGTAAACTAAGTTAACTAATTACAACTCAAATATAACTCAATCTTATCTCCTTAATTTAAGGGATAACTCTTGCATGACTTCAGAAAGACTTCTAACTTGAATTTCTCCAACTAATTAATTTAAAATTAATTAATTAATTATTTCCAAGTAGTTGTTAAGACTAAATTCAATTTTAATTTACAATTTAATTCAAGAACAAATTAAATTTGAATATTCTTGTTTCCATATTTCAACAAAAGGAAGCTTCTATGATTTGATCAACAATGATTGCAAGGATGATGACTATGTTCCATTTGCAAGAATATATTTTCTACAAAAGTAGCAATGCACCTCCGACTGTGGAAGGTCTCATGACCTCTATTGAAGGCTTATGCTCGAATAATAATTTAATTTTTTCTCTAGGGTTAGATCTTATGAATAATGAATAAATGGGGGCTTTAACTCTTGAAGAGGAACTAAGGAATTATTAAGATTTAATTTGTGAATCCTAATCCTAGGCTACTTTCCCATGAGGATTGGTGTTCTTCTCATCGTTTGCAAGTAGTACAATGGTATTGGAAATAGTAGAAGGTTGCAAAGTTGTAGAATATTTTCTGGCTACAAATGAGATTAACACAAAAACATGATCAATATCTATAGTGTGGAACATGATGACCACTCCTTTTAGCACCAAGTGAAAACCCCAGTATGTGCTCTCTCAGTAGTCTGTATGGAGTTAGTTCTACATTCTAGCACACAAGGAATCCCTAATATGAAGACTCGAAATTACAAATTCCCTATAAGTTCTCTCATAACTGATTTAAATTCAATTTAGGTGACCATGAGAGTAGAGTTAAACTAAAATCCCTTATAATCCATCCTATCTGATATTAACAAAACAAAGTTCCAAATTAATCTTTATAGAATCTCTATGTCTGAATTTGAGGAATTATATCTTTTCCTTTTTACATGAGTATGCCTGAATTATTCATATTGTCTATCTACTTAATCTGCAACCTACTTAGTGGCACAAAAGGATAAAGTCTGGTACAACGGTGTCTACATAAAATTGGATCATAAAACTTGAGAAATTATCTGTTGCTTCATATAAAGGGAAAGATGATGACCCTTTGGAGGTTTGTAGAGTATGCCACTGTACAAAACTTGCAAAAAAAGGAGAAGTTTCTCGTGAGATTTTGGAAATCTCCACCCCTTTAAGTTATAGGTCACAGATCAAACAACACAGCTGAGGAAGAGAATCATTAGAATATGGAACATCAAAATCACCCTTTACATCTGAAAATTTCCCAAAATGAAAAGCTGAAATATTCCAAAATAGAAGATCAAGAGACAGAAACTAAGTTTGTACAAACCCCTATTTTTATAGAGCACTTCCTAGAATCTAATGTTGGTCCTCACCAAGATAACAAAGGCATTCGAGATCTTAGGTTGTCATTTGAATATTCTGTTTCATAAATTGGAGGTACTTCCATGCAACAATGCTCAAGGTCATTTACTCCAAATTCTTATGTAGTTATTGTTGGTCACCTTACTTTATTCCTATCAACTAAGATGAATTTGTGGACTTTAGAAGACCTCATTATTTCCCTTTGAAAGAAAACGTGTGGAGGATATTTAAGGGAAATGTGACTACCCATAAAATGTATATTATATTTTGGGACCTTGTGGCCTCTTTCCTTGGACCCTAGTAGTGCTTGAAGGTTGTATTTGGAGGCATTAGTAAATAAAAACCTAATATGACCAAAAATTTTAGTGTTAGAGCACTTACAGTTTGGGATAAAGGCTTAGGAGTTCTAGGAGTTATAGGGTTTAGGAGTCGGGGGTTAAGGGTTAGTGCTTAGGGGGTTTAGGGGTTACGGGGTTAATGTCTAGGGGTTAGAGGTTAACGGCTTAGTATTTAAGGGCTTCATGGGTTGAGGGTTAAGCACTAAGGGCTTAGGGGTCAGGGGATTTAGGTTTTAAGTGCTTAAGGTTTAGGGGATTTAGGTTTCAACGGGTTAAGGTTAAAGGTGAGGGTTTAATAGAATAAGGGTTAGGGCCTAGGGGGTTCATGGATTTTAAGTTAGGGGTTGAGGGTTTATTGGCTTAGGGTTTAAAGTATCAAGGGGTTAATGGGTTATGAGTTATGAGTGTAGGGGTTAAGTGATTATGGCTTTGAGGTTAAGGGGATAGGGAATTTAGTGGTTATGGGTTAAGGGCTTATGGATTGTGATAATGGGGCCCCTAATCCCCTTATCACAACTATTGGGGTTCCCCTATCAATTTCTCTTGTTTCCTTCCCTCTAGGCCCCCTAGCCCTTATGCCATGAGGTCCTAAGTTCCCTTCTCATTCTTTAATGTTAGTATTATAGATATCAATAAACCATGCTCGAAGCTCTCACTTCTACCCATATATTCTACCCTTATGTCCCCTTTCCCCGTTCAATACACCAAAATACCCCCCTCCCCCAAAATTCATGATAATTGAACATTTGGAGGTGGTCATTTAACAACCACCTTTAAAATTTTAATTCTAATGCTTTTTTTTTGGAGGGGGGGTGTCTAAAACTACCTCCAAAAGTTACATTGTCATGAATTTTAAGGGGGGTTTTCCAACAAACCCCCTTAAAGGTCGCAAGAATTGACCTTTTGAAGGTGTTTTTTGACACCCTCCCCAAAAGTCATGAGAATTGAACTTTTAGAGGTGATTGTTAAATGGCCACCTCCAAATGTTAAATTCTCATGACAAAAAAAAATAGTTCAATTTTCATGACTTTCGAGAGGGGTTGTTTAAAAATCACCACGAAAAATATATTTGGGGTTTAGGGGAAGTCATTTAACCCCCCCACCTCCCCCCCCCCCCCCCCCCCCCCCCCGAAAAAAGAAAAAAGATCAATTTTCATGACTTTCTGGGAGGGTTTCAAAAAATCGCCATGAAAAATATATTTAGCGGCATTAATTTAAAAATCCCTCCAAAAGTCATGAGAAAACACTTTTAGAGGCGGTTGTTAGAAAACCCCCCGAAAAAGTTCAAATTTTCATGACTTTCGAGGAGGGGTTTCAAAAACTTCCCCTAAATCCCTAAAAACACTTTTAGAGGTGGTTTTGGCAAGACCGTTGCAAGCCAAACCACCCCTAAAGGATTCTTTTTGTAGTAGTGTAGGTGCCAATACATGCCAAGTGCCAAGTGTTAGTGCATTATAAGTGCCAAATCTTCCTTTATTACTTCTCTCCTACTTTCCAATAATTAATCTCAAATAAATTTAATCTTAAACCATGCCAAACCATGCCAACACATGAAAAAGCATACCAAGGCATCTCAATGCATGTCAGGCATGCTAAGACTTGCTAAGTGCCAATGTGTGTCAGGGAGTGTTATGCATGCTATGGAGTGGCAGGGCATGTTGAAGAGTGCTAAGGTGTGTCAAAGAGTGTCAATGCATACCAAGGAGTGTTAGGGAGTACTAGGGAAACATAAGGGAGCACTAGGTCAAAATGCATGGAAATGAATGAATATGAGGGTGTGTCAGGGAGTGTCAATGAGTGTTAGGCATGCCAAGGAGGGAGTGACAAGGTATGCTAGGTAGTGGTAAGGCATGCTAGGGAATACCAAGGCATGTCAAGCAGTGCCAGAGTGTGCTACGAAGTTCCATGATGTGCTAACATGTGCCAAATAGTTCCAAGGCATGCCAAGACATGTCAGGTGCTAAATCATGCCAGGATGTGTAGGGTGCCAAGGTGTGCCAACATGTGTCAAGGAAACAAAAGGGAGAACCAAGCTAAAATGCAAGGAAATTAACACATGAGAGGGTTAATAAGTCATGATTTTACCTTTTTCAAAAGGGGCATGCTATGCACACTAATTATAGGCTAAAACACGTCCTATGGGGTAGCTCAATTGGTTATTGAAGTAATATGAATCTGTGAAAACTTAGAAATACAAGGTTCAAATCTCCCCATTTGTGACCTAGTTTACAGAGAGGATAACAGGTCGTAGACCCCCAAAGGTTTACTAGTAGTGACGTGTTAGGCAAGTTGTTGGGTTCCTCTGGGATACAAAAAAAATACAAATAGGTTCCAACACATGCCAAGTGCCAATGCATGCCAAGTTCTAATGTATTTCAATGCATGCCAAGATGTTCCAGGGAATGCCAACATGTGCTTGGACATCCCAGTCATGGAAATATGTTATAGGTACAAATATGTTCCAACACATGCAAGGTGCCAAGGAATATTAGGGTGTGCCAAAGCATGTCATGTTGTGTCAAGAGTGTTGAGGGGTTCCGCGTCTCTCTCATTAATAGAATTGACCGAGTTTGATTATGTATTAAGTAATATGGTTCCTACACACACTAGTGGAACTTCATCTAAAGGGAATTTGCTAGATAATAAATCTAACAAAGATGAATCATGCGTTGACTCATAGGAAAAATATATTCCCATTACTTGAGGGAAATGATACAAACTAATTACTTCTTAACAAATTCGTTGACTCTAACCATTATGGCCTTAGACACTTAATGAAAAAGACTCCATAATAATTGCCTTAAATCATTATCTTTTGACAAAAATTATAGCAACAACCACATAGCATCATCAAAAACACATTGGAATGATTAATGATGACAAACATTTTTTTACTACCAACAAAAGTAATCAAAAATAGCATTGGCGAGGGCCAATAAAAGATCGTCACTGGAAGTGTCACCAAAGAGAGAATTAGTGAAGGGCCTCTAAAAACCCTCACCAAAAGTGTCATTGAAAATGGCCTTAGTAATGAACATTAAAGGATTGTCACTATATGCAATTACAAAAATGATTTTTAAAGGACCATCACCATATGCAAAATTGGAGACAAACCTTAAAGGTCCTTCATAGGAATGACCCTCACTAATGACCTTTTTGTTGTAGTGAGACATTTTCATCTCAGTATATTTGATCCCTCTCACTGCTTAGTAGATTCGAAGTAAAGATGGATCTAGGTTAGTTTAATTTCCCCCTATAGATGGGTTATTTCCACATGAATACCATGCGGAAATACCATGGGTTCCCATACCATGGGTCAATACCATAAAGTTAATTTTATTTTAATATTTTTTATTTTTTATTTTTATTTTATTTTGACCAAGTAAAAATGTTTTCATGTTATTCGTTTTATTTTTTATTTAATTTTAGTGTTATGTTTTATGAAATTTAACTGATTCAAAATATTTACTGGACAAGGCATTACAACATATCTTCCATACTAGGTTGGAGAGCACCTCTCAGCGCAATTATTAATTAAACGAGCCTATATCCATCTTAACTCGGGACCTACCAAGCACCGAGAGGGATCAAATATCTTGAGATGGAAATATCTTAAGATGCAAAGAGATTTGATCTCTCTCGGTGATTGATAAATCTAGAGTTAATATGGATCTAGGCTTGTGTATTTTGACCGATCAAAATGTTTACAAGACAAGACATTACAAAACCTCTTGCATAATGGGCTGGAGAGTGCCTCTTGGCACAAAAACATATTTCAATTTTATAGAAAAATTTCGAAATATTTTTAGTTTGTTAAGAGACCATGTTCTTTAGAAATAAATAAATAAGTTAAATTACTTTCACTAATGTGGTTTTCTTGGAATAATAATGATGAGTTAGTTTACATTATCAATAGTAATAAAAAATTATAATTATTTTTACCCATTAGCAAATGAGTTGTGATAGGTTTTACCACATTCTTTAAAAAAAATGTATATGTTAATTTTAAAATATAAATAAAAGTAGTTGTTTGTGCTTTAGATATTCATTTTAACTGTTGAAATAAGAGGGGTGAGGAGGTCTCTTAATGATAAAAGGGGCTATATGTTTTGTAATAATTATTATTAATTAAAAATTGTATTTTAATTTTATAGAAAGAATTCAAATTATTTTTAATTTGTTAAGCTTCTAAGTTTTTTCGAAATAAGTAGATAAGTTAACACTTTAAGAGTGAAATTTTACTTTTTGTAACTTATTAGTAAATTATTTTAATTGATGTGGTTTTCTTGAACAATAGTGATGATTTAATTTACATTTCCAAGAGAAATTAAAAATAACCAATATTTGTACCAATTAACAAATGAGTTATGATCATTTTTACCACCTTTTAGAAAAAAAAAAAGAAATTAAAGTTGTAATAAACTAGCAATTGCACCAGATGTTGCAAAGGAAACGTCATAAGGTGGTAACATAGAAACTAGTAGCTTGAAGTGTATTGTAAATCGATGCAATATCTACACACCATTAGAATGTTTTCAAAATGATATCTTTACAATGCCCAAGATCGTTCAATCAACATGTATTACCACGATAAAGAACAGCACCTCGATATGTAACAAGAAACCATTGTACCTATTCATTATAGCACCCATGCGGACATACATCTCCCCACAGGGCATGATCGATATGATCCAAGGATTCTACTGGGGTGTTGAAAGCATCCTAGTTTCGGAATCCAAGGATCCGAAGGTCAGTATCCCAGATTGCCCGGCCCTCTTGACCTACATCATTGGTCTAAAAAAATATAAAAACCTAAAAAATAGACTTTCGAACACCCTCTGAGGGCATAAATGAGAATGTTAAAGGTACTTTCCTTGGACATAACTTTTGAAGTGCTTCCATGGTAGTGTATAATATCTACAATAAACATATGACAGGTATTGTATAAAAATCAATATTTGAAACAAGTTACAATTCTTCTAATCAAATTCTACATCACAATTACAGTACTGGAACAAATTTTCAAGCTAAGTCTAAGTAGCCATAACTCCAAAAATATCTAGAGACTAATACTAGAAATTACTTATTTGGAATCATGTATCATTCTAGATGTATTTCCATCATGTTTAGTCATGAAATTTAAGATGCATTTTCAAAACTTGAAAAGAAGAAAGTAGAAAAAATAAAATGTGCACCCAAAGATGAAAAATATGAAAACATGTTATGTTCTAGGAAAAGTAGACACATTTGTAATCATTGCTCTTAAATCTACTATCACACAAGAAAATATAAACAAGAAATAGTTTTGCATGTCTTGTTATATATGCCACAAAATATCTCAATGAATTGTTTGTTTAGTGCACAGTCATTAAAATATATAGGTTTATTGGCGTCATCCCTTGAGAAACATAAAATATCACCTATGCTCAAAGAAACATAAAAAGTTATATATTAAAAATAAAAAATAAGGGGAAAATATGAGAATCTTGTAGTATAAGCATAAATCAAAACTCTCTTAAAGAACATTAAGAAATCATTTGCATTACCAGAAGACTTTGTTCGAGTATGGCCCTTTTCAACTTCATTGACATGGAAGTTCACACTTGCAACTTCAGGTTTGTTGTGTGCAGTTACAGACCTGTCTGAACTCAGGTGCACAAGATTGTGAATAGTAGTTTATGTTGAAGAATGCTTGAACCCATTAGCTTTCGATGAAGAATGTCTGAATCTATTAATTTTTCCTTTCTTTGTGTTCATAAGAGGTGTACCTAAAACAGGAGTAACAGATTTCCCCGGGCCTTTCCTTGATAACGCTACTTAAGTAAGGTGTTCTCAGTGCCACCTCCTCATTTTGCAAAGTCCACTTACAAGAAAAAATGAATCCTATATGTTGGTGGTTGTTTGATAAGTAGACATATTCAATGTAGAAATTCCTAGCATTTCTAGATGATATTAGTACACTATATATTCTTAAAAAATGACAGAGAATAATACTACCTAGACTTATGCTAGCGCTCGCAACATTTCAAGTTATCCAAAAAGGTCAAGACAACTGTAGCCAATTTCGGACATCCCAAAGACTGTAACCATCAATCTTGCAACTCATTATACACCATAAATATTAGTTAAAAATCCATTACGAACAACAACCATTCTATAATTGTAAGGGCATATTAGATTTGGAAAACACATCAATCATTATTAAGGGCACGAGACACATATATTTGGTCCCTTATCTATATTTTCATATTGAGACAATATTTGTCACAATGAGACATTGGACCATGGTTGACCATGGTTGATTTTCATATTGACCATGATTGATCATTGTTGACCATGATTCACCATGATTCACCATGGTTGACCATGATTTATTTTCCTATTGAGACAATCCTTGTCACAATGCGACGTTGGACCATGGTTGACCATGACCGAACATGCTTTACCATGGTTAATTTTCATATTGAGACAATCTTTGTCACAATGTGATGTTGGACCATGGTTGACCAGGATTTACCATGGTTGATGATGGTTGACGACGGTTGAACATGGTTGATTTTCATATTGAGACAATCTTTGACCATGGTTGATGTTGGATCATAGTTAACCATGATTATAAACCCAAGGGATTTATATTAAACCTTAAAATTGATATTATAAACCCTATGAATTATATTATACCCTAGGAATATGAACCCTTAGATTAATAAACCCAAGGAATTTATATTATAAACCCAAGGGATTGATACTAAAAAACCAAGGGATTATAAACCCAAAGGAATAATATTAAACCTAAGGGATTGATATAATAAACCCAAGGTATATAAACCCTAAGATAAATATTATAAAACCTAAAATAAACATAATTGACCATCATTCACCATGGATGATTTTCATACTAACACAATCTTCATCACAATGTGACGTTGTACCATGGTTGACCATGATTGATTTTTATACTGAAACAATCTTTGTCAGAATGTGACATTAGACCATGGTTTATTTTCATATTGAGATAATCTTTGCCACAATGTGACGTTGGACCATGGATTACCTAGATTGACCAAGAAATTATTAATTTTATAAACCAAAAAGAAATGATAAACCCAAGGCATTAATATTATAAACCTTATATTTTGTAAACCCAAGCGATCAATATTTTAAACTCAAGCGAATAGTAAACCCAAGCAATTAATAAACCCTTCATATCAATATTATAAATAATACAGATTTATAAACCCAGTGAAATGTAAGTTGAAGTGACTATATTATTAGTAAAAGAATCAAAATTATAAACCCAATCGATTAATACTGTAAATGCAAGGGATATATAAACCTAAGGGATAAATTTTAATGCAAAGTAACATTGCAATAATGACTATCAAATCAATCGTGACATTAATTAATGTGGATGCCACAATTTGATATTAAACCCTAATTTTGTAATATTGAGCAAGAGCATAGAACAAATTGCAATGTAATGAAAAATTATGAAAATAAGTATCAAATTAATTGTTATGTTACAACAATGTGTATCTGAATATGGCATTTGAATGATTTTTGTACTATTCTAATACCATAAGATGAAACCCCATTATAATGTAAGAACATGGCATTGGAAAAATTGGAAATATTGTAAACCCAAGGTATATATACCCTTCGATAAATATTATAAACCCTAAAACAAACATGGTTGACCATGGTTGATTTTCATATTGAGACAATCTTTGTCAGAATGCAGCATTGGACCATGCTTGATTTTCATATTGAGACAATCTTTGTCACAATGTGACGTTGGACCATGGTTGACTATGATTGACCATTGATGACCATAGTTGTCATAATGCATGTTGGATCATGGGACAATCTTTATTACAATATAACCATAATTACTAATTTATATACTAATAACTAGTTCAAATTATATACTAACCATTTATATATATTAATAATTATTAAAATAACTTAGATTGATATATAATGTATTTTTGTCTTCTACATAATTAATTTTGATATTAGAAATATATACAAAGTCATATTATATATATATATAAAAAACGAATCAATTATATATATATGATATGGTTTTTTTATATATAATTTTTTTTTAATGAATAAAATAATTTGTAATTAATTATCAAAAATACATAACATTTAATAATATACTTTATAAAATAATACAATTATAACAAATGAAAAAACAAAAAAAACAAATTACTAATTTGGCCGAGTGGAAATTGAATACATTTTTACTGATTTTATTTTATATGTCTATATAAATTACTTGGATTTTAAAAAATGAAAAAAAAAATAAAAAATATTAATTTAAATTGTTATTATTAATGTGAATATATATTAAACCAATTCCCTATCGACATATATCTAATTACATAATTAACATTTCAAAAGAGCACAATTTTTTTTATGTCAATGATATTTGTTAATATGAACGTTTACAAAAAAAATTCAGTTATCAATTTAATTGCTTCTCACACATGCATATAACAAATGAAATGAAGAGTATAAATATTATTCTACGATATACTATCTTACGAAGTTTTACGTATTAGTAACAAAGCCGCAATTATTAGGTGTATATAAAGACAAATGATGAAACTAAAACCGCCGAAGACGTATAAACCAGGCACATGCAGTGAAGCTCGGAAGAGGGGATTTTGAAAACTATTGTAACCATTGCCATCCTATGTGACAAATATAAACTGGTCGCATAGCTAGCAACGAAATTTGACAAATTCATGACGAAATTGGGAACCTGAAAACACTCCCATGCAAGATAGATTAGAATCGATCCAGTTACAATTACCATCAAATGCACACTAGTCTTCCTAATTGAATTTTGTATCAATGAGTTAAGTAGAAATGGATAAAAACAAACTTGTTATGTATTGTTACTTGAAAACCATTGTTCTAGGAAACACACATTTTCACATGGGGCGTATTATATGACCAGAGTGTCGTTGTAAACACTGCTAACCACTTCAAAAATATGTGTGTTGTTGGTATCAAAATATCCTTCTTCCTACTTGAGAACAACTATCAAATACTTTCTCTATATCACAAACCCCTATCTTTCTGCAATCCTATATCACAAACCCCTGTCTTTCTGCAATCCTTGTTTAGCAAAAACCCTCTAAAACGTGTCCATTGTAAATTAAATTGCTCGACTTTAAAGCGACCCAAAACATATGTCGTTAAAGAATAATGGATAAACAACAAGTTGATTAAGAATTGATCTGAAAATGGAATAGGTGATTTCTGCCTCTTTTTCCAAAATCAAATGAAACAAAAACTATTAGGACCGTGTTGACTCTTTGCAAGCATGAAAATGGGTCTTCATAAGAAACACACTTGCTTAGTGTCCCTTCAAGAATGAATTAGCTCTCATGTGCAAGTTAATCATAATGAACATAACACATATAATTCATGTAAACATAAAGAAGAGCAACACAAAATTTGATAACGAAGTTCACCCCTCCTAGGCTACATCTCTAGGTCTGTCAACATGACTAGACCACTCAAATTTCAGTGTAAAATTGAAGTACATAAAGTATATTGATGATCATGTGCCTATTTCCCTTTTAAGGAAATGTTATCTTTCAAATAGCTCTCACATAAAAACAACATGAAAACTTGCAATCACCATGTAAACTATAGCAATACAAGGAGTCTTCTGCAAAGACCCTAGACCTCATCTGAAAAAGAGCATACATGCAAAAAGAAGGACATAATCCAAGCTTCCCTCATCTTGAAATAGAGAGAGAAATGTCCAAGAGCTGAACCTTGCAAGTATCAGTTGCTGCAAATGAACTTTGAAGGTGAATAAACCCCTACAAGGTCTTCTTCATGTTCAACACGCTCAGAAAATGCCACTAATCATTGTTTGATCCATACATCCCTTAGCCTCCAACCTGCAAACAGGCCATCTAGATGTGCTCAAAACATAAGAAAAGAGGGCACCAATGGATTCAGAGCATCCAAAAACCTCAGGTAGCCTCTTTCTGAACTCAAATTGGTGAAAAACTCAAAAAGTTGTGAGCTACAATCTCATCCATGAACTTGATTGTTAATCATCCTACAATTTCGCCCTTCTAGCTAACGATCTCATAATTCCACCTTGAAAATCGCTAACTTAGTGACAAATTCGCCCTCCAAAAGTGTAATTTGTTAGGCAATTAAATTATCCTCTAACCCCTTTGACTGGTTAAATCGTGGCCATATGGCCACATAGGGTCAAGGGTTGGGCCTTAACACCCGCCCCCGATAGCCTAGCCCTTAAATTCCAGGCGAACGGTTACATGGGGTCATGGGTCTATGGGATGGGCCTTAACACCTGCCCTACTTGTCGGAGCTCCTTTCCTCTTGGTGCGCGATCATGTGTGGGCGCATGTGCCTTGGGGCTGGCCCCCGTCAAACTATCACTTGTGGTCATGTGTTGTAACATGTGACTGTGGCTTGAGGCTAGGGCTAGGCCCCGAGCCCTTGGCTCCCTTTATCGGTCCTGTGGTGTGGGGTGTGGTCATGGGCTAGGGCTTAGACCTCACCTATTCCCCCATATATAATGTGCACTCATTCAAATATATATTGGTCATTATGATTAACAAGGACCAAAATGCATCATAATGGTACGCCGTTGGACTTGTGGAAATGTGGTCTCGTGTTCAAATCTTGTGGTGTGTTGTTTGACCCAAACCAATATTTTGCGTGACACCAGGGTGCCATGTGGTAGCTCATGATTGGGCCACGTGGCACCATTTCATTGGTCCACACATAAACACCATAACCAATCAAATTTCACCACATGCCAACGAACCGGAGGATGACACTTGGCAACTTGTGATTGGGTTGTACCTTGCACAGTCACCCCAGTGTCTTAGTGGTACGAAATCCCAGTCAGTGGTCCAATCAATTGCTCTGCTCAAATTTTAGTTATTTCACCAAACAATCAATGCACGATAACTTGAGCATACAGTGTTGGATTGAGGTGAAAAAAATGTCGTTGGATTCAAAACGACGAGTGTTTCGATTTGGCGTTGGTTTCAACAAGTTTTGGGCACTTTAATTTTCGAGCATAAATTTGTTCATTTGATCACTCCTCCCCACTAGGAACTTTTGGTCTCCAAAAGTTTACTTCCATAGTTCATATAAAGAGGCTGCAACTTAAAAATACCCAACAACTCAATCCGAATTGCAAAATTTTCAATTGACAACATTGGTCTTTCCTATAAGCACATCCATCTTATACAACCTTGAAAACAAAGATTTGATTCACACAAGTTTCATCTTGAATACTTGTATCAGTGAACATGTGACAATTTGTAGACAAACTTGAACGATAAACTTGGTACATTCACTAAAAAGTCCTTGAACATGTGGACTTATAAAAGTGAATACATACATCAATGAAAACATTTACTTGTTAAACATAGTTACAATGATGTTCACTTTACAAATGTATCTAAATAAGTAATGACAACGAGTATTTACAAACAATTTACAAATCATCTTTACAACAAGTCTACCCAAATCTTGCCTCTCCTAGGCTTTTGGGTTCTCTTCTTGCACCATCTTGTTTTGAAGGTTTCTTAGGATTGTGGGGATTCCTCTTTGCCACCTCTTGCAACTTGGTCAACTTGTGCTCTGATACCAAACTAATCTGAAAATGGAATAGGTGATTTCTGCCTCTTTTTCCAAAATCAAATGAAACAAAAACTATTAGGACCGTGTTGACTCTTTACAAGCATGAAAATGGGTCTTCATAAGAAACATGCTTGCTTAGTGTCCCAATAATGAATTAGTTCTCATGTGCAAGTTAATCATAATGAACATAACACTTATAATTCATATAGACATAAAGAAGAGCAACACAAAATTTGATGACAGAGTTCACCCCTCCTGGGCTACATCTTCTAGTCTCTCAACATCACTAGACCACTCAAATTTCAGTGTAAAATTAAAGTACATAAAGTATGTTGATGACCATGTGGCTATTTTTCTTTCAAGGAAATGTTCTCCTTCATAGAACGCTCACATAAAAATAACATGACAACCTGCAATCACCATGTAAACTACAACAATAACCATTGTTATCAATCAAATTGGAACTATTACCTCAAAACAGGTACTCAAGCCCAAAAATCCCAAAAAAACATGAAAAAACAACCCAAAAATAAAAAGTGTTGATTCTGCATCACTATTTTTTTTTCAGAGTAAATTTTCAATATTTTTTAAAAATAACAGTAAAAAAAAATAAAAGCCATTTTGTTTGGTGCAAAAAACACCTTGAAATCAAAAAGTGTTGATGTTAGAATAACGTCTTTTTTTCAAGGTACATTTTCAACATTTTTTAATAATGACGTTAAAAATAAAATATCGTGACTCTGAAAAACTTTAAATTTCCAATGATTTTCAAGCATGACATTAATGATAAAATATCACATCTTTGAAAAGCCTTAAAATTCCAACGATTTTTAAGCATGACATTAAATTTAAAATATCACTTCTTTGAAAAACCTTAAAATTCCAACAATTTTCAAGCATGGTGCTAAGAAAAAATATTTATAATTGTTTTCAACCATAACATTAAAGATAAAATATCACGACTTAGAAAAACATTAAAATCTTGACAATTTTTCAACCATGGAATTAAAACCAAAGATTATGACTACAAAACAATCTTAAATTTTCAAAATATTTCAAACATGACATTATGGAAAAAATTTATGACTTAAAAAACTTTAAAAATGAACACCTGAATGAAAGAGTTATTATACCAAAACAAATTTTTTAAATGCTAAATGTATAACGATTTTGAAATCTTAGTCTAAGACAACTTGATACATTGCAAAATAAAAATAAAAATCAACTATCAAATTGACACGCAGTGTAGGTGAGCTCAACCCATTGTAATGAAAACTTAAAGACCAACCATGAAATTAACACATTGTGGGGCAAACTCGATTCATTATAATGAAAAAATTAAAATCAACTATCAAATTGCACATAATGGGATTGGGTTGCTAGACAAGCATCGACACAGACCATATATATATATATATATATATATATATATATGAAAGATACATAAGAAAACAAAAATTCAAAAAAAAAAACGATAACAAGTAATAAAACATAAAAAAAACATGGCAAAAAAATCAAATATAAAAATTATATAGAAATGCAAAAAGTCAAATATTGAAAAAAAACAATAAAAAAAACATAAAAACACAAAAGAAAAAAGAAAAAATCAAATTTTGAAAAAAATAAAAATAAAAAATAATAACAAGTAATAAAATATTCAAAAAAAAGATGAGAAAAAAATCAAATATAAAAAATATATAGTAATGACATTAAAAAAAAAAAAAAAAAAAAACCACTATAAAATGTAAAACAAATTAACCATACCATTTAAAAAAAAAAAAAAAAAAACCAAAAACAAAAAACCTATAAAATGTGAAAAAAACATAAAACATGACAAAAATAAAAATAATAAAAACATGTTAGTAATAAAACATAAATAAAAATAAAAAAATGACAAAAAAATATCAAATACAAAAAATATATATAAAACAAAAAACCTATAGAGGTGTAAAAAAAAGAAAAAAAAAAAAAAAAAAGACAATAAATAAATATCAAAAAAGAAATTAAAAAAAAAAATGATTTTTTTTTTGAAAAAATATATATATATAATTCAAAGAAAAACAAATTGAACCACAAAAAAATCTAAAAATATTTTTTTAAGTTTAAAAAAAAAAAAAAACAAACAAACAAAAAAAAACAAAACAAAACCTCAAAAAAAATTAATAACTACCTAAAAAAATTAATAAATAAATAAATAAAATTAAAAATTAAAAAATATTTAAATTAAATAATTTAAATAAACAAAATTTAAAATAAAAGAAAAAAAAAAAATTAAATTTAAAAACAAATCTAAAAAAAAACATTAAAAAAGAAAATTCAAAACAATTAAAAAAAAATATTATAAAAATGAAAGAACAAAATTAAAATAAAATTAAAAAAATTTAAAACATATTACCAAAAAAAATCAAAACAAATCAAAAAAAAAAAATTAAAAAAAAATTAAAAAAAATAACACTACGTCGCCCCCTCTCCCCCTCTCTCACCTCCCTCCCCACTCTCGACTCTCCCCTCCTCTCCCCTCTGCCTCCCGACCACTCCCCTCTACTCTCCCCTTCCTCCCTCTCCGCCCTCCCCTCCCCTCCCCTCGGTCCTACCACCCCCCTCCCCCGCCTACCCGGACCCCCGCCTCTTCCCCGCCCTCACCCCCCTCGCCCCTTCGCTCTCCCCTCGCGCCCCCCATAACCCCCGCTCACCCCCGTCCTCTCCCCGCCTGTTGGCCGCTACCTTGGGGCTCGGGTGGGGAGGGGAGGGGGCTGAACGAGGGTTGGGGGAGGGGAAGCGAGAGGTTAGCGGGATTGGAAGGGTGGCGGGCGTGGAGTGGAGGGGTCGGGTGGGCGGAGGAAGGGGGGCGGAGGGGAGAGAGGAGGCATCGAGGGTGGCGGGGGCGGTTGTGTTGTTTGTTTTTTTATAATTGTGCTTTTATTAATTTTATTTTTTTTAATGTGCTTTTTTTAATTTAATTTTTTTTCTTTCTTTCTTTTTTTTTTTTCGAAATTTTTTTAAAGGTTTTTTTTCTAATTTTGTTTTTTAATATATATATAATTTTAATTTTAAAAAAATAATTCTTAATTTTTTTATTTTATTTTTAATCTTGTTTATTTAAATTATTTAATTTAAATATTATTTATTTTAATTAATTTTTTTTTAAATTTTTTTTCTTAAATAGGTTTTTCTTTTTTATTTGTTTTTTTAACTTAAAAAAATAAATAAATAAATAAAACAAAATGTTTTTATATTTCTTTTGTGGTTCAATTTGTTTTTCTTTAACTTTTTTTTTTTTTTTGAAAATTTTCATTTTTTTATTTATTTTTTCATACTTTTTTATTTGTTTTTTGTTTTTTTTGCTAATTCTCAAAAAAAAAAAAAGTATTTTTACAAGTTAATTTTGGTTTTTTCTTACAATTTATAGGTATTTTGTATTTTTTCCTTTTTATATATATTTTTTGTATTTGATTTTTTTTTGTCATGTTTTAAGCTTTTTCTGTCATGTTTTTTTATTTTTATTTTTATTTTTATGTTTTATTATTTTTATGTTTTTTTCTTATATATATTTCTTTATTTTTTATTACTAACATGTTTTTATTTTTTTTATTTTTGTCATGTTTTATGTTTTTTTTTTATGTTTAATGTTTTTTTTTTACATTTTTATAGGTTTTTTTATTCTTTTTTTGTTTTTCTTTTTTTATCTATTTTTTGTATCTGATTTTTTTTTGTCATTTTTTATATTTTTTTTTATGTTTTATTTTTAACATGAAAATCACGAACATTTAAAAAAAATTATCCACACTTAATTCATTAGAAAATTTAAAGTGTAAAAACTAAGTCCTTTAAACAAAAATGGTTGATGCTCATCAACACTTTTCAAAATCAAGATGAAAATCATTAACAAAAAAAATGTTCACACTTGATACATAACAAAATTTAAAGTGTCAAAAATAAGCCATCTAAAAAATTGTGATGATGTTGCATCAACACTTTTCAAAATCAGCATGAAAATCACTAACATTTAAAAATATTGTTCATACTTGATACATAAAAAAAAAAAAAAAAAAAAAAATTAAGTGGCAAAAATATGCTAAAAAAAAAAGGTGTATTCTGAATCACGATTTTTCAAAATCAAGTGATTCTTTGCTACCTCAAGAAAACGGGTACTAGGTCATTTTCTCATTTGATCGGTAACTATGTTAATACAAGGAGTCTTTTGCAAAGACCCTAGACCTCATTTGAAAAAGAGCATGCATGCAAAAAAAGAACATAACCCAAGCTTCCCTCATCTCGATATAGAGAGAAAAGTGTCCAAGAGTTGAACTTTGCAAGTATCATCTACTGCAAATGAATTCTGAAGGTGAATAAACCCCTATAAGGTCTTCTTCATGCTCAACACCCTCAGAAAATGCCACCAATCATTGTTTTATCCATACATCCCTTAGCCTCCAACTTTAAAAAATGTCATCCAAATATGCTCAAAACATAAAACATAGGTCACCAATGGATTCAAAGCATCCAAAAACCCCTAGGTAGCCTCTTTCTAAGCTCAAATTGGTGAAAGACTTAAAAAATTATAAACTATAAGCTCATCCATGAACTTGATTATTAACCACCCTACAATTTTGCCCTTCTGGCTAACGATCCTACAATTCCACCTTGAAAATTGCTAATTAAGCGATAAATTCGCCCGTCACAGGTGCAATTTCTTGGGCCATTAAATTGTCCTCTAACCGCTTGAGAGCTTAAATCATGGTCATAGGGTCGAGGGTTGTGCCTTAACGCTCACCCCTGATGACTTAGCCCTTAAATTCTAGGCGAACGGTTACATGGGGTCATGGGTCCATGGGTTGGGCCTTAATGCCTACCCTACCCATCGAAGCTCCTTTCCTCTTGGCATGCAGTCATGTGTGGGCGCATGTGCCCTAGGGTTGGCCTCCACCAAACTCCCACTTGTGGTCATGCGTTGTAGCATATGACTATGGCTTGAGGTTGGGGCTAGGCACCAAGCCCTTGGCTCCCTCCGTCGGTCCTATGGTGTGGGGTGTGGTCATAGGCTAGGGCTTAGTCCTGGCCCCTTCCCCCATATACAATGTGCGCCCATTCAAATATATGTTGGCCATTATGATTAATAAGGACCAAAGTGTGGCATAGTAGTAGGGCGTTGGACTTGTGGGCATGAAGTCTCATGTTCAAATCTTCTGGTGAGTTTTCAACCCAAATCAATATTTTGCATGACACCGAGGTGCCACGTGGCAGCACGTGATTGGGCCAGTGGCACCATTTCATTGGTCCACATAGAAACATCTCAACCAATCAAATTTCACCACATGCCAACAAACTGGAGGATGACACTTGGCAGCCTATGATTGGTCGTACCTTGCACAGTCACCCTGCTGACTCGGTAGTACAAAATCCCAGTCAGTTGTCCAGTGAACTACTCTACTCAAATTTTAGTTGTTTCACCAAATGGTCAGCATGCGATAACTTGAGCATACAGTGTCGGATTGAGGTGAAATAAACATCATACAACGAGCACTTTGATTTGGCGCCACTTTCAACAAGTTCTAGGCACTTTCATTTTCAAGCATAAATTTGATCACCTAATCAAGAGTATAAAATAATTAACCTAAAAGTGATGCAATACATATTCCAGTGGCTAAATATAGGAAAGGCACTATTTGTTGCACCATGACCACCTCAGTATCTTCAATTATTAATTAAAGTAATCCAACTAACAATATAAAATCTAGAGTAAAATCGTCTACAAATGTTTTCATAAAACATATAATCAATTTGGAAGCTAGAAACCTGCGTACTCGGCCCACTCGATCTAAGGCATGGAAGTATGGTATAATAGAATCATAATAGTATTGATAGTAGCATGGATGCATTAATGAAATGGATCGATGGGAGTTCATAAAAATAAAACGACATGGAACAAATGATAGCGAACGAGAATGAAAGGAAGCTTTTGATCCTCTCCAATGTCCTGTCAAACAAAAAAAATTATTGGAGCACTAAAAGAGCCAGAGGAGATATTTATGTGAAAGATAATATATATACATAAATTTTGAAGGAATTTAAGGTCTACACTCTCAGATATGTTTCAAGTCCAGTAAGCTCAAGACGAAGAAATAAAACCACTCCAATGAGTTCGTCTTTCTGGGACAGATTCTTCTCCAGCAGTGTATTTTCTGCGGTGGCAATCATGGTATTGAGTTGGGTCTTGGTCTTATGCAAGAAGAAACAAACCCTCTCCAAACATTCGAAGAGAAAATTTTGCAACTTTCTGTGCTCTTGCAATGCATTTGTTTAACACTTAGACCACCCGCCTTAAAGGAAGACTACTCCAATGAGTTCGTCTTTCTGGGACAAATTCTTCTCCAGCAGCATATTTTCTTCAGTGGAAATCACGGTATTGAGCGAGGGCTTGTTCTTCTGCAAGAAGAAACAAACCTTCACCAAACGTTCGAAGAGAAAATCCCTCAGTTGTTCGTGTTCTTTCAATGTATTTGTTTAACCCTTGGACCACCAATTTCCTTAACGGCAAGCAAGTTGAGAGGTTATTATAGGTCATTTAGTTGTAACTATATCAATCTGACGGCACACTATTCTTTAATCGTCTAACATTTGATCAAACAGTGCAGACCAATGCACAGTGGTAGCTAGGGGAGTTCTTTTCAAAGGGGAACACCTTATGGCGTAATTACTTTAAAAATATAAATAAAAGTAATCATTTGTGGTCGAGGACAACTCAATTGGTAATCCAAGATATGTGAAATTGTTGAAACTCTAGAGACCTATTCAAATCTCCTTGTTGTGGCCCAGGCTATGGAGACGAGGACAAACCGTAGCCCCCCAGATGTTAGCCCCTAGAGGTTTACTTGTAGTTACATGTCACATGGGTTGTTGGGTTCCTTTGGGTTTCAAAAAAAAGTAGTCATTTGTATTTTATTAATTAAAAATTAATATTTACAAGCCTATATCCATCTTAACTCTATATCTACCAAGCGTAGAGAGGGATCAAATCTTTTGAGGTGCAGATCTATTTTAAAGTGAAAAGAGATTTAGTCCCTCTCTACGCTTGGTATATTCAGAGTTAAAATAAATCTAGGCTCATTGTAAAATAGTGTTAAATTAGTTTTTATTCGAGTATTTTTTGTTACTAATTTTTTTTATTAGTTTTTTTATACAATATGATATGTATTAGGAAAAGTGTATTTTAAATGTTTTATGTTTTAATTATGGGGATATATTTTTAGATGAGTTTTAGTAGAAATTTTGTCAAATATTATTCGAGTAGTAAATTTGAGGTAAGTTTTCTATGACTTTCTAGAATTTTGAATTTGTTTATGCATTTAAAAATTGCATTTTAAATAATGAAAAATAATGATCTAATTGGAATTTTATTATCTCATTTTGATTAAAAAAACAAAAATATAAAATAATTAAATTTACCAAAACAATATTTTTTTTAATTTAAAATCTAAGCAAAATTATTTTAAAATTAATATAATTATAAATATCATATATTAACCTTACATAATAAAAAAAGGTTAAAAATTATTTACATTTACATAATAAAAAAAAGTTAAAAATTATTTTTATATGGAAAACCATAATTTTAAATAATTCAAACTTTTATATTTATATATATATATATATAAAGAGGCAGTTAGTTTTATTGTATTAATTAAATCTGATTTGAAAGCTAAAAAACGGATACAAAATCTTCTTCTGCTAAACTTAAAAAAAGCCAAAAAATTCTTGAGATATTGCTATCCCAATACGACTACTCTTATAACCAAACCTGCGAGAAGACCCCTAATATTTCTACAAATTTACATATCACAGATTAAAACGAAGAAAAAATTAGTCGTTGACCATTTCCCATATGCAACAATTTCAACATTTTCATTTCTCTCCGGCGATGGGAAGCACAAAACATTGGCAAGGTCCTTGCTCATTTCATCGATCCTCATTGCCTGCTTCTCTGGAACCTTCTGGAACCTTCTCCGAGGGTGTCGTGACACTTTGCAGTCGTCGCTGCGACTTCGTTATCTTCAGTTGATGGAGCTTCCTAGAAATGGATGACGTGTTCAAGTTTGAATATCATATGGTCAAAAGCAACCTGCAATCAATCCACAAGCAGACTAATTTTCTAGTGCAATAGATGACTTGTTCAAGTTTGAATATCATATAGTTGATATCAACATAAATTAGTTAACATAGATCTTCAAATAGTTTATTTAAATCTCTTGTTGAAATATTTTTGAAAAGTATAAGATTTAAACATACATATTTTTTTATTTCTGATTATTTTACTAATTTTTTAATTTTTTATTTTATTTTAAAGGGTCACGAATGGACCTACATCACCCTCACATTCACATTAGGTTGTAGAACCAACATAGATCTATCTTAAATACGGATCTAACATGAGTGGAGAGGGATCCAATTTTTAGAGGGATCCAATTTCTTCATGTGCAATTTTTTTATAAGTTGACATTATTTAAATGTTTTAAATGTTTTGTATAGTTATTTAATTTTTTTATTTTCAAATTTTTTTTTATTTTGATGGCATTACACATTATACTGGGTTGTAGAATAAACCTCTCGTCTCAATGATTAGATCTAATTACTATATACACTTAAAATATACTTTAATGTTACTTTTTCTAACTAATAATTTTTTTATTTAAATTTATATTTTTTTCCACTTTCATTTTAACATTTTTCCTTTTCATTTACCCAATACAATATTAATAAAAAAGAAACTAGTAAATTTCATTATTTAACTTTCTCAATTTCATTCCTACAATATTAATTAAGTTATTAACACAATAGTAAATTTATCTATTTGACTTTCTCTATTTCACTGGTACAATATTAATAAACTTATTTGTAAATTTAATTATTTGACTTTTTTCTATTTTAATGAAAATGACTATTTTTCTTTGTATATTTGAACCTTATTAATTTTTTTTCTATTTTTGTCTACTATAAAGTGATAATAATTGTGTTGAGAGGTATATTCTATTCTTTAGAATGAAAAGATGTATAATTTCCTCCTTAATATCTTTTTTAAAATAAAAATAAAATATTTTCTAAAGAAAAAGTGATGTGAACCAAATAGAAACAAAATATTTTGTGAAAAAAAACCGATGTCAACCATAATATACATATATATAAAAATATGTGGGGGGTTAGTTTTAATTAAAAACATTAATAATCCTACTTTCACTATATTCACTTGGTTAGTTAGTTGTTGATATTACAACCAAGCACAAAAAAGATGTGATAAAATATTTCACTCTCACTCTTAGCCTACATAAAATATTTTGATGTCCATATTAAGTAACATAATTTTATAGAAATTATTAAAGAGATAAAATAAATATAAGTAAATAAAATCTTATATTTTCTCTTTCTAATGTGGGTAAGGTGTATAATTCTTATACTTTTTAAAAATATTTCAATATAGTACTTAAACAAACTATGTAAAGGTATATGTTAACTAATATATGTCTATGTCAATGTAATCTCATATATATGTAGATAGAGAGATAAACAACTAGGAAAGAAATTATTTTAATATTGACCATAACAAAATATTTTAATATACAAAAAATAAAATAAAGTAATTGAAAGTAAAAAAAATCAGTTATTCCATAATAAGAAGGAGATGTGATTTATTAAATTTTTAATATAAATTTAATATCTAGAAAAATAATAATAAATAAATAAATAATGAATATATATGATATATTACAGGTTAAATAACATTAACATTTATTTCAAAACACATTAATAACAAAAGGAACACTTTAATGAGATAATGTCATCCATAAATAAAGGATTTCAATGTCCACGTTAAATAAAAGATATTAATGTGTGTGTATGTATAATATAATTAAATAAAATAAAAACTATGTATATATTATATAAAGCAATTTTTTATTAAAAAAGGAACTTAGTTAAAACATATCCAGTGGTTGTACTATTCTACATTTTGGCCCCCTTTAGTCAATTTTGTCTAAAATCTAGCAAAAATTTGGTGGAATTGCAAATTTAAGTTGTGTAGTCTATACAATCTAGGTTCCAAAGGGGATTTTCAAAGCATTGGATCCATTTAAGTATTAAAAAAATCAATTTAAGGTTTAAATCCATTTGTGCATTATAAATGTAATTTAAATAATGAAAATTACACATGATATGTGGTGTATATATATAACGAGTATAGATCCATCTTAAGCATGGATCTACCAAGCGAGAGGAATCAAATTTCTTAACATGTAAACTTTTTTCCAAATTTTGCACTTTAAAAGAGGCTTGTGCATTAAGAGATTTGTTCCATTTCCCTCTTAGTGCTTGATAGAGTCATGATTAAGATAAATCTATACCTATATACATACAAAAAGGTTATCGCTTCTATCTCAATCAAATCCATGTCTACATCATCTATTCACAAATAGAGTGACATTTATAAATCTTTTTCATCTTGATTTTGTTGTTTTTTCCTATTTGCTTCTAAACTTAAGTTTTTAATATGGATTTTATTATTATTTATTATTATTTATATTTCAATATATATTTTTAATAAAGTAGATTTTTTTTAGTTAATTGTTTTATTTTAATATAATTAATGTTTTACTATTATTATTATTTTTAATTAAACATAGATTGGATGGTTGGGGGTGACGGGAGCGGGGGGTGATCTTTCACCCCGAGGAACATTGGGAAATCTCTTTTTCTTGGTGGTTGGTTTCATCCACTAATAACTAGGTTAAAGCTTATGCGCTCTTTCAGGGACTCAATGCAGTTGTCGAGAAAGTAATTAGCAAAATTATAATTAGACTCGAAAATTCTTATTAATATCCTCATAAATAACACCCTTCCTCTAGACATGAAGATATAATCTATCATCAAGATAATTCATTAGAATCTAGAGAAGTTTAGCTCTAAACAATTCTTCCACATGATACACCATAATAATAAGCAAGTAGATTGCCAAGCTAATGTGGGGCTTAGCCTACCCACGAGTATTTTAAAGGTCAGGGAGTCCTCCCTCCCTCTCTCCAATCCCCTAGTTATATATGAAAGGGTGCATTATGTTTTATCTCCCTCTTGGGAGTGCTCATCACTTCACATATTATGAATTGGTCATGTCAACATTGCAATCTTCAAAGCATTCGACGTGTGGTTTATCGGTCATTACACCTAGCGTTAACATGGGCTTCATTCATCGCCCTGTGCTCAACCCAACCTCAGGATTAAATGCAAGGAGTATTGGGAAGCTACGACATGTAAGAGTAGGTTTATTATAGTTTTGGGGCATCAATATTAGAATGAATGTAATGGGCCAAGTCTTTCAGTGCAAGCATTGAACTCTGGGTTTGTGGTATGGTTCCATAAAGCCCTAGATTTTTCCAAGGTTCCTTGCCTCTCGTCACAAGGTTTTCTCTCAATTTTATATCTAGAATCTATGGTGTCACTTGGGTATGGTGTTTCTCTCACTAGTTTCCTCATAGTGAGGTCATCGAATAGGCTACTTGGTTCATCAATGGAGGCCACAACAAAGCGTTGTGATCTAGGTATTTTCATTCTTGAGTTTACTAATGACACTTTCAGTCGAGGTTTCAACCCTCCTCTCTTGTTTTTGTTTTCTTTGGGTTCCCTCCTAGGGTTGCCAACTTTTAGTCAGCTGGGGACTTTGGGGTTCATCTCTCCTCGAGAAAAGTTTGGGGACATTCATCACTTTTCGTATGGGGACCTTTAGCACTTTCTATATGGTTACCTTTGTCGCTTTTCATATGTTCTTTGGTTTGTGTCAAACATTGTGGTCTCTACATGGTGTTGTCAAAAACTTCTACCCTATAGGTCCCAAATATCGACGCCTCCAGCACCTTCGATTCATCCATGTCATAGGATAATTTGCCCCAATATCTCAAGGAAGCAATGAATTTGATGTAAGAAAACATAAAGGAGAATGTGAAGAACTAGCATCTCAATTGTAACACCCTCCTCCCACATTTACCTAAGTTAACCGAACCGCTCAGATAAACATGTGACGAGAGGATACTATGATCTAATTCAACTCCAAATCTACAGTTAAGGAAATGAAACTAATAAAAAACAACCAATTTGACCTTCTACACATGCTGCAAAACCTTCAGGAGCCAACCAACCCTTCCATGTGACCAACCCCTTAGGTAACTTGACCTTTCACTACCCTAGAGCCTTAGTCGCTCCCATGACATGGTCATGCATGCAATTGGGACCCTCCAGTCACTCCAACAACATGGGCATGCCAGCGACTGGGGACTTTTCCAGCTAGTTTTGAGCCTGCAATCCCGGATTTTGTGCCACTTTTTCAAGGCCAAGACTCAGGCCACTGCCAAGACCTCCATGAAACCTTCAGGAATGATAAATAACATAGAAACAAAGGTACTAATGTAAACATTTGATCAATGACTTGACTGGACCCCTACTAACCATAACAATCATTTTGCCAAACATGTTACAAATATGCATTCTACGAGTCATAACAACATATATGAGCATAGAGGTCTCATACTTATCTAGGAATTGCTAAGAAGCATTGATTCCTTATCACATTAGCTGCATTATAATATATTAGGTCATATATTCATTTTTCATTCATTTACAAATCAAAATATGATGAGAGACATACATCATCATTGTCATAAAACATACTCATAACTGGCATATAAGCAACATAAATGACAAGGATAAAACAGCCATAAAATCCACATATAACCAGCACATTTACACATGAAATACCAAGGAGAAGGGACTCTTATTAATGAATGAAAAATCCAACCAAGTATGGGACTTCCAAGAACCACTCGACCATATATTGGTTAAACCAAAGCTTTCTTTCAACCAATCCCCCATGCCATATTCCAAGCAAGAATGTGGGACTTATAACCAAAATCAACCAGGACTTCCCAAGGCTAAACCACCTCACCCTCATCAATAAAACTAGGCTTTATTGCAATCCCCACCGGATCGCTAGGCCTTAAACAAGCATGGATGCCACCGGATTTCGCTACCTACACCGTGAGAAATTTGCCTATCTCCTAGTGTCTAGGCTTTACTTCAATCCCCAACGGATCACTAGGACCTATTCAAGACTCCACCCTCCAGGACTTACCATATATCCTTCCATTCACTAGCCAAGGATTCCTAGGCTTGATTGAGGACAACTACCTTTAGGATTTATCATATATCCCACCATTCATCGGTCCAGGATTCCTAGGCCCATCGAGGTAACACAAAATTCGAGTTTACCACAACCCATAGTCTGGTTCAAGGATTACTAGACCAGGGCTTTATTGCAATCCATAGTTTGATTCAAGGATCACTAGGCCATGTGTTATTTCTTTTAGAGACCAATTCATTCAGTTTTGACTCCATCCGGAAATCCATCTCAACCAAAACATGAGAACCCCATCACACCATGGTTATTCTGAAATGGCAAGGCAAGGTTGAAAAAAATTGTCACACCTGGAAAAACCCATGCCAATGACAGCAAGAGAACCAAGAACACACATGCATAACCATGCGTACCAAAACTAGTAAGGAAATCATACATGCAACTCAATACCTGCAAATAATCTCGTTGTAGCCACTTAATCGTTCTCTTCCTTGCTTGATATTTTCTTCCTCTTGACTTCTTTTCTTTTCTTGATCCAATGTTGAAGTGCTCCAAGAAAACTCTAAGTGTCCAAGAGTGTGAGAGAGAGAATAGAGAGAGAGCTCTAAAATTCAACTGACAAAAGGTACCAATTGATGCTCGGAAGCCTCTTTATTAATGAGGCCTTCATTTTCTTCAGTTTTCCATTATTTTCCTTCATTTTCCTCCTCACATGCAACCTGTGACCCTTCACCTTCATTTTCTTCTAATTTCCATTATTTTCATAAATAAATTGCCAAAAATGTTATTTTTCCTTTCCAAAGTCTTTTGTCATTGCCTTTGCCAATTTCCTTAGCCATAATAAACCAAATGAACACCCACACTAGGATGTTTTTGCCCAACTTTCAACTTGGAATAAGTGTCCCATAACCATGGTTATTATTTTACCTTTATTTAATTTTATTTACATGGAATTTTCACCAGGGATGCTACATCAATTTTGGTTCATCCACCACAACTCTCGAAGCCATTATTGACTTACAAATGAGAATGTCAAAGTTGTAAGAGGTACATTAGGGAACTCAGGCATGTGGTGGAAGAGAGAAGAAGCTTGGCCTTCCATAGTGAGCCAACATCAAATGCATATGCCCACATTGTTGGAATTGTAATATATGTTATTTTGTTAACATGGCTAGTGTGTCCCCTCCCGATGTGAGAGATAGTTAATTTTTAGCTCATGTTATGTAATTTTTTCTTCATTTCCAGGGTTTTCTGGCATAGTGATATGCTAGCAGACATAACAGTCGTAGCAGACAATGTGTCCACTCTAGGGAATATTTTGGTAACATATTGTGATGTTTTTTCTTTATAACTCCTCCTACCATCTAGGTATGGCGTACTTTGTATAGCTCTTCCCCCAACAGAGATTTCGTAATATAAAAAATGTTCAATTTTTATTTAAAAAAAAAACATAGTTTGGATGGTTAGAAGAAATAGTGTTATCTTTTTTACTCATTTAATTTTTACACCTTATAATCTAGTTATATAAGAATCTTTTAAAAATAAAAACATATATATTATTTATATCAAATATAAAGATATTTTTTTTACTTTAAGTTTAAATCAAATTTAAAATTCATAGTGTTCCTATTAATAACCATCTTATCCAATATGATTCTTACTCACTAGCAATAATTGCATTTTTTTTTATCTTAAAGAAAGTCTTTGTTCGAATGCGAGAGCTTTGAGAAACTATGAGGAAAACTTCTCAAACCCTAGTATCATGACAAATTTATGTCCTCACTCACTCATCCTATGGTGAATGCCAAAGGAGGGAGAAAAAATGCCTTTTTCAACTACATCGTCTCTAAGGGACATGCAACTGGGAAGAAAACGAAAATGAACCCAAATTCTTCTAGCGAAAATCATTTGTATGCATAGCCAGAGCCACAACAACAAGCAAATAAAGCTAGAAATAGAAGGCCAGGCAGCTGCTTATGGAAAGAAACTACATACATGAAATGTGAAGTTAGTTCTACCAAGGTTGGAGAATTTATTCAATACATGCATGAGTATGCACTCATTGGTAAATTTCTGGTGCCAAAGTATTCTTTGTGGCTAGTTTTCTAATCTTGAAGATCGAGACAAAGTGTTTGAAAATGGCCCATATTTCTTTAACTCCGTTATGTTACACCTATGTTAGTGGATTGAAAGGTTAGATCATGACAAATAAGACTTCACAGCCACACCGATGTGGATCCACATGTATCAATTACCACGAGAATTATGGGAGGGGGAGACCTTGGCAAGAATTAGCAATGCCGCCCTTGGATATTATGTTAATTTAAGCTACATTGGAGGAAACCAAACAAGGTAGATATCTATTCTATGCCTCCATTTGTGTATATGTGAATATTTTTGAGCCCTTGCCAAAATCAATCAACATTTACATTTAAAACAAGTTCTAGAATCAAACACTAGATTATGAACATATCCCATCCCAGTGTGGGAGATTCCATGAATATGGACCCTTGTATCGAGACTACCCAATAGTTAAGCAAGTCCAAACCCTGGAATCAACATCGACACAATCCAGGGATGGATTCAAAGTGGTAGATCGAGGTAAAAAAAGGTCAAAAGCCACAACCCCCATGACAGAACAAGGGGGGACACAAGGAAGGCATAGCGAACCAATTTGATCCACTAATAAATCTACCCATTGATCGTAGTCTGGCTCTAGGCTAACCTGAATATGTGGAGATTTGAGATAAGGCGGGACCTTCTAAAAAACTTGATAGTGGCATGCATGTAGAGAGATTTGAGGACCCTTTCCAACTAGCCACTTAACCCACACCTATAATGGTAGACATTTCACCCTTAGAATAACCTACTATGAGTGTCACTGAACCTCCGATATATCCACCGCTAGAAATTTCAACAATTCCAGTGGATAGCGAAACGAACCAAGTGGAGCCCAAGGAGATGAAAATAGACCTGTAAGTTCTCAATGTATTGAAATTAGCAGAGAAATGGAAAAGTAAAGATCCTTTTACCCTCCTTGAAACTCAAGTTTCCATGGTCGGGCAAGTGTATCTCAAGTATAAGCATATAGTGGTAAAATCGGGTCTAGGGTTTGGTACTTTAGGAGTCCAAGCACAAGCGATGAAGGAGTCTAGAAAATCACATAAAGAGATGAAGCATAGAGGTTGAAAAATAAGCTACCAATGTAAGGTGAACTAGGAAAATATCTTGTAAATTCTGGGTGAGTCAGAGTCATCACGAGGCTTTCCATGACCCCACTTGACCTTAGCCATGAAAATTGTATCCTGAAATATTAGGGGCCTTAATAGCCATGGTAAACAAAGGCTTTTGAAAGATAAGTGGGGAAAATATAAACCTACAATTATGATGATACAAGAAACAAAAACCACAGGGGTGACTCTGATAAAATTCACTAGAACTAGAGAAGACAGTGCCAATTAATGGTAATAGACGCATAGGGAGAACCTAGTGGACTAGCGATACTCTAGGATAATCAATAGGTTCAAGTCATCAATTTATTTGCCACTTTTAGAATACTAGAAATAGAGGTACACCTCACAAGCTTAGGTGAATTCCTTTTTATATCAAACGGTATATGCACCAAACTCCCTGCATGATAAACTAGTGTTTCTTCAATTAATCTCCTGGATGGGAAAGTTAATATCCCCTAATACGTGGGTAATTGGGGGAAACTTTAATATCATAAATTCACTATATGAGAAGAAATGGGGTATACATAGGTTGGAGGCAGAAGAAACTCTTTTCTAGGAAACAACAAATGAGTGAGGGCTTGTGGAGATGAGCACAATCAATGGAGTGATTATCTAGAATAATAGAAAGATAGGCCAACATCAAATTTCTTATAAATTAGATAGATTCTTCATCTCAAAAAATATTTTTGCATGGGATGCATTCATCAAAGCATCTATTATCACAAGCCATGGTTCATATCATTGGGAGATTTGTTTAAGTATAGATCTGAAAACTTATCCCCACAATTGTCCATTCAGGTTTTAAAATTTTTGGCTCGGGCACCTATAATTTCTCAATTACATTCACAAATGGTGGGACGATGTTATAGACATTTTTGGGCACTGCAACCCCAAGCATAAATGTCCATAAACCAAGGGCTCCTAAGTCCCTAAAGGTGTTGTTCCAACCCCTAAAATAACAAGGTCAACTGATTACAGCATCTCCCAGAAGTTCTCCATGAAAAACTACTCAAAACTGGTCAAAACTGGACCATTTCACCTGCTCCATAGGCAAAGTGTGTTGCATCCCACCTGAATACACACAGTAGGTGCGATGCATGTCAAAAAACCCTTCTATGGGGTGCGATGGGCAAGAATGGACAAATGGCAGGGTCAATCCGCAAGGTGGAGGAGCATGGAATCTTCCAGAAACTTCTCCTATGACACTTGCCTCTCTGAATTCGACCAGGGATGAGTAAGAGATCATCAATCTCCAAGTGGAACCAAGAACTATCAGAGAGAAGACACTAATCAAATCTCAAAAGCTGACTCACCTCCCTTGCAAACATCTATATATGGATACCTCATCCCAGAGATCCAGGGGGCTGGAATTTTGTATCTTGTAAGGAAGTGATGTTGGTTTCTTGGTGCAATATCATAGTGTTGGGTGATATAAGCTTTTCATGAGGTGAAGAAGGGCTTTCTTGCTGAGAGGATGATGCTGGGTCAGAACAATTGGTTGTAATCCTCTTTGCTCTTTCTTGATTATCAATAAAGATATTCAAGTTTTCCTCCACATTCTTGTATGATTGATTATTTATGCATTTGTGTGGTCAATGTACATCTAATCCTATATTGTTTATGATAATAGATCTATGTTCTTGGATAGTGTTATGCTGCTTTAATTCTACAGGTATTCCTTGAAGCTGGGTAGACAAGGAAGCGAGTGGCAAAGACCTACCAGAAGAGAGAGGAATCGAGCAAGGAACCAAGCGCAAGACAGAGGTTGGTCTCCTTATTCTTCTCTCATCTATTCCTCATAAAGGAAAACGAAAGTAGTTTTTAGTTTGTTTGTTTCTAAGGTAGCTACCAGCCTTAGTGGGACTAGCAGTTCTGCATAGACACTAGTTTTCCCGATAACAAAATGGCGACTCTGCTGGGGAATGAATAGATTGTTTGTTCATCTACATTTGTTTACTTTATAAACTTACAGATGGAGCCTGAAGTCAAGCCAACTAGCCTTCGAACTGCATTTGCTATGCAAGTGCAAAGTAGATCAACGCTACTTCAGTCTATCTCCGGGTTTTGTTTATGAATTAAACGGTTGATTTACAAGCTCTCTAATTTCCCTCGTGGTGGCTCTAGTAACCTCCTTAGATCTACCCCTGTGATTGATTTACTAATTACCACTTGCTCGGCCTAAATACCTGAACTGAACTGCAAACTGTGACCCGGAATCCAATAAAAGTCTCGTCCCTGGTCCAGTGCACTGTCTATTCTGTGAACTTCAAATGCATCGCACTTCCCGAGTGTAGTAGGTGCGTTGCATTTCAGTTTCACTGTGTTACAAGTCCGCTGATCAGACAAGGCCTTGGTCCTAAATTTTGGTTTCTATGTTCACTCTTTTCAGCTCTATTCAGGAGTTTTGCTGCCTGTAGTCAGTACACCTCTGTTGAAACCCCTTTCCTTGCTGTTATTCCGCCTCCATTGTGCAAAGAACTGTAAATGTTTTTATGTATTTTTGAGTAATTTTCAGTTCTCCTTTACAAAGAAGTAGCGTAATTGTACTGTCGCTTCTTGATTTGAAAGTGTCGTAAGTGTCGTTTTCAGTCATAGAAGAGAATCTTATTGTTCTTGATAGTCGATTACACTATTACTCTTGTATTTGATTTGAGTTAGTAGTTTTCAAGTGTCGAAAGCAAGTTTTCAATTCCAAATAACAAAGTGTCGTCATTGTCCTCATTTTGTTTTGAAAAGAAACTTGTTAGTAATTGTCGCTTTGGAAAATAATTTAGATTTGCACTTAGCTTTCTTTTTATCATTCACACATTAAGAAGGCTGAAAACAAATACATGCATGTGCATTTGCATTTAGATTGTTTGTTGGTTTGATTTAGGATAGTGCATATAGTGTGTGCTCTCTGCTCTTTGTTGAAAGAACGGCATCTCTCTTTCCTTAGTAGCTCGGATTTTCATTGCAAAAAGAATATTAAACGACTGTTTATCATCTTAGATTGCATTTTAGGAATTGTACATCTACATCACGCGGTGAACCTGAAAGGCAAATTTCTTAAGCAAGATCAACCATAAAATAAATTTAATGAATCTAAAAATGCTTTGGAACCTAACACACAACATCTAGAAGTCTAGGCTAGAGACGTATTCCGGTGTCGTAAAGCCTGGTAACTGTTGTTTTCACTGTTGGTTGGGTGATTCCTCCACTTTGAGATGATAAGTGCCAGTACAGACTTGTGCTCCCACATACCGTCGAGTATATTTTGGGAGACCACAATAGGCTTTATCCTTTATCCATAGGAAGTCGTGTCTGCCGCCCTATCGATCGCAATGCACTGAACACAACATTCGGGAAGATTGACTGCCGTACCGTAAAAAGTATTCTGCAGTTTTGCGATTGATTTGGTAATCCCTCTATCTAGATTTCCAGAGCAGTCCCTTTCGTTCCTTTTCAGACTCCTTAACGGAAAAGGTCCATCTGAGCACTTCTCACTTCAGGCTCATTAAAAATCAAAGGCGACTAGAGTCATCTTTTGTTTTTTCTTGACTCTTAAAAATTGAAAAAACAAGTTGTGTCAAAGCGTCTAAAATTTATTTTAAACGGAATAATAATCACCTTTCCTACGTTGATCTTAAGTTGAGAAAAATGGAGTCCACTAACCAAGGAGTTCCCCTTGGAGGAAATCCTAGTCCCTTCTTCTCTTGGGGAGATGTTGGTGCACCCCATATGGCCACATTGTCTCTTCCAGGATTGACAATTGGCTTGCCCGTATGGCTCTTCTCAACTTCTGTCATTCAGAACACCGTGATTCCTGAGCAATCAAGTCAGAAACTAAACGATATTAGAGTTACCCCCCAACCCTCTACTTCGTCCAATTCTTCCTCTCCTCCTTCCTCTTCGCTTGATGAAGTTGGTAAAGCCCAAAATCAAGTAACTGAGAAGAAGAAGGAGAAGAAGAAGAAAGAAAAGAAGAAGAAGGAGCCAAAGGTGAAAAGGGGCAACCAAGCATCGTCTAGCGAAAATCCAGACACTGCACTGACCAGGGCTAAATCGCCATGTGTCATTTGCAAAGGAGACCACTATCATCGAGATTGTCCTTGCACCCCTCGGATCTTAAGGGACTGGTCTCCTCGTTTGCACAATCCGGTGTCATCAACCTCTGACGATGATGTTGAGCATACACCGTCAACTAGTGAAAGTGAAGCCCCTGGACAAAAAGGAAAATATAAGTTTCCTTGCAAATTGTGTGAAGGCGATCACGCCGTCCATCATTGTCCCCTCTTAGACGAAGCTAAAAGAGTTTTGGACGACCGTCCGGTTTCACCGTTATGGCTTCCTCCTGGATACAAGAAACTCTTGCCGAGTCCGTCACTAGTTGAAAATCCGGCTGACATGCCCTTGTGGTCAGCCGAAGCATCTATCATTGAAGATAAACCATCTGAATCCATACCAGACGAAAGTCAAAAGGTTGAGGTGGCAGTTGACCCGGTCTTGCCTTCAGAAGGTCCATCTTCAGATGATACGGTCACCGAAGAGAACAAGAACGACACCGTTCAAATTCTCTTCGTAAGCACAGACTCCGATGAACATGGGGGCAGTCTACCCGTTCCTTTACCGCAGGAATGAAGTTCGTTAGAGTCGTATCCGGCAGTCTATTCGATCCCACCTCCAAGCAACCTGGTTGTTTCCTTTGACTGGAATCTACTAGGCAGACCCCGTTTACTGGCTAGTGTACCATTCCAAATCATTGCTCAAATATATAGAATGGTCATGGCCGGTACCATCATAGATGAAGGGGCTTCTGTGAGTATCATTTCCTCAATTGCTTGGAAAGCGCTTGGTTCGCCATCGCTTTTGCCTGAGATGAGAAATGTAACAGGCTTTGACAAAGGAACCAGTCAACCGTTAGGGATCCTTCCCGATGTGCCAATAACATTGAGAAAGAAAACTGTTCACATGAATGTAATGGTAGTCCAAGGACCCCTGGATTATAATCTACTCCTTGGACGAGACTATATTTATTGCATGGGAGCCGTCGTCTCCTCACTCTTTAGAGTAATTTGTTTTCCGCACGAAGGAAGAGTGGTCAAGATCGTAGACCAGCTTTCATTCCTCGGTTCACACATAGCAAATGGTCATATACCAACCCTGAATGGTCTTTTCACGCAAGGAATGTCTCATCAATCCCCAATCCGTCCTCCTGATGAGCGCGAGTGATTCAGAGGGCATGACTGAAACCCAGGGGGCATGCACCCTGGTCTGCTTTGGCAGGAGAACTTCAAGTATAGGGTAGGTTTCCGCGAAGGATATATGACTAGTCTGACACACCCGTCCATTTAGGAAAATGGGATTAGGATAGAATAATATTCCCTCATAAAAGTTATGTGAGTGGAGGCGTCTGTGCCACTCACCTTTGTCTATTTCGGTAGACATCGCCGAACAAGTGTTTTGTTTGTGGTACAAATAGAACAATCTTTGGTAACCTGAAAAAGGTAGGCCTTTCCTGATAAAACAAATGTTTTGTCTGCAAATTGAGGGGTAACCTCGAAACTCTATTTCACTATACCTGGGGGCATGCAAACCTTTTGGCATGCAAGCGAAGAGTGACCATTTATTTTTTAAATTTATAGGCCCTCTAACCCTTTAAACTCGTAAGATTGGTCGTTTCCTAACTTGCATAAAGAAAGGATGTGGGGCAAAGCTTTGAAAAAATGTCGTTTTTAGATGAGACATTCTTATTATATGACTGGATCGAGCAGTTTTAACGCGGAATTCAAGATTGTTAAAAAATAAACATAAGCAATGAGCAAGTGTTTCCCCCAGTGTTTAAGCTCATTAAAAAATGAACCAATTTCCAGTAAATAACCATCGTGAATGTATTACTTCAGCCTTTGAAACCTTGGTCGTGTTCTCGTCATCACCTCCACTTTGTATTGGCCGATCATTCACCTCCACTTGATTGTTTACCCCTTTTGAGGAACAGCTGCGAAGAGTGATCTTGTTAGCCATCCTTGTGACACTGCCGTGATTGGAAAATTCCAAACCTTACCTGGAATCAGCTGCTACCTGAATCTATCACTTGTTCCTCAAAAAACGAGTCTCCTTTAAGCTCTTTTCAACTGACTCGTAAAATATGAAAAGATTGTCGAGCCATTGGCCTCTCCAGCTCGTTAAAGTGACCGGAAGTGCTATCCCTCCTTTAGATTTTAATCTTTTTGGACCTAAGGGATTATTACACAAAAAGATCGAGCGCTTGTTTTGTTCGGCTCGTTAAAATTACCGAAAATTCATCCCTTTTGTATTATTTTATACTTTTTCGGACTTAAGGGATTAGATGACGAAAAAGGATTTTTGGAGTTTCCTTTACATCCCTTTTCAGACTCTCTAAAATTGAAAAGGACTGAGTTATCTTTTTCGTTAAACTCGTTAAAACCTAATAGCGACAAACTTGTCCATAACAGACAAGAACGAGTTTCATTATAGCTAGGCTCGTTAAAACATAGCGATGGGTTTGCCTGAAGGGAAAATTATAGAACAAGCATATGTTATCCTCCTCAAGCTTGACAAAAATAAAGAGGTATTGGTCAGCAATGACTGGGGAAAAATTGGGAAGAAAACTTGAAGAAACTTTGTTGGTAGAAAGTCGCTCTTGAACATGACACTTTCACTCCGCATCCAAGTCGGGTTGGGTTGTGCCATTCACTGGTCACATCACCATGGTCCCATCACACCATCCACATTTGGGGTTAATGCTACAAATCCATCATGTCAGTGTCGCCGATACGTTCAAGAGAAGTCGCTCAGAGAATTCACCTGTGTCTCACCCACTATAATACATTTTCGCTCCATTCTTTCATGACCGCCACCCTGAACCGTATATCACCAGATCGTTTTCACCTCCATTAAAATCATTTGCTCTATTCCGTGTCATTGATGTGGGATTCACTAAGGCCCTCCTATGACAGATCGCTTCTTGTCGACATCAGCTCATTATCCAAGAAGTCGATCTAGGAACAACCCTTTCAGTACTTTGAAGCTTGCATGCCTCAATGGCAAGTTTCTCACTTCCGGCGACAGGTTTACATTAATGGCCTTCGACCGAAAGATTTTGTGTGGTGTTCGACGCCAAGTCCCTTATTCACACCACGTGAATTGTACTACAATACCTTGAGAGTCATCATCATTATCGGTGATTCCTCTCACGCCTGTTAACAGCTTACATCATTGGCTGGTAATCAGGCGATGTCTTTCCATGTTCGACTCCAGAACATCTCTCACATGGATCGACTTGTACTTTAAGTGAAGATCGAATGAGAATGAAGACCCCAAATATAGTTTCATCCATCCGAGCTACGATATATATTCAGGAAAATAAAGAAATCAAATGTACATCATTGCTACACAGATAATCATCCAATCTAAGGGATGATGGCTCTACCAGAATCATCAGTCTACACTTAAACGATTGTTTGTCCTATGTACATGAAAATGAATTTATAAAGTTGAGCATGGGAATGCCCGCCTCAGTTAGATCATGAAAATAATATGAAGATAATGTATTGTATTGTATCTTATTACAGGTCGCCTTCCAGCTCGAAAAAACTTTGGATCCTCATGATAAAGCATTTCACCCGACATCAAAAGATTAACAACCTCATGCTTTAGGGGGCAACTGTTATAGACATTTTTGGGCACTGCAACCCCAAGCATAAATGTCCATAAACCAAGGGCTCCTAAGTCCCTAAAGGTGTTTTTCCAACCCCTAAAAGAACAAGGTCAATTGATTACAACATCTCCCAGAAGTTCTCCATGAAAAACTACTCAAAACTGGTCAAAACTGGACCATTTCACCTGCTCCATAGGAAAAGTGCATTGCATCCCACCTGAATACACACAGTAGGTGTGATGCATGTCAAAAAACCCTTCTATGGGGTGCGATGGGTGAGAATGGACAAATGGCAGGGTCAATCTGCAAGGTGGAGGAGCATGGAATCTTCCAGAAACTTCTCCTGTGACACTTGCCTCTCTGAATTCGACCAGGGATGACACTTGACTGCTTAGTAGATTTGGAGTAAAGATGGATCTAGGTTAGTTTAATTTCCCCCTATAGATAGGTTATTTCCACATGAATACCATGTGGAAATACCATGGGTTCTCATACCATGGGTCAATACCATAAAGTTAATTTTATTTTAATATTTTTTTATTTATTATTTTTATTTTATTTTGACCAAGTAAAAATGTTTTCATGTTATTCGTTTTATTTTTTATTTAATTTTAGTGTTATTTTTTATGAAATTTAACCGATTCAAAATATTTACAAGACAAGGCATTACAACATATCTTCCATACTAGGTTGGAGAGCACCTCTCAGCGCAATTATTAATTAAACGAGCCTATATCCATCTTAACTCGGGATCTACCAAGCACCGAGAGGGATCAAATATCTTGAGATGGAAATATCTTAAGATGCAAAGAGATTTGATCTCTCTCGGTGATTGGTAAATCTAGAGTTAATATGGATCTAGGCTTGTGTATTTTGACCGATCAAAATGTTTACAAGACAAGACATTACAAAACCTCTTGCATAATGGGCTGGAGAGTGCCTCTTGGCGCAAAAACATATTTCAATTTTATAGAAAAATTTCAAAATATTTTTAGTTTGTTAAGAGACCATGTTCTTTAGAAATAAATAAATAAGTTAAATTACTTTCACTAATGTGGTTTTCTTGGAATAATAATGATGAGTTAGTTTACATTATCAATAGTAATAAAAAATTATAATTATTTTTACCCATTGACAAATGAGTTGTGATAATGAATTTTGGCTTGTCTCGGCTCTGGCTCTAGAGGAAACGAGGGTTTCAGTAATGAAGGCATCAGTAACGTAGAGAGCAGGACAAAGGGTACTGTAGGTAATCCTGCAGAGAAACGAGCAGGGAGCGCAACTATCTTGATATAAGGCCGGAGCAAGGAATACTAAAGCACGACTTGAAGGAACGAAAAGGGAAATAGCACTGAGGGTTTCAGATGGAAACAAACAAAGGGAGGGGAGAGATCCCCTCCTACAAGAGCATGGCAACAGGAGAGGAAAGCAGGGAGCGCCACGAAGATAGGGACGAAGATAAATGGCAACGAAAACTCAGAAAGCGGGGCAAACTGGCAGGCGGGACTGAAAGGTAAATGTCTGCCCAGGGCCACGAAGAAACCCAGGTTCGTAATACCAAACAATAAACTGGAAGAATATAGGATTTATATGAAAGATTATGCTTTAATCTGTAAATTTATAGGGTTCTGGCCGTCAGAGAAAGATCTTTCCAAATGGATACAACAGAGATGGAAACCGAAGGGACACGTAGAACTAAAACTAGGTGCAAAGGGTTTTTTTACAGCGATATTCTCCAACCTATAAGACAAGGAAAGGATATTTGAGGGAGGACCCTATTTCATGAACAATGCAGGCCTATTTATGAGACATTGGGTGGACTGCTACAACCCAGACAAAGAGAGAATGTTGGCGGCCCCGATCTGGATCAGACTCTTTGGGCTCCCAATGGAGTTTTGGGACCCTGAAATCTTAAAAGGCATAGGGAATACAATAGGTTCCTTTGTGAAAGTTGCAGAATCCACGAAGAGAGGAAGATATACATCTTATGCCAGAATATGCGCTTATATGAATATAACAGAACCCCTCCCAGATTATATTGAGTTGGAATATCATGACGAGATCTGGCAACAACCAGTGGACTACGAACACATACCCTTCCGTTGCAGGCGTTGTCACGAGTATGGGCATCTATTCAGGCAATGTCCTCTGAACAGAACAAAGGAAGGAAGGGAGAGGAGGGAAGAAGAGAAAACAACAACAGAGGATACGGAACAAGGCGAAGAGGGTTTTAAGGAAGTCCAACAGAGAAAGAAATCAGGATCCAGCAAAACACAACGACAAATGACAAAAGAGAATAGTACCCTGGAGACACAGAATAAATTCAAAATCCTACAAGAAGAAGAAACTGAGGTGGGGGAAAAAGAAGACAGCGACGAAGAGGTAGCGGAAAGTCCAACGGTAACAGGGAAACAAATATCAGAACAAAAGGGAGTAGACCTTGGGAAGACAAAGGAAAAAAATGAACAATCAAATGAACAAATACAAATGGAGATAGACCCCCAGAAAGAGAGAGGAGGAGAAGAGGAATACATAATGAAGAAGTTGCTGCAGGAATGGAGATCGTTAGATGAAAGGTTCATCCCGGAGGAGAAGAAGCAACTGTATAAAGAAGCATTTCAAAAATACAGAGAAAAAGTAGGAGGAACAACAACAACCAGCTTGGAGCCAATAGATCCACAGGGAAACCAAAATATGGGAATGAGCAGTACTGGCAAAGGAGGGAGAAAAAGGGGCAGAAGGACATTGAATGAGACAATTCAGGAAGTAGGAGAGACATTGGTAAACTCTGGAAGGGTCATACCTCTTTCAGAGGTATTCCAAATACCACCAAAAGTTTTGAAATGATAATTACAAGTTGGAACATAAGAGGCCTCAACAGTAGAGGCAAACAAAGATACTTGAAGGAGAGGTTAAATAGAGACAGACCGAGCATAATGATAATCCAAGAAACAAAGATTAGTACAGAAAGAATGAAAGAGATAATGAGCAAGGGCAATAACAGATATGAAATAATGGGGCAAGATGCAATAGGCAGTGCAGGTGGATTGGCAATCATATGGAACACGGAAGAAATACAATTTGAAAGCTGGATAAGTCTCCCACGAATGCTATCGGGAACATTCAAGGTTATAGGATCAACGGAATATGCTGTCCTAACAGGAGTGTATGGGCCACATACTCCGATAGAACAAAAAAGGTTCTTGCAAAATATAAAAGCAATGAGAGAGCTTATCCCAGAGAGGTTGTGGATTATAGGGGGAGATTTCAACATGATCAAGACCCTAGAAGAAAAGAGAGGAGGGTTGAGAAGGATAGACCCAAATATGGAAGCGTTTAGAGAAATGATAACAGAACAAAGATTAGTGGATATTCAAACTATAAATGGATCCCACACATGGAATAACCGTAGAGGAGGGACAAATCAAATAGCCTCAAGGCTGGATAGGTTCCTGATCTCCGAACAAATCATGATGAAGGATGTGTTTATAGAAGCCATGATCCTTCCAGTAGCAGGCTCAGATCATTGGCCAATAAAGCTGGAGATTGATTTCAAGCAAAGCCCCAAAAGTAGACCTTTCAGGTTTGAAGCTTTCTGGCTCAGAGACCAGAAGCTCCTACCGAAAATAGAAGAGTGGTGGACAAAAAGCGAACAAAGAGGTAGAAACAAAATGCAAACCTTTCAACTTAAACTGAAAGAGTTAAAAGGAAGAATTAAAAAATGGAACAAGGAGGAATTCAGGGACATCTTCAAGGATCAACAGCGCCTAGAACAAAAGATGAGCGAAATGCAGCAGAAGGACATTCTAGAAGGTAGAAATGAGGAGAGAACCAGAGAGGAAGGCATAATAATAAGTCAATTAGAAGAACGCAGGATACAGTAAGAAATTTTATGGAAACAAAAGTCCAGAATCCAGTGGCTCAGAGAAGGAGAGAGAAACACAAAGTTTTTCCATAAGGCTATGATTCAACACAGACAAAGAAACAAGACATTTTCTATCAAAAACAAGGAATGCCAGCGCATAACCCAGCATGAGGATATGGAACAGAACTTGGTAAAGCATTTTAAAGACCTTCTCAAAGAACCCCAGAGAAACAGATCAGAGGCAATTTCCAAGGTAGTAAAAGAAATACCCAAGTTAGTAACCAGAGATCAGAATTTAGCCCTGATGAGGAGTGATACTTTAGAGGAAGTAGAGGAAGTAGTGAAGGGCCTGAAAAGAAATAAAGCCCCTGGACCTGATGGGTACACTGCGGAGTTCTACCAAGCTTGCTGGCACTTCATAGGGGAAGAAATCCTAGAAGTGGTGGAGGAGGCACGCATTCACCAAAAAGTTTGGCCGGGGTTAAATTCAACTCTATTAACTCTAATCCCTAAATCGGCCCACTCTGAAACAGCAGAAGGCTTCAGACTGATTGCCCTATGTAATGTTATTTACAAGATTATAGCCACCTTAATGGTCAGTAGGCTCAAACCGATCCTGCCTAATATCATATCCCCTGAATAGACAGGGTTCGTGGAGGGAAGACAAATCCTGGATGGATTGGTAGTCTCTCAAGAAGTCATACATACCTTAAAACAAAGAAAAGAGCCAGGTATGATGATCAAGCTGGACCTTTCAAAAGCTTATGACAGGTTGAATTGGAAGTATCTGGAAGCCATACTTCAAGCCTATGGGTTCTGTAACAGATGGGTAAATTGGATACTCAGTATGATAGCCACACCGAATTTCTCTATACTCCTAAATGGAACACCGACAGCAACCTTCAATGCAACAAGAAGCCTGTTCCAAGGAGACCCCCTGTCCCCTTTTTTATTCATAATAGCAGCAAAAGGGTTAGGAAGGTATTTTAAGAAAGAACTAAGAGAAAGGAAAATTAAAGGGCTACGCTTGTGGGGAAACAACATCTCAGTTACGCACCAGCAGTTCGTTGATGATATCATGATCTTCTGCAAAGTATCTTTGAGAGAAGTGAAGAAGGTAAAGGAGATCCTGGAGGTATTTATGGAGGCTTCAGGAACTGAAATAAATAAAGAGAAATCGAGCACTTTCATATTCAATTCACCGGAGACTGTTAAAAATCATTTAACAAGAATCTTGGGATACAGAAAAGGAGAATTGCCTACCAAGTATCTAGGAATTATGCTCGACCTAAGCTCTCTAAGGATAGCCAACTGGCAACCCACTATAGAGAAACTCAAAAATAGACTCGAAAACTGGTCTTTTCGGTCTTTAAATATTGCAGCTAGGCTGGTGCTTCTCAAATCGACACTCCAATCTATCCCTATATACCCCCTATCGGTTATGGCAGTACCGAAAGGAGTCTACACCAAAATGAACGAAATCTACAGGAAATTTTTATGGGGAGGACCTAAACAACAGAAGAAATGGGCCCTATGCTCATGGAACAGCTTAACAAAACCTAAGGAGGAGGGGGGGTTAGGGCTAAGAGATCCATTCACCCTAAATCAAATCCTTGCAGCGAAGCTCTGGTGGCGGTGGTTGAAAGGAGGCAAAGATCTCTGGAAAGAAATATGGACATCAAAATATAACATGCCCACTACAACTGAAGAAATACTGAGAAAGGCAGATATGCCGAAAGGTTCAGCAATATGGGAACTGGCATGCCAGAACAGAGATATCATAAGAGAACATGCATTCTGGGAAATTAGGGACGGACGAACAACAAAATTCTGGGAGGAAGCTTGGCAGCAGAGGGGAAAAATGTTGGAAAATCAGGGAATGCAAAACACATACAGGACAGCCAAGGAGAATGATTAACCCTAGTCAAAGATTACTGGAAGGAAGGAGGCGAAAATGAGATCTGGAGAGAATGGAAAGGACCAGAAGAATGGGATAATAACATAGAGGAAGATCTAAAAGCACGGATAAATAAGGAATTGGACTCAAGAAGGATTAAAAAAAGAGGTGGCCCAGATATCCTCAGATGGGGGGGAAACACAAAAGGTACTTTCACAACCAAAGAAGCATACACCATAAAAATCAAAGGCGCTCAGGACGATCACAGCCAAGACTGGAAACAACTATGGAAGAACAGATGGTGGCCTAAGGTCACAATGTTTGCCTGGCTGGTAGGAAGAAAGCGCATACTCACATGGGATCAAATTCAAAAAAGAGGATTCTCAGGACCGTCAAGGTGCAGCCTATGTAAGCAAAGAGATGAAAACCAGGAACACATCTTGAACGGCTGTAGAGTAGCCCAACACCAATGGGAAGAAACTAGAAGCCTCTTTGGAAAGACAAAAAGAGACCCCCAGGATATAACTCAAACTTTATTCCAATGGGGAAAGGGACAATTCCAAAGTCCGGTGATCAGAAGAGCCTGGAGCCTGGTAGTGGGGTTCAACATATGGAACATTTGGAAAGAGAGAAATAAAAGGATCTTTCAAGGTAAAACATCTACTCCAGAGGAGGTTTGGAAAAGAACTCAGAGCCAAATAAGGGAAACAATTCTATCGGAAACATGGGCAGAGGAGGACTGGAACACCCCGGAGGAAGAGAGATATATCCTAAGAAAGCTAAACTTGGAACCAGGAATGGTCTTTCCACACCACCAAAAGAAACAGGTCATAAGAAACCAAAGCCCTACTGTTTTTATCCGCCCTCAAGAAGGCTTCACCAAATTAAACTTCGACGGGGCATCAAAAGGAAATCCAGGTCCGGCAGGATATGGTGGAATCTTCAGAGATAGCCAAGGTCAAACCAGATGGATATATGCAGACAGAGGAGGTTTAATGAGTAACAACGAGGCCGAGTTCATGGCGATATACCAAGGAATCAAGATCGCCATAAGGAATGGATATAGGAAATTAGAAATCGAAGGAGACTCTAATTTGGTTATAGAGACTATCAAGAAACTTAACCATGGAAAGTCTTGGGAACAGGTGGCCAAGAGCTGGAGAACAGCGGGGTTGGTACAGGATTTAGAAGAAATCATGAAAAGTATTGATTATAAAGTCATACACCATGTAAGGAGAGAAGGTAACAGACCAGCAGACTATTTGGAAAACTGGGGATGTAATGAAACAGGGGGAAAAGTGGATAGCAGATGGACAGACCAGCTGGCCGCGACAAGATGGGTGGACTTAGATCGAATCATAGAACAAGACTATAATGCAGCAACACAACTATGAATATGATAACAGGTATGCCCCGATCGGGGTGGTGAACTACGGACATTGCAGGGCACTGATGGGATGGGAAGGTGGTCGGCAGACGTCATTCAGAACGGCAATAATTAATCAAGCTGAGGTGAAGGGCGGTGGAGTAGTGTGCATACCAAGGAATGAAGCGAAACAAATTATGGCAAGAGCAGGAATAAGACCCGGCGGCGATCATCTGCAACCTCAGATGCTAGGTGGCGAAATTCATTTAAGAAGTAACGCAGGCGGAATGACAGACAAACGGAAGGCAAGGAAGGTGGGGAGGGAAGAATTGGTCTGGCAGAGAGACGTAAACCAAAGACTCAGGCGCAGCATAAGTATTAGGATGGAGGGAGGAAGAAGGGAAAAACAGGAGGTGGAGGGTGAAGGGAAGAACTCTGGGAGAGAGCAGGAACAACTGACGGTGGCGACCGATAGCTCCGAAGATAAAGATATGGAGATAGGAAAGGCGGATGGCGGGGTGAGAGTGACCTTTGAAGTCAGGCAGAGCAGTAGAAATAGCATCAGAGGTAGGCCGAGCAAAAGAGGAAGACGCAGAGGGCGAAGGAGAACGAGGCAGGAGGACTATGCTGGAAAAGAGACTCCAGTTTATGAACAGCAGAGGAGGGGACGACGCTCCATCGGGCAGGCAGCTCAGGAAGCAGAGGCAGCCTATAGTAAGGAAACCAACGCAGACGTTAGGAGAATCATCGATGCGCTGGAGAACAGAGTGCTGGAAGAACCTTCGGACCCCGAAATGGAAGAGTGGGACACCCTGCTGCCAGACCCTGGGAACACGCGAGGGAGACTTACGCTGTACAAGCAAGCACTTCATATGTACTGGGTGATGAAGCACCTGCTTGCCAGGGCCATGGAGCAAGTTGCAGTTGAGATGACAGAGATTGCCCAAGGGATGCCGGACATGAAGAAAGAGATGGCCAGCTTGCAGTTTATGACCCGGAACCAGGACATCAAATTAGAAGAAATAAGAGGTATGCTGAAGGACCTGATAAAGGCAAAGCGAGAGGAGGAGCCCAAGCAAGAGATGTAGGCAGACTGAAGAGTATGCCCAGTCACTCTTTTTGTTTTTGCATGATGATATAAACTGCAGTGCTCTTTTGTTTAAGATAGCTTGTTAAGTTTCTGATTATAGACAGCAAGGAATATATAGCAGATAGAAGACTGTAAGACTTATGTTAGATGTAAGTTTTGATGTTAGACAAGTAAACCGATCTAGACTATATTTTTGAGGGACCAACAAACCTGGTTTCCCTTTGGGGCAGGTTGAGGTCGCCTTTGCATGTATACTCTATTTTCGATGTATATAATAGAGGGGTGAGGAGGTATCTTAATGATAAAAGGGGCTATATGTTTTGTAATAATTATTATTAATTAAAAATTTTATTTTAATTTTATAGAAAGAATTCAAATTATTTTTAATTTGTTAAGCTTCTAAGTTTTTTCGAAATAAGTAGATAAGTTAACACTTTAAGAGTGAAATTTACTTTTTGTAACTTATTAGTAAATTATTTTAATTGATGTGGTTTTCTTGAAAAATAGTGATGATTTAATTTACATTTCCAATAGAAATTAAAAATAACCAATATTTGTACCAATTAACAAATGAGTTATGATCATTTTTACCACCTTTTTGAAAAAAAAAAAAAAAAATTAAAGTTGTAATAAACTAGCAATTGCACCAGATATTGCAAAGGAAACGTCATAAGGTGGTAGCAGAGAAACTAGTAGCTTGAAGTGTATTGTAAATCGATGCAATATCTACACATCATTGGAATGTTTTCAAAATGATATCTTTACAATGCCCAAGATCGTTCAATCAACATGTATTACCACGATAAAGAACAATATAAAAACCTAAAAAATAGGCTTTCGAACACCCTTTGAGGGCATAAATGAGAATGTTAAAGGTACTTTCCTTGGACATAACTTTTGAAGTGCTTCCATGGTAGTGTATAATATCTACAATAAACATATGACAGGTATTGTATAAAAATCAATATTTGAAACAAGTTACAATTCTTCTAATCAAATTCTACATCACAATTACAGTACTGGAACAAATTGTCAAGCTAAGTCTAAGTAGCCATAACTCCAAAAATATCTAGAGACTAATACTAGAAATTACTTATTTGGAATCATGTATCATTCTAGATGTATTTCCATCATGTTTAGTCATGAAATGTAAGATGCATTTTCAAAACTTGAAAAGAAGAAAGTAGAAAAAATAAAATGTGCACCCAAAGATGAAAAATATGAAAACATGTTATGTTCTAGGAAAAGCAGACACATTTGTAATCATTGCTCTTAAATCTACTATCACACAAGAAAATATAAACAAGAAATAGTTTTGCATGTCTTGTTATATATGCCACAAAATATCTCAATGAATGGTTTTTTTAGTGCACAGTCATTAAAAAATATAGGTTTATTGGCGTCATCCCTTGAGAAACATAAAATATCACCTATGCTCAAAGAAACATAAAAAGTTATATATTAAAAATAAAAAATAAGGGTAATTATGAGAATCTTGTAGTATAAGAATAAGTCAAAACTCTCTTAAAGAACATTAAGAAATCATTTGCATTACCAGAAGACTTTGTTCGAGGATTTCCCTTTTCAAATTCATTAACATGGAAGTTCACACTTGCAACTTCAGGTTTGTTGTGTGTAGTTATAGACCGGTCTAAAATCAGGTGCACAAGATTGTGAATAGTAGTTTATGTTGAAGAATGCCTGAACCCGTCAGCTTTCAATGAAGAATGTATGAATCTATTAGTTTGTCCTTTCTTTGTGTTCGTAAGAGGTGTACCTAAAACAGGAGTAACAGATTTCCCTGGGCCTTTCCTTGATAACGCTACTTAAGTAAGGTGTTCTCAGTGCCACCTCCTCATTCTGCAAAGTCCACTTACAAGAAAAAATGAATCCTATATGTTGGTGGTTGTTTGATAAGTAGACATATTCAATGCGGAAATTCCTAGCATTTCTGGATGATATTAGTACACTATAGATTCTTAAAAAATGACAGAGAATAATACTAAATAGACTTATGCTAGCGCTGGCAGCATTTCAAGTTATCCAAAAAGGTCAAGACAACTGTAGCCAATTTCGAACATCCCAAAGACTCTAACCATCAATCTTGCAACTCATTATACACCATAAATATTAGTTAAAAATCCATTACGAACAACAACCATTCTATAATTGTAAGGGCATATAGATTTGGAAAACACTTCAATCATTATTAAGGGCACGAAACACATATATTTGGTCCCTTACCTATATTTTCATATTGAGACAATATTTCTCACAATGAGACATTGGACCATGGTTGACCATGATTGATTTTCATATTGACCATGATTGATCATGGTTGACCATGATTGATCATGGTTGACCATGATTCACCATGATTCACCATGGTTGACCATGATTTATTTTCCTATTGAGACAATCCTTGTCACAATGCGATGTTGGACCATGGTTGACCATGACTGAACATGCTTGACCATTGTTGATTTTCATATTGAGGCAATCTTTGTCACAATGTGATGTTGGACCATGGTTGACCAGGATTTACCATGGTTGATGATGGTTGATGATGGTTGACGATAGTTGAACATGGTTGATTTTCATATTGAGACAATCTTTGACCATGGTTGATGTTGGATCATAGTTAACCATGATTATAAACCCAAGGGATTTATATTAAACCTTAAAATTAATATTATAAACCCTATGAATTATATTATACCCTAGGAATATGAACCCTTAGATTAATAAACCCAAGGAATTTATATTATAAACCCAAGGGATTGATACTAAAAAACCAAGGGGTTATAAACCCAAAGGAATAATATTAAGCCCAAGGGATTGATATAATAAACCCAAGGTATATAAACCCTAAGATAAATATTATAAAACCTAAAATAAACATAATTGACCATCATTCACCATGGATGATTTTCATACTGACACAATCTTCATCACAATGTGACGTTGTACCATGGTTGACCATGATTGATTTTTATAATGAGACAACCTTTGTCAGAATGTGACATTGGACCATGGTTGATTTTCATATTGAGATAATCTTTGCCACAATGTGATGTTGGACCATGGATCACCTAGATTGACCAAGAAATTATTAATTTTCTAAACCAAAAAGAAATGATAAACCCAAGGCATTAATATTATAAACCTTATATTTTGTAAACCCAAGCGATCAATATTTTAAACTCAAGCGAATAGTAAACCCAAGCAATTAATAAACCCTTCATATCAATATTATAAATAATACAGATTTATAAACCCAATGAAATGTAAGCTGAAGTGACTATATTATTAGTAAAAGAATCAAAATTATAAACCCAATTGATTAATACTGTAAATGCAAGGGATATATAAACCTAAGGGATAAATTTTAATGCAAAGTAACATTGCAATAATGACTATCAAATCAATAGTGACATTAATTAATGTGGATGTCACAATTTGATATTAAAACCCTATTTTAAACCCTAATTTTGTAATATTGAGCAAGGGCATAGAATAAATTGCAATGTAATGAAAAATTATGAAAATAAGTATCAAATTAATTGTTATGTTACAACAATGTGTATATGAATATGGCATTTGAATGATTTTTGTACTATTCTAATACCATAAGATGAAAACCCATTATAATGTAAGAACATGGCATTGGAAAAATTGGAAATATTGTAAACCCAAGGTATATATACCCTTCGATAAATATTATAAACCCTAAAACAAACATGGTTGACCATGGTTGATTTTCATATTGAGACAATCTTTGTCAAAATGCGGCGTTGGACCATGGTTGATTTTCATATTGAGACAATCTTTGTCACAATGTGACGTTGGACCATGGTTGACTATGATTGACCATTAATGACCATAGTTGTCATAATGCATGTTGGATCATGGGACAATCTTTGTCACAATACAACCATGATTATTAATTTATATACTAATAACTAGTTCAAATTATATACTAACTATTTATATATATTAATAATTATTAAAATAACTTAAATTGATATATAATGTATTTTTGTCTTCTACATAATTAATTTTGATATTAGAAATATATACAAAGTCATTATATATATAACTAATCAATTATATATATATGATATGGTTTTTTTATATATAATTTTTTTTTAAATGAATAAAATAATTTGTAATTAATTATCAAAAATACATAACATTTAATAATATACTTTATAAAATAATGCAATTTTAACGGATGAAAAAAAAAAACAAATTACTAATTTGGCCGAGTGGAAATTGAATACATTTTTACTGATTTTATTTTATATGTAATATAAATTATTTAGATTTTAAAAAATAAAAATAAAAAAATATTAATTTAATTTGTTATTATTAATGTGAATATATATTAAACCAATTCCCTATCGCCATATATCTAATTACATAATTAACATTTCGAAAGAGCACAAGTTTTTTATGTCAATAATTAACATTTCGAAAGAGCACAAGTTTTTTATGTCAATGATATTTGTTAATATGAACGTTTAAGAACAAAATTCCAGTTATCAATTTAATTGCTTCTCACACATGCATATAACAAATGAAATGAAGGGTATAAATATTATTCTACGATATACTATCTTATGCAATCGCAAATATTGAGGAAGTGGATAAATGTGAGTGCTACGTAGTGTAAATTATACAACATGAGTGCTACGTAGTGTAAAAACTATTGTAGCCATTGCCATCCTATGTGACAAATATAAACTGGTCACATAGCTAGCAACGAAATTTGACAAATTCATGAAGAAATTGGGAACTCGAAAACACTCCTTAGAACCGACCTAGTTACAATTACCATCAAATGCACACTAGTCTTCCTAATTGAATTTTGTATCAATGAGTTAAGTAGAAATGGATAAAAACAAACTTGTCATGTATTGTTAATTGAAAACCATTGTTCTAGGAAACACACATTTTCACATAGGGCGTCTTATATGACCAGGGTGTCGTTGTAAACACTGCTAACCACTTCAAAAAGATGTGTGTTGCTGGTATCAAAATATCCTTCTTCCTACTTGAGAACAACTTTCAAATACTTTGTCTATATCACAAACCTCTGTCTTTCTGCAGTCCTTGTCTAGCAAAAACCCTCTAAAACACATGTCCATTGTAAGTTAAATTGCTCGACTTTAAAGCGACCCAAAATGTATGTCGTTAAAGAATAATGGATAAACGATAAGTTGATTAAGAATTGATCTGAAAATGGAATAGGTGATTTCTGCCTCTTTTTCCAAAATCAAATGAAACAAAAACTATTAGGCCCGCGTTGACTCTTTGCAAGCATGAAAATGGGTCTTCATAAGAAATATGCTTGCTTAGTGTCCCTTCAAGAATGAATTAGTTCTCATGTGAAAGTTAATCATAATGAACATAATGCATATAATTCATGTAAACATAAAGAAGAACAACACAAAATTTGATGACGAAGTTCACCCCTCCTGGGCTATATCTCTAGGTCTGTCAACATGACTAGACCACTCAAATTTCAGTGTAAAATTGAAGTACATAAAGTATGCTAATGATCATGTGCCTATTTCCCTTTTAAGGAAATGTTATCCTTCAAATAACTCTCACATAAAAACAACATGAAAACCTGCAATCACCATGTAAACTACAACAATACAAGGAGTCTTCTGCAAAGACCCTAGACCTCATCTGAAAAAGAGCATACATGTAAAAAGAAGGACATAATCCAAGCTTCCCTCATCTTGACATAGAGAGAAAAATGTCTAAGAGTTGAACCTTGCAAGTATCAGTTGCTACAAATGAATTTTGAAGGTGAATAAACCCCTACAAGGTCTTCTTCATGCTCAACACCCTCAGAAAATGCCGTTAATCATTGTTTGATCCATACATCCCTTAGCCTCCAACCTGCAAACAGGCCATCTAGATGTGCCATAAACATAAAAAAAAAAGAGGTCACCAATGGATTCAAAGCATCCAAAAACCCCCAGGTAGCCTCTTTCTGAGCTCAAATTGGTGAAAAACTCAAAAGTTGTGAGCTACAATCTCATTCATGAACTTGATTGTTAATCATCCTACAATTTCGCCCTTCTAGCTAACGATCTTACAATTCCACCTTGAAAATCGCTAACTTAGTGACAAATTCACCCTCCGAAAGTGAAATTTGTTGGGCCATTAAATTGTCCTCTAACCCCTTTGACTAGTTAAATCATGGCCATATGGCCACATAGGGTCGAGGGTTGGGCCTTAACACCCGCCCCCGATGGCCTAGCCCTTAAATTCCAGGCGAACGATTACATGGGGTCATGGGTCTATGGAATGGGCCTTAATGCCCGCCCTACTTGTCGGAGCTCCTTTCCTCTTAGCGCGCGATCATGTGTGGGCGCATGTGCCCTGGGGCTACCCCCCACCAAACTGTCACTTGTGGTCATGTGTTGTAGCATGTGACTGTGGCTTGAGGCTGGGGCTAGGCCCCGAGCCCTTGGCTCCCTTCGTCGGTCCTGTGGTGTCGGGTGTGGTCATGGGCTAGGGCTTAGACCTCACCCCTTCCCCCATATATAATGTGCGCTCATTCAAATATATATTGGCCATTATGATTAACAAGGACCAAAATGCGGCATAATGGTATGCCGTTGGACTTGTGGAAATGAGGTCTCGTGTTCAAATCTTATGGTGTGTTGTTCGACCCAAACCAATATTTTGCATGACACCGGGGTGCCATGTGGCAGCTCATGATTGGGCCACGTGGCACCATTTAATTGGTCCATGCATAAACACCATAACGAATCAAATTTCACCACATGCCAATGAACCAGAGGATGACACTTGGCAACTTGTGATTTGGTTGTACCCTACACAGTCACCCTAGTGACTTAGCGGTACGGAATCCCAGTCCACTGCTCTACTCAAATTTTAGTTATTTCACTAAACAGTCAACGCACAATAACTTGAGCATACGGTGTTGGATTGAGGTGAAACAAACGTCGTTGGATTCAGAACGACGAGTGCTTCAATTTGGCGCTGATTTCAATAAGTTTTTGGCACTTTCATTTTCGAGCATAAATTTGTTCCCTTGATCACTCCTCCCCACTAGGAACTTTTGGACTCCAAAATTTTACTTTCATAGTTCATATAAAGAGGCTGCAACTTAAAAATACCCAACAACTCAATCTGAATTGCAAAATTTTCAATTGACAACATTGGCCTTGCCTATAAGCACATCCATCTTATACAATCTTGGAAACAAAGATTTGATTCACACAAGTTTCGTCTTGAATACTTGTATAAGTGAACATGTGACAATTTGTAGACAAACTTGAACGATAAACTTTGTACATTCACTAAAAAGTCCTTGAACATGTGGACTTATAAAAAGCGAATACATACATCAATGAAAACATTTACTTGTTGAACATAGTGACAATGATGTTCACTTTACAATGTACCTAAATAAGTAATGACAACAAGTATTTACAAACAATTTACAAAACATCTTTACAACAAGTCTACCCAAATCTTGCCTCTCCTAGGCTTTTGGGTTCTCTTCTTGCACCATCTTGTTTTGAAGGTTTCTTAGGATTGTGGGGATTCCTCTTTGCCACCTCTTGCAATTTGGTCAACTTGTGCTCTGATACCAAACTGATTTGAAAATGGAATAAGTGATTTCTGCCTCTTTTTCCAAAATCAAATGAAACAAAAACTATTAGGACCGCGTTGACTCTTTGCAAGCATGAAAATGGGTCTTCATAAGAAACATGTTTTCTTAGTGTCCCTTCAAGAATGAATTAGTTCTCATGTGCAAGTTAATCATAATGAACATAACACATATAATTCATGTAGACATAAAGAAGAGCAACACAAAATTTGATGACAGAGTTCACCCCTCCTGGGCTACATCTCCGAGTTTCTCAACATCACTAGACCACTCAAATTTTAGTGTAAAATTGAAGTACATAAAGTATGTTGATGACCATGTGGCTATTTCTCTTTCAAGGAAATGTTCTCTTCATAGAACTCTCACATAAAAATAACATGACAACCTGCAATCACCATGTAAACTACAACAATAACCATAGTTACCGATCAAACGGGAACTATTACCTCAAAACAGGTACTCGAGCCCAAAAATCCCAAACAAACATGAAAAAACAACCCAAAAATAAAAAGTGTTGATTCTGCATCACCATTTTTTCAGAGCAAAATTTTCAATATTTTTTAAAAATAACAGTAAAAAACAATAAAAACCATTTTGTTTGGTGCAAAAAACACCTTGAAATCGAAAAGTGTTGATGTCAAAATAATGTCTTTTTTTCCAGGGTACATTTTCAACATTTTTTAAAAATGACGTTAAAAATAAAATATTTTCACTTTGAAAAACTTTAAATTTCCAATGATTTTAAAGTATGACATTAATGATAAAATATCACGTCTTTGAAAAGCCTTAAAATTCCAACGATTTTTAAGCATGACATTAAATTTAAAATATCACTTCTTTGAAAAACCTTAAAATTCCAACAATTTTCAAGCATGGTGCTAAGAAAAAATATTTATAATTGTTTTCAACCATAACATTAAAGATAAAATATCGCGACTTAGAAAAACATTAAAATATTGACAATTTTTCAACCATGGAATTAAAACCAAAGATTATGACTACAAAACAATCTTAAATTTTCAAAATATTTCAAGCATGACATTATGGAAAAATTTTATAACTAAAAAAACTTTATAAATGAACCCCTTAAGGAAAGAGTTATTATACCAAGACAAATTTTCTAAATGCTAAATGTATAGCGATTTTAAAATCTTAGTCTAAGACAACTTGATACATTGCAAAATAAAAATAAAAATCAACTATCAAATTGACACGCAGTGTAGGTGAGCTCAACCCATTGTAATGAAAACTTAAAGACCAACCATGAAATTAACACATTGTGGAGCAAACTCGATTTATTATAACGAAAAATTTAAAATCAACTATCAAATTGCACATAATGGGATCGGGTTGCTAGACAAGCATCAACACGGACCCTATATATATATATATATATATATGAAAGATACATAAGAAAACAAAAATTCAAATATTGAAAAATAAAAAATAAAAAATAATAACAAGTAATAAAGAATTAAAAAAACATGACAAAAAAATCAAATATAAAAAATATATAGAAATGAAAAAATTCAAATATTGAAAAAAACAACAAAAACACACAAAAATACAAAAGAAAAAAAATTCAAATATGGAAAAAAAATGAAAACAAAAAATAATAACAAGTAAAAAAAAAAAACATGAAAAAAAAAACAAATATAAAAAATATATAGTAATGACATTTAAGAAAAACTATAAAATGTAAAACAAATTAACCATGCCATAAAAAAAACAAAAAAAAAAAACTTAGAGAAAAACAAAAAACCTATAAAAATGTTAAAAAAAACATAAAACATAAAAAGAAAACATGAAACACGACAAAAATAAAAATAATAAAAACATGTTAGTAATCAAACATAAAAATATATAAAAGAATAAAAAATAAAAAGCATAAAACATAAAAATAAAAAACATGACAAAAAAAAACACAAAACATGTTAGTAATAAAACATAAAAATAAGCCCACGGGGTTTTGGATTGACGACGAATGGATGCACTGTTAAGGCACTCCTTGCAATAGGTCACTAGTTCAAATCCCCCGTGGGTGCTTACCTACCAAAAAAAAACATAAAAATAAAAGTAATAAAACATGACAAAAAAAATCAAATACAAAAAATATAAAAAACAAAGAAAAAAACAAAAAACAAAAAACCTAAAAAAAAAAACCAAACCAAACCAAAGTTAACTTGTAAAAATAATAAAAAAAATGAATAAAAAATTAGCAAAATATATATATATATATATATATATATATATATATATATATATCAAAAAAATAAATAAAAGATGAATTTTTTTCGAAAAAATATATATAATTTAAAGAAAAACAAATTGAACCACAAACAAAAATCTAAAAACCTTTTTTTATGTTACGAAAAACAAATAAAAAAGAAAAGCCTCATGAAGAAATAATAATAATAATAATAATAATTAAAATTAAAAACTAAAAATTAAAAAATATTTAAATTAAATAATTTAAATAAACAAAATTAAAAATAAAAGATAAAATAAAATAAAAATTTAAGAATAATTTTTTTTAAATTAAAATTATAAAAATAAAGAAATAATATAAAATTAAATTAAAAAACAAAACAGAACAAAAAACAAAAAAAACAACAACAACAACAAAAAACAAAACCATTAAAAATGTAAATTTAAAACAAAAAAATTATAAAAATTAAAGAACAAAATTAAAATAAAAATAAATAAATTTTAAAACATATTACAAAAAAGAAATCAAAACAAATTAAAATAAAATCACCCTCCACCCCATCACCCGCCACCCCACTCTCGGCTCTCCCCTCCTCTCCCCTTTGCCTCCCGACTGCTCCCCTCTACTTTCTCCTCTCTCCCTCTCCACTCTCCCCTTTGCACCCTCAGCCCTCCTCCTCCCTCCCCCCACCGGACCCCTCCCATCCCCAAACCCCCACCTCTTTTCTGCCCTCACCCCCCTCGCCCCTTCCCTCTCCCCTCTCCCCCCACAACCCTCACTCACCCTCATGCCCTCCCCGCCCGTTGGCCACTGCCTTGGGCCCTGGGCAGGGAGGAGAGAGCGCTGAGTGGGGGTCGAGGGAGGGGAGAGAGGAGGGGAGGGGTAGGGGGGTTGGAAGGGTGGGCGGGGAGGAGTGGAGGGGTCGGGTAGGGGGGGAAGGGGGCCGAAGGGGAGAGAGGAGGCGTCGAGGGCGGTGTTATGTTGTTTGTTTTTTTATAATTGTGTTTTTGTTAATTTATTTTTTTAATTTAATTTTTTTATTTTTTTTCTTTTAATTTTTTTAATTTTTATTTTATTTTTTAATGTTTTTTTTTAATTTTGATTTTTGATATATATATAATTTAAAAAAATATTTCTTTAATTTTTTATTTTATTTTTAATCTTGTTTATTTAAATTATTTGATTTAAATATTATTTATTTTAATTATTTAAAAATAAATAAATAAATAAGGTTTTTCTTTTTTATTGGTTTTTTTAACTTTAAAAAAAATGTTTTTATATTTTTTTGTGGTTCAATTTGTTTTTCTTTAAAAAAAAAAAAAAAAAAAAAATTCATTTATTTATTTATTTTTTTTTTGATATTTTTTTATTTATTTTTTGTTTTTTTTCATTAATTTCTTATTCAAATTTTTTTTTTTTTTACGAGTTAATTTTGGTTTTTTACAATTTTATAGGTTTTTGTTTTTTTTCCTTTTTCTTATATTTTTTTGTATTTTATTTTTTTTGTCATGTTTTTTTATTATTATTTTTATGTGTTATTACTAACATGTTTTATGTTTTACCCAAAGGCGGGTGTCAATAGTATTAATTAAGGTGATAAGACGAACTGCCAGTGAACAGGAGAGCCATCTGGCTACCTGCATCGTCCCGAGTGCTTACCTCAGGCGAATTCATAACATCTTGCAGGAGATAATAAATGACACCGAAAGTTGTGTCACATTCACCTCCCTCATAGTCATGGCCCCTGCAGATCGAGTTGCAAGTCCTCCTGTTCTACATGGTGTCTGCCCTCCGCATGCCACTGAACCGTGTATTCGCACTGCGACAGGCAGTCGTTCCCTGATTCTTCCTTGCCTGGATCTTGGTCATGGTTTCCATTTTTCTCATTCTAGTCTATGTAGTTTAGACCAAGCCCTGACCTACGCAGCTCACTCACAACGTCGCTATACTCCAGCTCCTTTGCTATCAATACAACTTGCAATTCTGCTATGGCTCACCTCAGACATCGCATGCGCAGTCGGCGAGGAGGAACCCGTGGAGGATTCATCCGCTCGCAGACCTTGACCAGCTCTGCCTTAGATTCCCCGGACTCAACCACTGAGATTACCAATCCACTCATTTACCCCTCTCATCGCTACCCGAATACTCGAAGTGGCAAAGGTAGGAGGGAAGGTGTTGTTTGCTCTGCGGATTTCCCTCTTCCTCCTTATCCCGCCCCTCACAGCACTCAATTTCGCTTCCATAGTTCCTTAAATCGACCTACAATAACTGCGACTGTCACAATCTCCTTCGCGAAAGAGCCTGAGCCGCAAGCTCCTCTGTCTAGTCTCAGGGACAAACAGAGCGGGGAAGGTCCAAGTCACTAAGGTATTAGCATCCCGAGCAACAAGCAACAAAGTGAAAACAGAATGACTCTGCATGGCAAGGTTAAAGCTGGCGGTTCTTCAGCTGAGGATGCCAAGCATCATGGCACGAAAGCTTCGGGCAGCAGGCAGAACGACACTTGTGAGAGACAAATGGGCGCAGGAGGCAATGAGGAGGCTCCACCAACTCAAGGCGTGTCTGAAGCGGATGACGACTGGTATCAATTCGCCTGCAGGATTGAGGAGGAGCCAGCCCCGGAGGAGCCACCGGCTTAACACGTGGCCTCTTGCGAATGCGCCCTGCTGCCAGGTGGATGTGTTTCAATGTTTTGTGGTTCTGGATGTGTCTCGGTCTTTTGGTTAAGTCTTTGCCAGGTGGATATGTCTCACTGTCTTTCAGATATGTCTCTGTCTTTTTGGTTCTAGAAATGCACTCTTTCTTTGTTTTTCTGGAAAACCAAGGTTTACTCAACAGTGGTTTTTTTTTCTGGTTCAATGGGCTGGTTTCCCCCATAATGGGGGCAGTCTATATGGCTTCTTGGACTGGTTTCCCCTATTTAGGGGCAGTCCAAAACAAAGAGTTTTCAATTGTGATGATGATAGATGATCAACAACTATGAGGCCATGCCTCTCTGTAACCTTTTTGTACCATATCAATAGATCAATATTACTTAATAAATAAATAAAAAAACATGTTTTATGTATTTTTGGGTCATGTTTTTTTATTTTTATTTTTATGTTTTATGTTTATTTATATTTTTGTTATATATATATATATATATATATAGATTACTAACATGTTTTTATTATTTTATTTTTTTGTCATGTTTTATGTTTTATTTTTATGTTTAATGTATTTTTTTACATTTTTATAGGTTTTTTGTTTTTTTTTGTTTTTCTTTTTTATATATTTTTTTGTATTTTTTTTTTGTCATGTTTTTTTTTTTTAACATGAAAATCACCAACATTTAAAAAAAATTATCCACACTTAATTCATTAGAAAATTTAAAGTGTAAAACTAAGTCCTTTAAACAAAAAGGGTTGATGCTCATCAACACTTTTCAAAATAAAGATGAAAATCACTAACAAAAAAAAATGTTCACACTTGATACATAAAAAAATTTAAAGTGTCAAAATTAAGCCCTCTAAAAAAATGTGTTGATGTTGCATCAACACTTTTCAAAATCAGCATGAAAATCACTAACATTTAAATATATTGTTCATACTTGATACATAAAAAAAAAAAAAAAACAAAAAAAAACAAAAAAGTTAAAGTGGCAAAAATATGCTAAAATAAAAAGGCGTATTCTGAATCACCATTTTTCAAAATCGAGTGATTTTTTGCTACCTAAAAAAAACGGGTACTAGGTCATTTTCTCATTTGATCGATAACTATGTTAATACAAGGAGTCTTCTGCAAAGACCCTACACCTCATTTGAAAAAGAGCATACATGCAAAAAAAAAGGACATAATCCAAGCTTCCCTCATCTCGACATAGAGAGAAAAATGTCCAAGAGTTGAACTTTGCAAGTATCATCTACTGCAAATGAATTATGAAGGTGAATAAACCCCTACAACGTCTTCTTCATGCTCAACACCCTCAGAAAATGCCACCAATCGTTGTTTGATCCATACATTCCCTTAGCCTCCAACCTAAAAAAATGCCATCTAGATATGCTCAAAACATAAAACATATGTCACTAATGGATTCAAAGCATCCAAAAACCCGTAGGTAGCCTCTTTCTGAGCTCAAATTGGTGAAAAACTCAAAAAGTTATAAACTACAAGCTCATCCATGAACTTGATTATTAACCACCCTACAATTTCGCCCTTCTAGCTAACGATCCTACAATTCCGCCCTGAAAATTGCTAATTAAGCGACAAATTTTCCCTTCACAGGTGTAATTTCTTGGGCCATTAAATTGTCCTCTAACCCCTTGAGAGCTTAAATCATGGTCATAGGGTTGAGGTTTAGGCCTTAACGCCCGCCCCCGACGGCTTAGCCCTTAAATTCCAGGTGAATGGTTACATGGGGTCATGGGTCTGTGGGCTAGGCCTTAACGCCTGCCCTACCTGTCGGAGCTCCTTTTCTCTTGGTGTGCGGTCATGTGTGGACGCATGTGCCCTAGGGTTGGCCCCCACCAAACTCCCACTTATGGGCATGTGTTGTAGCATGTGACTGTGGCTTGAGGTTGGGGCTAGGCCCCAAGCCCTCGACTCCCTCCGTCGGTCCTATGGTGTGGGGTGTGGTCATAGGCTAGGGCTTAGTCCTGGTCCCTTCCCCCATATACAATGTGCGCCTATTCAAATATATGTTGGCCATTATGATTAACAAGGATCAAAGTGTGTCATAGTAGTAGGTCGTTGGACTTGTGGGCATGAAGTCTTATGTTCAAATCTTTTGGTGTGTTGTTCAACCCAAATCAATATTTTGCATGACACCGCGGTTCCACATGGCAGCACGTGATTGGGCCAGTGGCACCATTTCATTAGTCCACGCAGAAACATCTCAACCAATCAGATTTCACCGCATGCCAACAAACTGGAGGATGACACTTGGCAACCTATGATTGGTCGTACCCTTCACAGTCACCCTACTGACTCAACAATACAAAATCCCAGTCAGTTGTCTAGTGAACTACTCTACTCAAATTTTAGTTGTTTCACCAAACGGTCAGCACACGATAACTTGAGCATATAGTGTCGGATTGAGGTGAAATAAATGTCATTGGATTCATACCAACGAGCACTTCGATTTGGCGCCACTTTCAACAAGTTCTGGGCACTTTCATTTTCAAGCATAAATTTGATCACCTGATCAAGAGTATAAAAGAATTCACCTAATAGTGATGCAATACATATTCCAACAGCTAAATACAGGAAAGGCACTATTTGTTGCACCATGACCACCTCAGTATCTTCAGTTATTAATTAAATTAATCCAACTAACAATATAAAATCTAGAGATAAAATCATCTACAAATGTTTCATAAAACATATAATCAATTTTAAAGCTAGAAACCTGCGTACTCAGCCCACTCGATCTAAGGCATGGAAGCATGGTATAATAGAATCACAATAGTATTGACAGTAGCATGGATGCATGAATGAAATGGATCAATGGGAGTTGATAAAAATAAAACGACAGGGAACAAATGATAGTGAACGAGAATGAAAGGAAGCTTCTGATCCTCTCCAATGCTCTGTCAAACAAAAACAATTATGGGAGCACTCAAAGAGCCAGAGGAGATATTTATGTGAAAGATAATATATATACGTAAATTTTGAAGGAATTTAAGGTCTACACCCTGAGATATGTTTCAAGTCCAGTAAGCTCAAGGTGAAGAAATAAAACCACTCCGGTGAGTTCGTCTTTATGGGACAGATTCTTCTCTAGCAGTGTATTTTCTGTGGTGGCAATCTGGTATTGAGTTGGGGCTTAGTCTTATGCAAGAAGAAACAAACCCTCTCCAAATGTTCAAAAAGCAAAGCGTGCAACTTTCTATGCTCTTGCAACGCATTTGTTTAACACTTGGACCACCCACCTTGAAGGAAAACTGCTCCAATGAGTTCGTCTTTCTGGGACAAATTCTTCTCCAGCAGCATATTTTCTTCAGTGGAAATCACGGTATTGAACGGGGGCTTGTTCTTTTACAAGAAGAAACAAACCTTCACCAAATGTTCGAAGAGAAAATCCCTCAGTTGTTAATGTTCTTGCAATGTATTTGTTTAACCCTTGGACCACCAATTTCGTTAACGGCAAGCAAGTTGAGAGGTTATTATAGGTCATTCAGTTGTAACTGTATCAATCTGACGGCACACTATTCTTTAATCATCTAACATTCGATCAAACGGTGCTGACCAATGCACAGTGGTAGCTAGGGGAGTTATTTTCAAAGGGGAACACCTTATGGCGTAATTACTTTAAAAATATAAATAAAAGTAGTCATTTGTGTCCGAGGACAACTCAATTGGTAATCCAAGATATGTGAAATTGTTGAAATTCTAGAGACCTAGGTTCAAATCCCCTTGTTGTGGCCCAAGTTACGGGGACGAGAATAGACCGTAGCCCCCCAGATGTTAGCCCCCAAAGGTTTACTTGTAGTTACGTGTCACGTGGGTTGTTGGGTTCCTTTGGGTTTCAAAAAAAATGTAGTCATTTGTATTTTATTAATTAAAAATTAATATTTACGAGCCTAGATCCATCTTAACTCTATATCCACCAAGCGTAGAGAGGGATCAAATCTCTTGAGGTGCAAATCTCTTTTAGAGTGAAAAGAGATTTAGTCCCTCTCTACGCTTGGTAGATCCAGAGTTAAAATAAATCTAGGCTCATTATAAAATAGTGTTAAATTAGTTTTTATTCGAGTATTTTTTGTTACTAGTTTTTTTTATTAGTTTTTTCAGACAATATGATATGTATTAGGAAAAGTGTATTTTAAATGTTTTATGTTTTATTTATGGGGATATATTTTTAGATGAGTTTTAGTAGAAATTTTGTCAAATATTATTCGAGTAGTAAATTTGAGGTAAGTTTTCAATGACTTTCTAGAATTTTGAATTTGTTTATGCATTTAAAAATTGCATTTTAAATAATGAAAAATAGTGATCTCGTTGGAATTTTATTATCTCATTTAAAAAAAACAAAAACAAAAACAAAAATTAATTAAATTTACCAAAAAATATATTTTTTTAACCTAAAATCTAAACAAAATTATTTTAAAATTAATATAATTATAAATATCATATATTAACATTACATAATAAAAAATGTTAAAATTTATTTTTATATGGAAAACAATAATTTTAAATAATTCAAACTTTTATATATATAGAGAAAGTGGCAGTAAGGTTCTTTGTATTAATTAAATCTGATTTGAAAGCTAAAATACTGATACAAAATTTTCTTCTGCTAAAGCTAAAAAAGCCAAAAAAGTCTTGAGACTGAATTACATATTGCTATTCCAATACAACTACTCTTATAAACAAACCCATATTGCTATTCCAACCCAACTACTCTTATAAACAAACCTGCGAGGAGACCCCTAATATTTCTACAAATTTACATATCATAGATCAAAACTAAGAAAAAATTAGTCGTTGACCATTTCCCCATATGCAACAATTTCAACATTTTCATTTCTCTCCGGTGATGGGAACTTGGAAGCACAAAACATTGGCAAGGTCCTTGCTCATTTCATCGATCCTCATTGCCTGCTTCTCTGGAACCTTCTCCGAGGGTGTTGGAACCTTCTCCGAGGGTGTCGTGACACTTTGCAGTCGTCGCTGCGACTTCATTATGTTCAGTTGATGGAGCTTCCTAGAAATGGATGACTTGTTCAAGTTTGAATATCATATGGTCAAAAGCAACCTGCAATCAATCCACAAGCAGACTAATTTTCTAGTGCAATAGATGACTTGTTCAAGTTTGAATATCATATGGTCAAACTTAGAAGTAGAAGTGGCCATTTTTTGCATTCCTCCATATTTAATGCAGTTGCAGTTGCTCGTTGGATTCATGTAGTTCCCATCATCTTGAGGGTTGCCTTAATCTCCACGTCAGTTGATTCGTACCAAACTTAAATATTTGCATCTCATGACCAGGGCTCGACATGAGGGGTGATGGATCCGGGAATACGATTGTCAAATATCTGCATCTCTTAAAATAGATTTTATTATTATTTATTATTTATTTTTAGATAAATAATAAGTATTGATTTATTTGAAGATGAATTTAGGGTAATCAAATTTCTTCACGTGCAAAACGTTTTTAGAATACAAAATAGAATATTAATTTAATGTTAAATATAGTATATATAAAACTAAATAATTGCTTTAACCATTAAAACTTAATTTTTTTAATGATATATATATATATAATTTTTTTTAATGATATATAATATAAATATAATCGATATTAAAATATTTTATATAACATGTACATCAAGACATTTTTTATTAATATTCGCTAGCAAATTAAAATGGTTTTTTATTATTAATGTATTTTTAAGTATATGTCAATATTAATTAGTATTAAAATATTTTATTGATAATCCACTTTAAATATTTTTTTATATTCAACGATAAAATATTTTATTTTAACAAAAAAATTATGTATATAAATATATATGAAGTTGATATCAACATAAATTAGTTAATATAGATCTTCAAATAGTTTACTTAAATCTCTTGTTGAAATATTTTTGAAAAGTATAAGATTTAAACATACACATTTTTTTGTTTCTGATTATTTTACTAATTTTTTAATTTTTATTTTATTTTAAAGGGTCACGGATGGACCTACATCACCCTCACATTAGGTTGTAGAACCAACATAGATCTATCTTAAATATGAATAGGGATCCAATTTCTTCACGTGCAATTTTTTTATAAGTTGATATTATTTAAATGTTTTGTATAGTTATTTAATTTTTTTATTTTCAAATTTTTTATTTTGACGGCATTACACATCATACTGGGTTGTAGAATAAACATCTCGTCTCAATGATTAGATCTAATTACTATATACATTTAGAATATACTTTAATGTTACTTTTTGACTAATAATTTTTTTATTTAAATTTATATTTTTTCCACTTTCATTTTAACATTTTTCCTTTTCATTTACCCAATACAATATTAATAAAAAAGAAACTAGTAAATTTAATTATTTGACTTTCTCAATTTCACCCATACGATATTATTAAAGTTATTAACACAGTGGTAAATTTATCTATTTGACTTTCTCTATTTCACTCGTACAATATTAATAAAGTTATTTGTAAATTTAATTATTTGATTTTCTCTATTTTAATGTAAATGACTATTTTTCTTTGTATATTTGAACCTGATTAGTTTGTTTTCTATTTTTGTCTACTTGAAAGTGATAATAATTGTGTTGAGAGGTATATTCTATTCTTTAGAACAAAGAGATGTGTAATTTCCTCACTACTTAATATCTTTTTTAGAATAAAAATAAAATATTTTCTAAATAAAAAGTGATGTGAACTAAATAGAAACAAAATATTTTGGAAAAAAAAACAATGTCCGCCATAATATATATATATATATGGGGGGTTAGTTTTATTAAAAACATTAATTGTAATGACCCTGGTAACTTGTAAATCTGGATAATTACTGTGGTAAAAAACTGTGAAGTGGTTACTCATTGTTTGAATGACATTATTAATGAAAAGTTGATTATTGAATTATGTTACATGTGTGTGTTCTTGAAAATGCTGGCAGCCTCGTGAAGGAGGATTTCTATTTTTAGTGAATCAGTTATAAAACTGATGCAACTGCTTCTCACCCAGGGAAAAAGTCCTGGGAAGGAAAAGTCTCTGGGTTGTTGATGAACAAGCAGAGAGAAGAATTCCAAGAGAGCAGAGTGAGAAAAGAGGTTAAGTCTGGTGATGACCAGATAACCTGGAAAGAAAAAGAGGTTAAGTCTGGTGATGACCAGATAACCTAGCACAGTGGTGCAAGGGTCTTGTTGAGGGCTGCAGGCCTGCAAGACGGCTCGGGGGGAGAATCCAACAGCAGTGGATCTCAAGGTTGGGAGGATAAGAGCAAAAACATTGCAGGTGACTTCTGTGAATAAGAACATCAGTAGCGGGATTAACCAGGTACGCATCTTCTAATCCAATTATTGATTAGGAATAAGTATTAAGGTGTACAAAAGATTCATAATGAACAAGTACAGGTATTGAAGCGTACAGGTAGAGCAGAAGTTGTATTATTTTCCTTGGTTATTGTGATGGGGTAATTAGGATAATGTTTACAGTCTTCAAAACATTATGAATGAAATGTGTGACTGCGGTCACCTCTGCAAACTGTATTTATTTAAGACATTGTGAATGAAATGTGTGACTGTGGTTATTTCTGTAACTGTAACTATTTAAGGGATGCACAATTACTTTGCGCTCAGAATAGAGACAATCTGAGAGCTGTTGTGTCAATTAACAAGTAAGGAAACCTGAGTATCAACCGAATAGAAAACCTTAAAGAACACAGACCTGGAGGGAAGGGTCTGGAAATACTGGAAGAAATAAGCTAGTTAACTACAGTAATCTAGCACAGACTCGGTGCTTGCAAGTAAGCAACATCATTATACAAACTCGTGTATACTTGCGAATTAAACTGTATAGAAATATTCATCATAATAAACACCGTGTAAAGCAAAACGAAATGATGTGAACGAGATGCTGTGTATATGAACAATAAAGTATGAGCCAACGCTGCATGAGCAGGAGATATCATATAATACCAGCAACTACATGAAATATCGTGTAAAAACTAATAACTGTGCAGCGAAAATACAATGGAATATTAACTATGTACTAACCCGGCGGTTGGGGTTACTGTAATAGTTGTTCGCGGAAAGGCAGCCTCTGCACTCATATAATGAGTGCAGGGCTTATCCAAAGTCGCATTTAATATATCAAGATGCGAACAGATATACAAGAAAACTAATGCATGTGAAACCCTCAATGAGTAAATCATAGTAACCCCTATTGCATCGAACCGCAAGAACAAAATGACATTTAGCAACTATTGATATATTATGTAAATCGAAACTGTATTCATTAAGAAACTGCGGAATCATTCCTGTAGTCGTGAGAGGTCTTGACAGCGTTGAACGCGGAAAGCCGCAAGTGACACAACTAATGTAAATAACATAACTTCATATATATTTACATATCTGTCAAATAGTTCAGAAGAGCTTCCAAATATACAGACATTAACAGTCGAACCTGAGACCCTAGTTGTCCAAATATATAGACGTATAAGTAAAGGGCGTAAACGCCATAACCCTAAGGTCTCATGCGGAACAGACCGGCATAAAGAGGCCGCCTGTTAAGCTCACAAGAGTTTGGAATATGGTGTCGGACCTGAGACATTAGGCACAAAACACAAGCCCTGTCTCAGCCAGAGTCATCGCACAACAACTCAGTAAAACAGCTATCAAAGACAAAGTGTAGTGGAGTAGGCATACTTGTAAATGCCGTGGTAGTCAAATCCTCCGGCATGCTGTGGAAACAAGCCATGGACAGTATCTTACCTGTGCACAACTGCAATACAATAATGGACACAATCAGGGCATGATGAGGGTTCCAAGATTATAAACAAAACTGAATAGATAACTGTGAGTCTAAAACATCAGATAGACAGCGGATCGAACCTTTACCTGGCCGGAGGATGTGAACCGGAGGAGTTGCAGAGGAACCTGTCGAATAAGTAAGGAAGCTCAGCTGCAGCAATGGGTGCAAATGACCCCAGTCCGACGATCCCGGTGGTTAAATATGGATTGTCAAACCCTAAGCGAAGCTGAGCCGTCCGATGATAGTGAGTGATCACCATCGTTGATTTAGGCGGGAGGCTTGGCGCGAACCCCAGAGCAGGTCAACCCTCCACGAGTCACGTGACAGCACGTGAAGTTGAGCCATCTGGCCACGGAAAAGGGTGAGCTGGTGGTTGAGGGGAAAATACCCCTAGGGTCCTTTGGGCTAAGACTCTACCAGACTGAAAATTGCTTATACAAAGAAACACACACACACAGCCATCTTTTTTACTTTTAAGCAAATTCTAATGTTTAGGGTACATACCTAAGGTCCTACGTTCGAGAAGACCGTTAGGGTGCAAACCCTTCTTGGAGTTCCCTTCTTCTTTCTTTGACCTGCAAGACAAACAAATCAAAGAACACAACAGTACATGTATAGAAGTTTATATATAAATCATCTTTATGCTATAAAGTTAGTTATAAAAAAATCTTTAAGTAACCACTTTCATAAGAATTCAACACAAGAATCTCATAAGCATAAAGAAAGATTATTCGGGAACAAAGACGTGTTTCTTTATATATAAAGGCAAATAAAGTACATATATCGGAAAGATATCACCTGAACACCTTCAGCAGGCTCCAAGCAAGCTTCCTCCCGGATTCGTTCCAGCCTCCAGCCTCCAACAAGAGCTCCTTCCAAGTCTTACTCAATGATGATGTCAAGGATGAATGATCACCAATACACATGGAAACAAGGGTTTCCTATGCAAAATGGGGGAAGTGCAGAATGCACCAAGGACTTCAGACCTGGTCTAAGGGAAAAATCTCAGCATAATAATCTTGCTCTCCTTTCTCTCTCCCCTTGGCCTTCCCTTTGATGTCTTTTTATACCCTCTCCAAAGTAGTTTTTTAGTTAGGAGTTGGTTGGGAACAGTTGGGCCACGGGCATTAACAGGTGATCCAGCAGGTAAACCCGCAATCACCGCCCGAAAAAGAGGAAATTATATTTTTTTTAAGTGTTTTAATAGATACACGCGGGTTGGGTATGACAGACCCGCGTGTACACGCGTTTAACACAGGGCAAAGTCGCGTATAGGGAATAAAACACTGTTTTTTAAATTTTTGGACCAGGTCTGGAAGGAGGGGTTGCCCTAGGCCATAAGTGCAGCATCACAAACCATAAGAGTGAGATTTGGAGCTATAACAGATGCCCCCTAATGTATGAGATCAGAAGGGGAACATGATGGCCGAAATATATTAAGTAAGTACAAGGAAAGGAACTCTGCCGAAAAACCGAGGAGGACTTCACCAGAATTCAGCCTGCCAAGCCACCGAAAGGAGATCAGAAAGAAACACTGTCTGAGGCGGGCATACCCATGCTCAGGAAAAGTAAAGCATGTCCGCATATCAAGTACAAGCGGATCCACTAAGTATACAAGTATAAATGACTGTAAAATACATAATGGATCATCTGATCATAATGAGTAAGTACATGTCTGAATATCACATATAAAACTGTCAATGATGCTGAAAGATGCAACGGATCACTGAAATCAACGACTGATCCCATAAGGTACCAACTGAACATGATGGAATAGGATGGTACTACACTGCAAACTCAGGTGCCAGCATATAGAATGTCGCCATGACTGACTGCAACATATAAGGTGGAGTGGTATCAACTAGCAGCAACAGGAGCAACTGTCAAGTGAACCAATGAATGCTGATACAACCTGAGGTCTTCATCGACCGCCGTGGTACATTTCTACACCATGGGAATAAATGATCTGAAGTCGACCATGTGAGAAATCGTTTGATTACCGGTCATTGATGTATACCGTTAACAAACGCGAGACTACTCACCGATAATGATAATGAGCGTCAAGGTACCCAGTACAATCTAACAAGTGTGAATAGATGAGCTGAAGTCGAACACCTGTAAGAATCTATCAATCAGGAGACAATGATGGTTTCCCACTGTCGATAGCGAGGAATCTGCCACTAATGACTGCAAACCCCAAGGTACTGCCAAATGGACTCTAGATCTTTGCCCCAGAGCAATGAGTCGGAGTCGATAGGGAAAGATCCGCTAGAAGGAAGGCATTAAGGCATCCTCCATCAATCTAGCGCGAGTGTAACCCGTAGGCCAATAATGTGGAAGGAATCGGACGAAAAAGATGTAGTAACCCAACCGAAGTACGTTTCCGGCGTACACAAGATGTGGCTAGCGCACGGCAGAAACCCTCTGAACCAACCAATAATGAAAGCTGACACAGAGGCGAGGTATCCACCAATAGGGTCAAATGGAAACCAAGGTACTGCACGAATCCCAATGTGTGATAATGTACGCTGATGTCGAACACAAGGGAAACCACTCAGTCAAAGACCCATGATACTGATCGATGCTGAGCACAAGGTGACCTATCAATAATGAAAATAGGGCCAGGGTGCGGTCTCTAGGTCTGCCCTCAGAGCAATGTGTCGTCGTCGATAAGGACAAGACCCGCCAGCAAGAAGTCAATGGGGACCTTCTCAAACCGGCACGAGTGAAGGACCAATATAACTGATGTGATGATAGACATGACACTGACAACCAGGGATGGCCGACTGAAAAATGAGTCAAGAGACACCGCAGAAAGGCCGACTCAGGCTAACTTCCCTTGAACAAAAGCACGACTCAATGTGACTATGTGGCAGCATATAATGAATCTGTATAAGTTCGTCATGCAGGAGGCACGAACGAACCCTCCATATGATTGGAAGAGATAACCAATCGGGGGAGAACTGACTCGATAACAAGGTTATGGCTTACCTAAGTCAAACTAAATCCCACCCATGCGGAGGAGACTTTGCTTTGAGTGCTTTGTTCAAGGGCGACACGACTGACTCTAGCTGCCAACAATAAATGGAAATAATGTCCCTGTTCCCGCTCTTTTTGGAATATTTAATTTTTTTGTCTTTTTCTGATAAGCCGGAAAAAGAATAAAAGAATGCTATGGTACAGTGGAAAGAACGAGTGTCGGTGAAACAGATGATCTAGTTCCTGGGAAAGGAACGTTCCTATGCTCAATGCAGGGAGGTGAAAAACTGGTCAGTGACACTCAGAGGTATGTCCCTTCCACGGATCTGGGTATGTCAAGCTGCAGAGGTCAAGGGTATGCAAGGTTGATTTTTGCAGACGTCATGGTCAAAATTGGGCTTAAACACGAGTCCAAGTGAAGCCGGCTATAGGCCAAAAGGTGCAAATGGTCAACATGCAATGCAGAAGTACAACTCAACACACATAGGAGCCTCTAGGGTATAAGGCCAGAACGAAGCGAAGAAGCAAAGAAGAATGAGTCTTCAACGCATAAGTCATGGCGGGACTACAGAGGACTCCCGAACCTACTCAAAACAAAGCAGCATGGGCAACAAATGTCAGTGAGGTGCTAACTAGGATGCCCATGTAAAAGGATGGCTCTACCATCATGTCATGATTTAAAGAATCGGCGAGTGAAAATGGCTTGCGAACCATAACATGATGGGGTCAACCCTACGGCAGATGTATCGGTCAAATGGAGGCTAGTATGCATAATGCAACGGAAAAATGGTGTCCCTAACCTATATGCCAGTGAGAACACGATACCTGCCATGACGGGTCAGCAGTCATGGAACCGTCTTGAACCGTCGAAAAATGTCCAAAATGCCCTGAAAAACAACTCAATCTCGACATTCCAAGCTCCCAAGTTAAAAGTGACATGAAACCAAACAAAATAAAATTTTGAAAAAATTTTGCATTTTCAAAACTTATAAAAAGAAATTTTGGACTTACCATTTTCACCGTTTGACTTGGAGAACAAATTGTGGAGCAAAAGGAGCAAACTTTCCCCGTGACTTATTTAACCGTTCAAACTTGCCGAAAACTTCCAGGTAAGCACTAAACTTGTCTTGCAATCAATTGTGATAGTTTTTAGGAAGTTTAATTAATGTTTCACCGTTAGATTTTTGAAAAAAATTGCTCTGCGGCGTACACGCGGGTTGGATGTATATAAATCGCGTATACGACGGCCCTACACGCGACTGTGTATAGGGTAAACCGCGTGTGCGCAGCGAAAAATTTTTATACAAAAAACTAATGGATGAAAATGATTTTTTCTTCCAGGATGACTCTCACATGGCGTGAAAGAGAGCACTCAACTGTAGATAATGAAGTTATGGACAATGATGAGGCATTAGATGCCTTACGGGGATGCGGATTGTTAAAATTCTTCAAGTTGCCGAATATGAAAGCAAATGTGCGTCTGCTCGAGAGACTTATTGATTATTGGGATGTCGAGGAAGAAGCTTTTATGATTGATCAGATGCCACTCAGGATAGAAGTGGAAGATATATATTTCATCACGGGCCTTTCCCGAAGGGGAGAGGTAGTCCACTCCCGGGGCAGGACCCGGAATAGTCTCAGCGTAGACGACTATGTACAACTTTACTGCCCAGGTCATCGGAAGGTCGGGAGTCAGATCTCGATCCCACACGTGGCGAGTTTGTCACTGCGGATAATCTTGTTCACCATAGCTCGAGTGAACGGATCATCTTCGCTACATCAGGCATCACGGGTAAACATGAGCGTAGCAGTGGACTGTCTCACCACGGTGTTTGACTGGTGTACTCCTCTTCTTGCCAACATGAAGGCGCAGCTTGCTTCTATCAGGAAGGGACAGACCAAGAACTTTGGGTACGGAACCATTTTATGCACGTTTTTCTTCGAGAAGGTTCCCGCACTCCGCCCCAGGGTAGCAGTTCCCATCAGTAGTCCACGTGATCCACGCATGGGCCGGTGGGCTGACTTGATGAAACGTCTGGGGGGTGGGGAAGTGCCCAGGAATGCATTCGACGACGACTTTTTTGCTTGGTGGGAGCAACAGATCATCGCCATAGACGACTACCCCTATGCTGGACTGGATTTCCGAGGAGATCCTGACCTAGTGTTACCACCAGACGCAGCATGGGGCGAGATCGGTAAGATTTTTTTATTTTTTTTTTATGATTTTGTGATTTTTAGGATTTTTCAAGCATAATGATGAACTTTGAAAAATATATTTTTTTTTGATGAGATTCAAATGACTGATATAATGATCATGTTCCAGACATTGGGCCCGTGCGACCAGATGGATTCCCACGGCATGGACGGCGTGGCCGAGGAGCCGAAGAGGAGGCTGCAAATGCGGAAAGGACGCTCAACAACGTCCAGCGACACTTGGCGAGATTGAGCTACCAAGTACCGATGGCCGAGATAGAGGACCTTCCTCCAGATATGCAGCGTCATGTGGTTGGGATGCCACGTGACTGGGTTCGCGTCTTTCGGCGCGTGGCCACTGCTATAGTTAGTTATTTAGATGCTCATCCAGAGCCGAGGCATTAGATATGCCTGACATGATTATGGGCATTTGAGTCCCAATTTTGTATATTTTTGGACACACATATGTACACTCGAGACGCTTTGCGATATATATATATACAGTTTGACTTTTTGATGCATGATTTTATGATGATGAATGATTGATATGCCAGTCTAATGCTTGATTAGCGATAGAATCAGCTAACCAATTTTGAGATCTTGGAATGTGCAAATAATTAATGTAAATAAATGATCTTTGCAACAACCTCACCCTTAAATATTGGCGATATAATGATGGATCTCTAACCCGATAAATGTTATTTAACTGAGACACTATCAATTGAGAATCAAGATACACTACCAACGAGTCGATCCCATGAGAGATTGCCTCGGATAATAAATTGATAACAGCTGTATACTCGGCCATATTGTTTGAAGCAGGACCGATACACACGCCTCTCGATGTCATCAACTGACCAGTTGGGTAATAAAGTACCCAAGCTGCGGAAGCAAGATTCCGAGTGTGCCGACTAGCACCATCGGCGAATCCAAAATAAACCAAATCATCCATCAACACCTGCCAAAGCAGACCAAAAAGTGCTGATATCAGAAAATGCTCGATAAGATATGTACAAATATACATAAAATACAAAGAAGCCATTGCCTGGCCAAAGCTAAGCAAAGCACTTCCTGAGGTAGAGCCCGTCATGGGGCTCCGCCAACTGACTCCTAGGGATGTTTATAGGTACGACGATCGAACCAATCAATATACTCTCTTCGGCAAATAAATGTGTCGGAGCCAAAGGGACCGTACAAACATCACTAGTCGAACTGGAGGACCGAGATTCTACTTCATGCACAGGGGAATGAAAGTATAACCGACGATGTAAATCTTCCAAAGGTCGATCTACGGCCGTCATTGCTTCGAATATCGCTTCATCCGATGGAAAAACAATATCCGAGCAATCTGATGCAGAGGTGGAATCAGGGGTCCGAAAATGAGCCACATCACCATCTATTTCTTTCCCAGAGGAAATAGTAGAATGGTTATCTACAGAGTTATCGATAGATTCACATCTAGGTTCTGTTGCAGACATAAGAGATTCTATTTCACCCACCTTGTCGTCACCTGATGTGGTCACAGATGAAGCTAAGGTTCCAGGATTCGAAGAATAAAGAGTTTGGACAAACTCTCTCCGTAAAGGATCCCTGGAGGATGAAATTGTATCTATACCAGCTGTAGGAGGGGGAAGGTTAAACGTACCCATCAATGAAGAATACATCCCGACTCCTAGACTCTCAATAGGCGGACGGGGGTTACCCACTAAAGGAATGGTAGAGTCAGAGTTTGCTTGAGGATCAGCTGGACAATAGTCCAATTGGTCAACCTTAACGATTTTCCCCTCATAAGGAAAGCAAATGACACGAAATAGAGTCGAAACAACGGCTTCCATCTCGTATACCCAGTTCCTTCCTAATAGGAGATTATAATCTAGGTTAGCGTCTATGACTTCTACTTCAATATTAACGACCTTTCCTCCAACACATATAGGAAAAGCCGGGATAATCCCGTACGGTCTATGAGAGTGACCATCAAATGCTGTCAATAGGGTGGGTGAAGGAACAACCGTCGGTGATCCAATGGCCTTCCAGCATGACATAGACATGACACACGTGGAAGCTCCCTCATCTACAACCGTCCGGAAAATATTCGTTTTCTGGTAGGTAGACTTTATCTGGAAAGCCATGTGATGAGGAAGTCTCTTTTTGACATTACTCATATCAAAAGAGAGAGCTAAGGAATTACTTGGATCTACTGCCCCCATTGCCAATAGCAAGGCACTTCGTTGAGTAGGACATGTCTGGAGAACCTCTAACGCGGACATAGCACATGGACTCTGAGCCAGATCCTCGACAATGGAGTAATTCTGGGCTGCCCTAATATTAGGGTTGATAGTCGCGCGTTTAGCTGAACCTTTCGGCACCCGAGGTATAGTCTCAACAGAAGGTCGCTCAATATGAAGTGGGTTGTTAGTTTCGGGAACTGATTTACCCTTAGAATTTTCACCTTCACCATAATCGCGTGACCGTGTGGCCACATTAGCGTGAGCACCCATCATGAAAACATTTGATGACTTGTCCCCTTCCTGGTTGCCCCCTGCGGAGGTACCAGGGTTCGAACTTGCGCCAGCAAGAAGTTGCTGCCCTTGGGGAAATGGGTTAGTTAACACAGCTTGCGAACTAGAAGTCCCTTGCTGTCCTAACAAGCGCTGAGCGTCTTCAATTCTAGGGCAGAGATGAGTTAGATGGTCTCCTTTGCATAACTTGCAAGGAAACTTAACTTTCTTTCTCGACTCATTTCCACCACCACCAGCGTTGTTGCCGGATTTATTTGCATCGGGCTTCCCATCCTGGTTCTTCTTCTTACCACGTCCTTTCTTTTTTCCATCGGAATTTTGATTTCCTTTGGGGTTATCGGATTGGACGGCATTAATGGAAGAATTTTGGGAAGCTTGAGGATTAGACATTGTGACTTGGTTGTTAGAAGCAGTTTGTAATGACAACTGCTGCAATTGATTCAACAAGTTCACTGTAGTCGAGTCTACTGACCCTACGATACCATCCGCGTGAGGACCTGGCTTTGGCTTAGCTAAATCAACCTTAGATCCAGGAGCATCTGGCAAGTACTTTTGGAGGATCCCAGACTGAGAGTAGATCAGTTCTAACTGCTGGGCCCTGAAAATGGCTTGCTCCTCAGAATAGACCCCAGACATGGAGACATCCTTGGAGATCTCGGGTTGCAAAGACTTCAAAAACCACTCTAGACGGTACTCCGGAGGGATTTCGGCTTTAATGAGCCTTTTTCTCCGTCTCCATTCCTGTATGTGATCAGAAATGTGGGTTGCCTTATCCTGACGAAAGGTAGCCAGAAGTTCAGTTCCGGCATCATAGCGGACAGGCAACTGAAAGTGATTCAAGAAGATATTAGCTAAGTCTGCGAACGATGTAAAGCTGCCCCCTGGCAACTCTATGTACCATTTAGCCGCATTACCAGTCAAGGTGCGCTGAAAAAGTCTCAACCTAACCGAATCTTCGATGAGGGAGTTAGATGAGCACCACAAATGGAATGTGGTTACATGATCGCCCGGATCTTCACCACCCTTCCCTTCGAATTTTGGGATGTCCGAAGGGAGTTTGGTTGGGACCGGAGGCCAGGCCGGATTGTATCTGATAGGGTCGTTCGTTAGCTTAGTGAGATCTGGCAAGTTTAACGTTGCCAGAAATGGAAGCCTAGGAGGACCTAGGGGATTCCACCCAGACTGGGCAGAACTCCCCAAGTTCTGAAAAGATTGTCCTGGGATTTGAGAGGCACCAGGCTGCCCCAAGTGACTAGTAGAACCAGCTGAACCAAAGGGCAAGCCTTGTGGTCCAGCAAAATTCGGAGTTTGACCAACTCCTGCCGTATAAGCTCCATAACTTGCAAAGTTTCCTCCTAAAGAATTGTAAGGAGTCGATAACCCCTGATATGGGTTCCAAGCCGAAGCGAGGGGAGGAATACTTTGAAACATGCTAACCGTGGAATACGGCCTACTTCCTTATTGGCCAATAAATGGATTCGCAGTTCCTGCGTTACTAACCCCAGGGTTATTCCAACCTTGGAAAGGATTGCTGCTTTGTCCTATTGAAGAAAAAGGCATGGATCCTACCGTTGGGTTGGAATGTGGGATATGACCACTTCCAAAAGGAAAACCCTGAAATGAAGCCGATCCGCCCATCATGGACGTAGCGGCACTGAACGGAACTGACGGAATACCCTGTGATTGGGTGCCAAAAAGGAAGGAACCAGTACTAAAAGCATTGGTTTGGGCATTTCCACTCGTGGACGGAATGGAGGTAGACCCAACCAAAGATGTGCTAGCAAACGATCCGAACAAGGAAGCGGAGGGGATGGAAATGGTTCCTCCCCCTTGCACCGATGTTGGGGTTTGCATAGTCGCAGCACTCGTGGAAGCCATGCTTCCAGTAGTGATCATAAATGGTAAGCGCGTAGCGTAACCTGGACTCGCTGATCTATATAATGGAGGCCCAACGTATTGCAATACGTCTGGGTAACTAGATGGTAGTGGAGAATTTGGAATCACTAATGATTCTGAAAGTTCTTCTACCTCTACGTTATCCTCCGCTTGAAAGCGAACTTGAGAAAAGACTGGAGCGTCCCTCTCTTGTTCAAAAGTACCAGGCCTTGCTTGGCCGCTAATATCCCCGAGAGGAGGATCAATCCCCGATGCGTCAGCCGGCGTGGGACGGACCCCACCGGTAGTGTTCCCTCTGCGCCTTCTAGGAGAAGGCTCTAAACTAGGTGGCGAGAGACCACGAAGTCTTCGAGACCGTCTTGGAGACCGGTCAGCCACTTTGAATTTTTTTTTGTTAAGATCTAACTAAAGACTCAAAAAAAATTAAAAGCTAAGCCGACTAGGAGCACAGAGCACACAGTATAAAGTTCCTAAAGATACAGCCAGTCAAACAACTTTCAAGTATTTCCGCTCCGGGTGATTGAGACCGGACACCAAAATACGAGAAAGTGAATCAAAGGGCCTTCCGAGGATAGTCTGGGATGATGAGGGCCCAGTCCTATCAGCGAAGGTATCAGAGGAAGTTACGCTGACCTCCTAACAACAGTCTGCGCCGGTGCAAGCCCCCAAGCTTCGCAAGGGTGCCCTCCGGAAGTACTGTCGAGAGTGATACAACGTCGACCTCAGGTGCCACGGGATTCCCCTCCGCAGCCACCTATGCAGATCCCTAGGAGAGGCAACTATGGGTACCAACTCGTCGCAGAAGCCAGGCGGAACAGTCGTGAGGTAAGTTCGGACAAGTAGGAGAGGGGGTATCTCTCTTCCCTGTCTTCACAGACCCTCGTGCTTAACTCCCAGATCCGGAGCTTTCCTGGTCTCCCTAACGCTATTGGATTTACTCTCTTTAATCAGACTCTTATGTTTGACGTTTTGTGTGGCCTTGGAGAGTTAACTCTCCACTCGCCTAATCCAAGGCCCTAAAATCCTAAACTTGTTGGTGTAATAACTAAAACAAAAAGTTCTAGTGGATTTTAATTAAGCGCTTGATTTTATTAGGCTGTTCTTTAAGTCAAAGGTAATGGAGGTGAAACTTGTGGTGTTTTATGGACGCAAAAGAAATTAATAAAACCTAGCTACATGCACATGCACTTTTGTTTTCGATGAATAGCAATTTCTATGAGGTTCAGAAGGCACTTGTAATATAAACAAAAAAAAAAAATTCTTTTTCTTTTCAGACTCCACACTCACAAAAACTAGCAAAACTAAATATGCCTAAAAAAAGATGCAAATCTTTCCCTAATGCAAGAACTAAATGTGGATGCACGATTCAAAGACTACTCTAAAAACAAAGAAGGAAAGTTGCTGCTTTACCAAATTTTGTCTTGCCACTGAAATGCTTAGATAGAAGATGATTTGTTACTAATCATTTCGTCCAAACAATAAAAACAAGTTTTAAGATAAAAAACAAAGCACTTTCACTTCGCAAAAAAGGAAATCAGATGAGAAGCAAGTTTAAGAAAGCGAAACTCAAAAACTTTCAAAAGATTTTCTTTCAATCAAACCAAAAAGTCTTTTTCAAAGGAAAACTCTCAAAAAAAACTGACACTAATGATTGATAAACAAGCCACCAAACACTTTTGTGAATTGACACCTTTCAAATGATGAAAACTCAACAAAAATAAAATGTGTTCGAAAACGCTTTTGACAATCAAAAGCAGCAATGAAAGTCCAAAATATCAAAAGACAAGTTTCAAGAAATTGGTAACAAACAAATTTCCCGAAACAAAGGAGTAAATGGTCATAAAAACGATTTCGTTAAGCAAACATAAATGTCATGAAAACAAAATGGACACAAAGATTTGAAGACAATCTTCCCACTCTGCCGAAACAGAGCAATCAAGATTCTTAAACAGAAACCTTGTGTGTCAAAAATCAATGACGCTTGCAATCAACGAAAAACAAGACTAGCACTCCTTATAACTAGAGAGAGTTCGAAACAAGATGCCCCCTGTTAAACAGAGAACTGTCACTGGGAATTGACTGTTTTAAACTAACCCAAACCACCAGACAGACATTCAGCAAAAGAAAAATTATAAATCTTGAAAATTATGTGATATACGCGCCTGCAATTATTTGCAGAGTGCGTGTACACGCGACTGTAACTAAGGAAACCTGCATATACGCGGGTTTACTTAGTGCAACTTGCGTATATACGCTTCTGTAATCCAGAAAAAGTGCGTATATGAAGTCTTTCAAGAAAAATAAAAAACACAAACTGAAAAACTGGAAAAGCTTGGAGTTTAAGAAAATATCAGACAGTCAGAACCAACAAACAGAGGGACTGAGCCTTGATTGGCTTGAGGACTACCCAAACTAGGAACAACAAGAGTGTTGTCCCCAGCGGAGTCGCCAATTCTGGTTGAGGGGAAAATACCCCTAGGGTCCTTTGGGCTAAGACTCTACCAGACTGAAAATTGCTTATACAAAGAAACACACACACACAGCCATCTTTTTTACTTTTAAGCAAATTCTAATGTTTAGGGTACATACCTAAGGTCCTACGTTCGAGAAGACCGTTAGGGTGCAAACCCTTCTTGGAGTTCCCTTCTTCTTTCTTTGACCTGCAAGACAAACAAATCAAAGAACACAACAGTACATGTATAGAAGTTTATATATAAATCATCTTTATGCTATAAAGTTAGTTATAAAAAAATCTTTAAGTAACCACTTTCATAAGAATTCAACACAAGAATCTCATAAGCATAAAGAAAGATTATTCGGGAACAAAGACGTGTTTCTTTATATATAAAGGCAAATAAAGTACATATATCGGAAAGATATCACCTGAACACCTTCAGCAGGCTCCAAGCAAGCTTCCTCCCGGATTCGTTCCAGCCTCCAGCCTCCAACAAGAGCTCCTTCCAAGTCTTACTCAATGATGATGTCAAGGATGAATGATCACCAATACACATGGAAACAAGGGTTTCCTATGCAAAATGGGGGAAGTGCAGAATGCACCAAGGACTTCAGACCTGGTCTAAGGGAAAAATCTCAGCATAATAATCTTGCTCTCCTTTCTCTCTCCCCTTGGCCTTCCCTTTGATGTCTTTTTATACCCTCTCCAAAGTAGTTTTTTAGTTAGGAGTTGGTTGGGAACAGTTGGGCCACGGGCATTAACAGGTGATCCAGCAGGTAAACCCGCGATCACCGCCCGAAAAAGAGGAAATTATATTTTTTTTAAGTGTTTTAATAGATACACGCGGGTTGGGTATGACAGACCCACGTGTACACACGTTTAACACAGGGCAAAGTCGCGTATAGGGAATAAAACACTGTTTTTTAAATTTTTGGACCAGGTCTGGAAGGAGGGGTTGCCCTAGGCCATAAGTGCAGCATCACAAACCATAAGAGTGAGATTTGGAGCTATAACAGCTGGTTCCTTCGTACTTCCATTTGGCACTTAACATTTATATCACAGTGGTAAGACAGCTCATGGCCAACACATAAACTTATATGACATCAAACCTTGCAGAGAGTGGAAATCCATATTCGATGGGTATAATATTAATTAAGGTACACCTGTAGGTGTTGTGTGGAGGTCTGGCGGGGATTTACATAAAGGTAAATATATAGTCAGGGGGTGTGGTCATAGGTGAACCCACCTTATAAAAAAAAAAAATTATTAATTATGTTTTAAGATAGTGAGATCATGACAATGTGGTATCAGAGCAGAGGTTTCAAAACTGTGGCCTCTGGAATAGCAAAGATTATTTTATAATGTACATATAAAGACGATGCAGCTAATTGACTTTCTTGTGTATCAATTAGGAGATCCATACAGAGACAGCCAGCTGCTAACAGCTAATAAGCAAGATGGAGGAAATGCCGGGAGCTGGTGGCATCCCTCAAGAAAATGCTGAGCTGTGGGTACAGCTTGGCGCTGAGACCCGCAGCACCAATTTGGCAATACTGCAAACTGTGCAGGAGTTGAAAGGTGAGATGGCGCGTCTGCGAGAGGACAATGCGCGATTAACAATGGAGCAAGAAAGGATATTGAAAAGCTTGTCAGATAAAAAAAATCCACCCTTAGCCAACCCCAGTGCGGAACAGCAAAGGGGAACTGAAGAACGGGATTACGCACCTGAGCTTTCAGAAGAACAGGAAGACCATTCTGATAATGTGCAAGAGCAGCAAACCTCAAAGAGACAGAAAATGGAATTACAAGGAGAATTCCGGAAAATCAAACCTCCATTGTTCGATGGAGAACAGGAAGAAGCAGCGGAGGCTTGGTTAATTAATATTAACAAGTATTTCCAACTATACGAATATGACCAAAATCTGAAGGCACGGCTGGCCATTTTCCAGCTACAAGGCAAAGCTACCTTGTGGTGGGAAGAAATTAAAATTGTGAAGGGAGTAAGTGAACAAAGCATAACCTGGGAAAAATTTCAGAAATACTTTAAGGAGAGGTATTTAACTGAGCGCTTCTATGATGAGAAGGCACGGGAATTCCATGACTTACGACTGGGACAGCAGTCCATGGATGAATTCATAAATCGCTTCACTTCCCTGCTTCGCTATGTGCCATACATCAAGGAGGAGAAGGCCAAGGTTCAGAGGTTCGTGAGCAGCCTACCAGCTTATATAAGGGAACGGATTGAGTTTGACAATCCCCGAACCATGGATGAGGCAATTCGGAAGGCTAGAATTTGTTACCAGCAGAACAAACAAAAAGGAGACATTCCAAACAAGAGATGGAATGAAAGAAAAGGCAACAGAGTTGCTGGAAACAACAAAGGCAGCCGTGGAAATGGCGGTAAAGGAGCTGGAAAGGGGCAGTTTAACAGAAACACAAATAAGGGCACCTTTCGGGCTAAGCCAAGCGAGAGCAGGATCAGCGAACCACCTGCTAGATCAGAGATTGAGGGAACCAGACCTCCAGTTCAGTGCTGGGTGTGTGAAGGACCGCACTACGCTAGGAATTGTCCACAGCGTAAAGGAGCTGATCAAATATCTCAAATCCATGAAGCCTCAACTGTTGGGGATGTGGCGCGCAGCGTACCAAGAATTAATGCAGCCTTAGAGGACCGGCAAGCGGAATACCAACCTTCCATGGTGGAATTCGAAGGTAAGATTTCAAACCTTTCTGTAGCTGTACTTATTGATCTAGGAGCTACTTTAAGTTATGTTAGTCCAAAAGTAGTGGAAGATTGTAAGCTACCACCGGAAAAGTTCAAAAACCCATGGTTGGTCCAGTTAGCTACGGGAGCCAAAAGGCGGGTTTTAGCTAAAGTTAATAATTGTTCTTTCAGTATAGCTGGACAACCCGTAACAGCAGACCTGAATGTACTTCCATTAGGCTCTTATGACATTCTTATTGGTATGGATTGGCTGGAAAAGCACTGGTCATTGGTGAATTGCAAAACCAAGACCATATACTACAAGGATGATTTGGGGCAGCAGCAGGAATTGCAGGGAATTAAACATCCTGTTCAGATTCGACCTATCACTGCAACTCAGTTAGCTAAATGTATTAGAAAGAAATGTCAGATCTATGCCATACAAGTTGGCTATGCAAACCAGAAAGATAAGATGTCTGCATTAGACGATATTCCAGTGGTACAGGAATTTACAGATGTTTTTCCTGAAGAGGTACCGGGGCTGCCTCCAAAGAGGGACATAGACTTCACTATAGAGCTGATACCGGGGGCAGCACCCGTATCGCGGGCACCCTACCGAATGAGCGTACCAGAGTTAACAGAGTTGAAAATGCAGCTCCAAGAGTTGTTGGATAAACAGTACATACGTCCCAGTGTATCACCCTGGGGAGCTCCGGTATTATTTGTGAAGAAGAAGGATGGGACCCTTCGCATGTGCATAGATTACCGGCAGCTGAATAAGCTCACGGTCAAAAACAAGTACCCCTTACCCAGGATAGATGAACTCTTTGATCAAGTGAAAGGGGCAAAAGTGTTTTCCAAGATTGATCTGCGATATGGTTATCATCAGATCAGGATTAAAGATGAGGACATTGCCAAAACTGCTTTCCGGACACGCTATGGGCACTACGAATTTGTAGTGCTACCTTTTGGTTTGACCAATGCACCTGCCACCTTCATGTGTATGATGAACAGCGTGTTTCATCGGTTTTTGGACAAATTTGTGCTGATATTTATTGATGATATTCTGATATACTCACGCTCCCAGCAAGAACACGAAGAGCACCTTAGGTTGGTGTTGCAGACCCTTCGGGAACATCAGCTGTACGCTAAATTCAGCAAGTGCGATTTCTTCAAGGAGGAAATTCAGTATTTGGGGCACGTGATTACTAAAGAAGGAATTGCTGTAGACCCGGAGAAGATAAAAACCATTATGGAATGGCCCATACCCAAGGATGTTGCTGATATCAGATCCTTTATGGGATTAGCTGGATATTACCGGAGGTTTGTGGAAGGTTTCTCTAGGATAGCCTATCCTATTACCTCCTTACAGAAAAAGGGGAAGGTATTTAGGTGGACATCAGAATGTCAGCAGAGTTTTGACCGCCTGAAGCACCTACTTACCACTGCACCCATTTTGAGTATCACTGATCCTAATAAGGATTATGTGGTATGCATCGATGCGAGCAAGGAGGGTGTGGGAGGAGTATTAATGCAGGAAGGAAAGGTAATAGCGTATGAATCAAGGAAGCTGAAGGAGCATGAATAGAGGTACTCTGCTTACGATCTGGAATTAACAGCTGTTATTCATGCGCTGAAAATGTGACGGCACTACCTCTTAGAGAGGAAATTCCTGCTGTTAACAGATCATCACAACTTGACACATTATTTCAGCCAACCTACCTTGAATGCAAGACAAGGTCGTTGGGCAGATTTTCTAAGTGGATTTGATTTCGACATAAAGCATTTAAAGGGCAAGGAAAACCGAGTGGCGGATGCATTAAGTCGGAAGGTTCATTGTCTATGTGAACTTTCGGTCAGCAAGTGGCAGACTTTACTAATTGAGCAAATAAAAACAGCAGCTGGTCTTGATTCTGAATACCAGCACTTAAGACAGCAAGTAGAGCAATCTGATAAGGAAAAATTACAGCAAGGATATACACTGAATAGTGCTGGAATGTTGTGTTTTAATAAGAAAATGTATGTACCTGATGCAAATAACCTTAGAAGGCTGATTCTGGATGAGTTTCATGTCAGCCACTACACTGGTCATCCGGGGTACCAAAAGATGATCACTGCGCTTAAGAAGGAATACTATTGGCCAGGAATGAAGAAACAAGTAGTTGAGTACTTGGCACGGTGTTTGGAATGCCAGCAAATTAAGGCAGAGCATCAGCATCCAGCCGGACTGCTACAGCCTTTGCCTATTCCGGAATGGAAATGGGAAACCATATCCATGGATTTCATAACTGGGTTGCCCCGAACAAAGAAGGGCAACGACTCTATCATGGTAGTGGTGGATAAGTTAAGTAAAGCAGCGCACTTTATTCCTGTGCAGTCCACTTACAAGGCGGTGCAGATTGCTCATCTCTTCATGCAAAATGTGTTCCGATTGCATGGATTACCAAAGGTAATTATATCAGATCGCGATGTGAAATTCACCTCTACTTTTTGGAGGACATTGTTTGCCGAGTTGGGTACTCAGCTGAACTTTAGCACAGCTTATCACCCGCAGACCGATGGTCAAACTGAGCGAGTGAATCAGGTGCTGGAAGATATGTTGAGGGCGTATGTAATGCTGAAACCAGGTCAATGGGAAGAGTATTTACATCTGGTCGAATTTGCGTATAATAATGGATATCACACTTCGACTCAGCTAAGTCCCTTTGAGGTCCTGTATGGACGAAAATGTCGCACACCCTCAAGTTGGGGTGGACCTGAGGACAAGTTGAGTTTGGGACCAGAAATGCTTAAAGAAATGGAAGACATGGTGAAAAGAGTGCGTGCTAATCTAAAAGCTGCCCAAGGCCGGCAGAAAAGTTTTGCGGACAGAAAAAGAAGATTCACAGAGTATAAGGTTGGTGACCATGTGTTTGTGAGGATTCAAGCTAGGAGGAGCACACTGCAGTGGAGTGGGTGCGCCAAGCTGGCTCCACGATACTTTGGACCTTTCCAGATCTTGGCTAGAGTGGGGCCAGTGGCCTACCAACTTGCCATGCCAAGTCACATTAGGATTCACAATGTGTTCCACGTGTCTGTCCTAAAGAAATATGTATATGACTCTAAACATGTTATTCGATGGCAAGATGTGCGGGTAAGAATTAATCCGGTTGTTTGATTAAGCAGCTATATTTTGTAAGAAACTGATTAAAGGTATTGGTGGTTTGCAGGTCGAACCGGAAGGCGAGGTCCTGGTCGAACCACAGAGCATTCTCGACCGGAGAGAAGTGCGGCTGCGGAAACGGGTTATTACCCAAGTTAGAGTGCTGTGGCAGCACTATGGGCCTGAGGAGGCTACATGGGAAGACGAGGAACTCATTAGAAAAACTTACCCACATTTATTTAATGAGAGAAGACATCGGGACGATGTCCAATCTCAGGGGGGGAAGATGTAATGACCCTGGTAACTTGTAAATCTGGATTATTACTGTGGTAAAAAACTGTGAAGTGGTTACTCATTGTTTGAATGACATTATTAATGAAAAGTTGATTATTGAATTATGTTACATGTGTGTGTTCTTGAAAATGCTGGCAGCCTCGTGAAGGAGGATTTCTATTTTTAGTGAATCAGTTATAAAACTGATGCAACTGCTTCTCACCCAAGGAAAAAGTCCTCGGAAGGAAAAGTCTCTGGGTTGTTGAGGAACAAGCAGAGAGAGGAATTCCATGAGAGAGCAGAGAAAGAAAAGAGGTTAAGTCTGGTAATGATCAGATAACCTGGAAAGAAAAAAAGGTTAAGTCTGGTAATGACCAGATAACCTAGCACAGAGGTGCAAGAGTCTTGTTGAGGGCTGCAGGCCTGCAAGACGGCTCGGGGGGAGAATCCAACGAAGTGGATCTCAAGGTTGGGAGGTTAAGAGCAAAAACATTGCAGGTGACTTCTGGAAATAAGAACATCAGTAGCGGGAATAACCAGGTACGCATCTTCTAATCTAATTATTGATTAAGAATAAGTGTTAGGTGTACAGAAAGATACATAATGAACAAGTACAGGTATTGAAGCGTACAGGTAGAAACAGAAGTTGTATTATTTTCCTTGGTTATTGTGATGGGGTAATTAGGATAATGTTTACAGTCTTCAAAACATTATGAATGAAATGTGTGACTGCGGTCACCTCTGCAAACTGTATTTATTTAAGACATTGTGAATGAAATGTGTGACTGTGGTTATTTCTGTAACTGTAACTATTTAAGGGATGCACAGTTACTTTGCGCTCAGAATAGGGTCAATCTGAGAGCTGTTGTGTCAATTAACAGTAAGAAAACCAGAGTATCACACTAAACAGAAAACCTTAAGAATACACAGACCCGGAGGGAAAGGGTCTGGAAATGCTGGAAAGAAAACAAGCTAGTTAACCACGGTAAACTAGCACAGACTCCGTGCTTGCAAGTAAGCAACATCAATATACAAACCCATGTTATACTTGCGAATTAAACTGTATAAGAAATATTCATCATAATAAACACCGTGTAAAGCAAAACGAAATGATGTGAACGAGATGCTGTGTATATGAACAATAAAGTATGAGCCAACGCTGCATGAGCAGGAGATATCATATAATACCAGCAACTACATGAAATATCGTGTAAAAACTAATAACTGTGCAGCGAAAATACAATGGAATATTAACTATGTACTAACCCGGCGGTTGGGGTTACTGTAATAGTTGTTCGCGGAAAGGCAGCCTCTGCACTCATATAACGAGTGCAGGGCTTATCCAAAGTCGCATTTAATATATCAAGATGCGAACAGATATACAAGAAAACTAATGCATGTGAAACCCTCAATGGGTAAACCATAGTAACCCCTATTGCATCGAACCGCAAGAACGAAATGATATTTAGCCTCTATTGATAGAATATGTGAATAGAAACTGTATTTATTAAGAAACTGTGGAAACACCCCTGTAGCCGTGAGAGGTCCTGACAGGGTAAAATGCGGAAGCCGCAAGTAATACAACTATTAAATAACAGAACTTCATATAACATTACATCTCTGTCAAATAGTTCAGAAGAGCGTTCAGATATACAAACATTAACAGTCGAACTTGAGACCCTAACTGTTCAATACATAGACACATAAATGAAGGGCGTAACGCCATAACCCTAAGGTCTCATGCGGATCAAACAGGCATAAAGAGACCGCCTGCTAAGCGCACAAGAGGTTGGACATGGTGTTGGACCTGAGACATTAGGCATAAAACACAAGCCCTGTCTCAGCCAGAGTCATCGCACATCAACACAGTAAAACAGTATCAAAGACAAAGTATGTAGTGGAGTAGGCATACCTGTAAATGCCGTGGTAGTCAAATCCTCCGGCATGCTGTGGAAACAAGCCATTGACAGTATCTTACCTGTGCACAACTGCAATACAATAATGGACACAGTCAGGGTATGACGAGGGTTCCAAGCTTATATACAAAACTGAATAGATAACTGTGAGTCTAAAACATCAAATAGTCAGTGGAGTGAACCTTTACCTGGCAGGAGGATGCAAACCGGAGGAGTTGCAGAGGAACTTGACGAAGGAGTGGAAGCTCAGCTGCTGCAATGGGCGCAAATGAACCCAGTCCGATGATCCCGGTGGTTAAATATGGATCGACAAACCCTAAACAAAGCTGAGCCGTCCGATGATAAGGAGGGATCACCATCGTTGATGTTGGCGGGATGGATTGGCGCGAACCCCAGAGCAGGTCAACCCTCCACGAGACACGTGACAGCACGTGAAGATGAGCCATCTGGCCACGGAGAGGGGTGAGTTGGCTCCTTCGTATTCCATGTGGCGCTTCACATTTATATCACAGTGGTAAGACAGCTCATGGCCAACACATAAACTTATATGACATCAAACCTTGCAGAGAGTGGAAATCCATATTCGATGGGTATAGTATTAATTAAGGTACACCTGTAGGTGTTGTGTGGAGGTCTGGCGGGGATTTACATAAAGGTAAATATATAGTCAGGGGGTGTGGTCATAGGTGAACCCACCTTATAAATTTTTTTTTTTATTAATTATGTTTTAAGATAGTGAGATCGTGACATTAATAATCCTACTTTCACTATGTTCACTTGGTTAGTTAGTTGTTGATATTACAACCAAGCACAAAAAAGATGTGATAAAATATTTCACTCTCACTCTTAACCTACATAAAATATTTTGATGTCCATATTAAGTAACATAATTTTATAGCAATTATTAAAGAGATAAAATAAATATAAGTAAATAAAATCTTATAGTTTCTCTTTCTAATGTGGGTAAGGTGTATAATTCTTATACTTTTTAAAAATATTTCAATATATTACTTAAACAAACTATGTAAATGTATATGTTAACTAATATATGTCTATGTCAATGTCAATCTCATATATATGTAGATAATATATATGTAGATAGAGAGAGAAAACAACTAGGAAAGAAATTATTTTAATGTTGACCATAACAAAATATTTTAATATACAAAAATAAAAATAAAGTAATTGAAAGTAAAAAAAATCAGTGATTCCATAATAAGAAGGAGATGTGATTTATTCAATTTTTAATATAAATTTAATATCTAGAAAAATAATAATAAATAAATAAATAATGAATATATATGATATATTACAGGTTAAATAACATTAACATATATTTCAAAACACATTAATAACAAAAGGAACATTTTAATGAGATAATGTCATCCATAAATAAAGGATTTCAATGTCCACGTTAAATAAAAGATATTAATGTGTGTGTATGTATAATATAATTAAATAAAATACAAACTATGTATATATTATATAAAGCAATTTTTTATTTAAAAAAGGAACTTAGTTAAAACATATCCAGTAGTTGTACTATTCTACATTTTGGCCGCCTTTAGTCAATTTTGTCTAAAATCTAGCAAAAATTTGGTGGAATTGCAAATTTAAGTTGTGTAGTCTATACAATCTAGGTTCCAAAGGGGATTTTCAAAGCATTGGATCCATTTAAGTATTAAAAAATTCAATTTAAGGTTTAAATCCATTTGTGCATTATAAATGTAATTTAAATAATGAAAATTACACATGATATGTGGTGTATATATATAACGAGTATAGATCCATCTTAAGCATGGATCTACCAAGCGAGAGGAATCAAATTTCTTAACATGTAAACTTTTTTTCAAATTTTGCACTTTAAAAGAGGCTTGTGCATTAAGAGATTTGTTCCATTTCCCTCTCAGTGCTTGATAGAGTCATGATTAAGATAAATCTATACCTATATACATACAAAAAGGTTATCGCTTCTATCTCAATCAAATCCATGTCTACATCATCTATTGACAAATGGAGTGACATTTATCAATGTTATAAATCTTTTTCATCTTGATTTTGTTGTTTTTTCCTATTTGCTTCTAAACTTAAGTTTTTTAATATGGATTTTATTATTATTTATTATTATTTAAATTTCGATATATATTTTTAATAAAGTAAATTTTTTTTAGTTAATTGTTTTATTTTAATATAATTAATGTTTTACTATTATTATTATTTTTTATTAAACATAGATTGGATGGTTGGGGGTGACGGGAGCCGGGGGTGATCTTTCACCTCGAGAAACATTGGGAAATCTCTTTTTCTTGGTGGTTGGGTTCATCCACTAATAACTAGGTTAAAGCTTTTGTGCTCTTTTAGGGACTCAACGCAGTTGTCAAGAAAGTAATGAGCAAAATTATAATCATATGGGACTTGACAATTCTTATTAATATCCTCATAAACAACACCCTTCCTCCAGACATGAAGCTCTAATCTATCATCAAGATAATTCATTAGAATCTAGAGAAGTTTAGCTCTAAACAATTCTTTCACATGCTACACCATAATAATAAGCAAGTAGATCGCCAAGCTAATGTGGGGCTTAGCCTACCCACGAGTATTTTAAAGGTCGGGGAGTCCTCCTCCCTCTCTCCAATCCCCTAGTTATATATGAAAGGGCCCATTATGGTTTATCTCCCCCTTGGGAGTGCTCATCACTTCACATATTATGCATTAGTCATGTCAACATTGCAATCTTCAAAGGATTCGATGCGTGGTTTATCGGTCATTACACCTAGCGTTAACATGGGCTTCATTCATCGCCCTGTGCTCAACCCAACCTCAGGATTAAATGCAAGGAGTATTGGGAAGCTACAACATGTAAGAGTAGGTTTATTATACTGTTGGGGCATCAATATTAGAATGAATGTAGTGGGCCAAGTCTTTCAGTGTAAGCATTGAACTCTAGGTTTGTGGTATGGTTCCATAAAGCCCTAGATTTTTCCAAGGTTCCTTGCCTCTCATCACAAGGTTTTCTCTCAATTTTCTATCTGGAAACTATGGTGTCGCTTGGGTATGGTGTTTCTCTCACTGGTTTCCTCATAGTGAGGTCATCGAATAGGCTACTTGGTTCATCAATGGAGGCCACAACAAAGCGTTGTGATCCAGGTATTTTCATTCTTGGGTTTACTAATGACACTTTCAGTCGGGGTTTCGACCCTCCTCTCTTGTTTTTGTTTTCTTTGGGTTCCCTCCTAGGGTTGCCAACTTTTAGTCAGCTAAGGACTTTGGGGTTCGTCTCTCCTCGAGAAAATTTTAGGGACATTCATCACTTTTCGTATGGGGACCTTTAGCACCTTTTGTATGGTACCTTTGTCGCTTTTCATATGTTCTTTGGTTCGTGTCAGATATTGTGGTTTCTACATGGTGTTGTCAAAAACTTCTACCCTATAGGACCCAAATATCCACGCCTCCAGCACCTTCGATTCATCCATGTCATAGGATAATTTGCCCCAATATCTCAAGGGAGCAGTGAATTTGATGTAAGAAAACATAAAGGAGAATGTGAAGAACTAGCATCTCAATTGTAACACCCTCCTCCCACATTTACCTAAGTTAACCGAACCGCTCAAGTAAACATGTGACGAGAGGATACTATGATCTAATTCAACTCCAAATCTACAGTTAAGGAAATGAAACTGATAAAAAACAACCAGTTTGACCTTCTACACATGTTGCAGAACCTTCAAGAGCCAACCAACCCTTCCATGTGACCAACCCCTTAGGTAGCTTGACCTTTCACTACCCTAGAGCCTCAGTCGCTCCCATGACATGGGCATGCATGCAATTGGGACCCTCCAGTCACTCCCACAACATGGGCATGCCAGCGATTGGGGACTTTTCCAGCTAGTTTTGAGCCTGCAATCCCGGATTCTGTGCCACTTTTTCAAGGCCAAGACTCAAGCCACTGCCAAGACCTCCATGAAACCTTCAGGAATGATAAATAACATAGAAACAAAGGTACTAATGTAAACATTTGATCAATGACTTGACTGGACCCCTACTAACCATAACAATCATTTCTCAAACAGTTACAAATATGCATTCTAGGGTCATAACAGCATACATGAGCATAGAGGTCTCATACTTATCTGTGAATTGCTAAGAAGCATTGATTCCTTATCACATTAGCTGCATTATAATATATTAGGTCATATATTCATTTTTCATTCATTTACAAATCAAAATATGATGAGAGACATACATCATCATTGTCATAAAACATACTCATAACTGGCATATAAGAAACATAAATGACAAGGATACAACAACCATAAAATCCACATAGAACCAGCACATTTACACATGAAATACTAAGGAGAAGGGACTCTTATTATGAATGAAAAATCCAACCAGGTATGGGACTTCCAAGAACCACTCGACCATAGATTGGCTAAACCAAAGCTTTCTTTCAACCAATCCCCCATGCCATATTCCAAGCAAGAATGTGGGACTTATAACCAAAATCAACCAGGACTTCCCAAGGCTAAACCACCTCACCCTCATCAATAAAACTAGGCTTTATTGCAATCCCCACCGGATCACTAGGCACTAAACAAGCATGGATGCCACCGGATTTCGTGACCTACACCGTGAGAAATTTGCCTATCTCCTAGTCTCTAGGTTTTACTTCAATCCCCACCAGATCACTAGGACCTATTCAAGACTCCACCCTCCAGGACTTACCATATATTCTTCCATTCACCAGCCAACGATTCCTAGGCTTGATTGAGGGCAACTACCTTTAGGCTTTATCATATATCCCACCATTCATCGGTCCAGGATTCCTAGGCCCATCGAGGTAACACAAAATTCGAGTTTACCACAACCCATAGTCTGGTTCAAGGATTAGTAGGCTAGGGCTTTATCGCAATCCACAGTTTGATTCAAGGATCACTAGGCCATGTGTTATTTCTTTCAGAGACCACTTCATTTAGTTTCGAATCCATCCATAAATCCATCTCAACCAAAACATGAGAACCCCATCACACCATGGTTATTCCGAAATGGCAAGGCAAGGCTAAAAAAAATTGTCACACATGGAAAAACCCATGCCAATGACAGCAAGAGAACCAAGAACACACATGCATAACCATGCGTACCAAAACTAGTAAGGAAATCATACATGCAACTCAATACCTGCAAATAATCTTGTTGTAGCCGCTTAATTGTTCTCTTCCTTTCTTGATATTTTCTCCCTCTTGACTTCTTTTCTTTTCTTGATCCAATGTTGAAGTGCTCCAAGAAAACTCTAAGTGTCCAAGAGTGTGAGAGAGAGAGAATAGAGAGAGAACTCTAAAATTCAACTAACAAAAGGTACCAATTGATGCTCAGAAGCCTCTTTATTAATGAGGCCTTCATTTTCTTCAATTTTCCATTATTTTCCTTCATTTTCCTCCTCACATGCAACCTGTGACCTTTCACCTTCATTTTCTTCTAATTTCCGTTATTTTCATAAATAAATTGCCAAAAATGTTATTTTTCCTTTCCAAAGTCTTTTGTCATTGCCTTTGCCAATTTCCTTAGCCATAATAAACCAAATGAACACCCACACTAGGATGTTTTTGCCCAACTTTCAACTTGGAATAAGTGTCCCATAACCATGGTTATTATTTTGCCTTTATTTAATTTTATTTACATGGAATTTTCACCAGAGATGCTACGTCAATTTTGGTTCATCCACCACAACTCTCGAAGCCATTATTGACTTGCAAATGAGAATGACAAAGTTGTAAGAGGTACATTAGGGAACTCAGGCATGTGGTGGAAGAGAGAAGAAGCTTGGCCTTCCATGGTGAGCCAACATCAAATGCATATGCCCACATTGTTGGAATTGTAATCTATGTTATTTTGTTAACATGGCTAGTGTGTCCCCTCCTGATGTGAGAGATAGTTAATTTTTAGCTCATGTTATGCAATTTTTTCTTCATTTCCAAGGTTTTCTGGCATAGTGATATGCTAGCAGACATAACAGTTGTAGCAGACAATGTTTCCACTCTAGGGAATATTTTTGTAACATATTGTGATGTTTTTTCTTTATAACTCCTCCTACCATCTGGGTATGGCGTATTTTGTATAGCTCTTCCCCCAACAGAGATTTCGTAATATAAAAAATGTTCAGTTTTTATTAAAAAAAACATAGTTTGGATGGTTAGAAGAAATAGTGTTATCTTTTTTACTCATTTAATTTTTACACCTTATAATCTAGTTATATAAGAATCTTTTAAAAATAAAAACATATATATTATTTATATCACATATAAAGATATTTTTTTACTTTAAGTTTAAATCAAATTTAAAATTCATAGTGTTCCTATTAATAACCATCTTATCCAATATGATTCTTACTCACTAGCAATAATTGCATGTTTTTTTATCTTAAAGAAATTCTTTGTTCGAATGCAAGAGCTTTGAGAAACTATGAGGAAAATTTCTCAAACCCTAGTATCATGGCAAATTTATGTCCTCACTCACTCATCCTATGGTGAATGCCAAAGGAGGGAGAAAAAATGCCTTTTTCAACTACATCATCTCTAAGGGACATGCAACTGGGAAGAAAATGAAAATGAACCCAAATTCTTCCAGCAAAAATAATTTGTATGTATAGCCAGAGCCACAACAGCGAGCAAATAAAGCTAGAAATCGAAGGCCGGGCAGCTGCTTATGGAAAGAAACTACATACATGAAATATGAAGTCAGTTCTACCAAGGTTGGAGAATTTATTCAATACATGCATGAGTATGCACTCATTGGTAAATTTCTGGTGCCAAAGTATTCTTTATGGCTATTTTTCTAATCTTGAAGATCGAGACAAAGTGTTTGAAAATGGCCCATATTTCTTCAACTTCGTTATGTTACACCTATGTTAGTGGATCGAAAGGTTAGATCATGACAAAGAAGACTTCACAGCCACACCGATGTGGATCCACATGTATCAATTACCACGAGAATTATGGGAGGAGGAGACCTTGGCAGGAATTAGCAATGCCCTTGGATATTATGTTAATTTAAGCTACATTGGAGGAAACCAAACAAGGTAGATATATATTCTATGCCTCCATTTGTGTATATGTGAATATTTTTCAGCGCTTGCCAAAATCAATCAACATTTACTTTTAAAACAAGTTCTAGAATCAAACACTAGATTATGAACATATCCCATTCCATTGTGGTAGATTCCATGAATATGGACCCTTGTATCGAGACTACCCAATAGTTAAGCAAGTACAAACCCTAGAATCAACATCGACACAATCCAGGGATGGATTCAAAGTGGTAGATCGGGGTAAAAAAGTTCAAAAGCCACAACCCCCATGACAGAACAAGGGGGGATGCAAGGAAGGCATAGCGAACCAATTTGATCCACTAATAAATCTACCCATTGATCGTAGTCCGGCTCTAGGCTAACCTGAATATGTGGAGATTTGAGATGAGGCAAGACCTTCTAAAAAACTTGACAGTGGCATGCATGTAGAGAGATTTGAGGACCCTTTCCAACCAGCCACTTAACCCACACCTATAATGGTAGACATTTCACCCTTAGAATAACCTACTATGAGTGTCGTAGAGCCTCCGATATATCCACCGATAGAAATTTCAACAATTCCAGTGGATAGCGAAACGAACCAAGTGGAGCCCAAGGAGATGAAAATAGACCTGTAAGCACTCAATGTACTGAAATTAGCAAAGAAATGGAAAAGTAAAGATCCTTTTACCCTCCTTGAAACTCAAGTTTCCATGGTCAGGCAAGCGTATCTCAAGTATAAGAATATAGTGGTAAAATCGGGCCTAGGGTTTGGTACTTTAGGTGTCCAAGCACAAGCGTTGAAGGAGTCTAGAAAATCACATAAAGAGATGAAGCATAAAGGTTGAAAAATAAGCTACCAATGTAAGGTGAACTAGGAAAATATCTTGTAAATTCTGGGTGAGTCAGAGTCATCACGAGGCTTTCCATGATCCCACTTCACCTTAGCCATGAAAATTGTATCCTGAAATATTAGGGGCCTTAATAGCCATGGTAAACAAAGGATCTTGAAAGATAAGTGGGAAAAATATAAACCTACAATTATGATGATACAAGAAACAAAAACCACAGGGGTGACTCTGATAAAACTCACTAGAACTAGAGAAGACAGTGCTAATTAATGGTAATAGATGCATAGGGAGAACCTGGTGGACTAGCGATACTCTGGGATAATCAATAGGTTCAAGTCATCAATTTATTTGCCACTTTAGAATACTAACAATAGAGGTACACCTCACAAGCTTAGGTGAATTCCTTTTTATATCAAACGGTATATGCACCAAACTCCCTGCATGATAAAGTAGTGTTTCTTCAATTAATCTCCTAGATGGGAAAGTTAATATCCCCTAATACGTGGGTAACTGGGGGAAACTTTAATATCATAAATTCACTATATGAGAAGAAATGGGGTATACATAGGTTGGAGGCAGAAGAAACTCTTTTCTAGGAAACAACAAATGAGTGAGGGCTTGTGGAGTTGAGCACAATCAATGGAGTGATTATCTAGAATAATAGAAGGATATGCCAACATCAAATTTCTTATAAATTAGATAGATTTTTCATCTAAAAAAATATTTTTGCATGGGATGCATTCATCAAAGCATCTGTTATCACAAGCCATGGTTCATATCATTGGGAAATTTGTTTAAGTATAGATCTAAAAACTTATCCCCGCAATTGTCCATTCAGGTTTTAAAATTTTTGGCTCGGGCACCTATAATTTCTCAATTACATTCATAAATGGTGGGATGAAGTAGGCACTATCCAAGGCACAATAATGTCCCCCCTTTATACAAAACTAAAATACATTAAAATACAGTTGAATGGGTGGAATAAGGAGTTTGTTGACATGTTAGAGGAAAAGATCATGTTGGAGCTCAAAATGGTAGGAATACAATAGGAAGCCATTTTCAAGGGGAGATTAGAGGAATTGGTTAAGACTGAGATGGATATGCTAAGCATGCTAGAGGAACGTAGGAAACAAGAGGATATATTATGGTGATAGAGGTCGAGATTTCAATGGTTAAATGAGGGGGAAAATAACACTTCCTTCTTTCATAAATCTATGCTCAAACATCAGAAATATAATCGAATCTTCTCTCTAAAGGGATCTCATGGGTGGAAGCTAGAGATGCACTAGGAAATTGCACAAGAATTAATACAATATTTCCAAGAAACTCTATCGGAGCCCATACTGGATAACAAGTAGCCATTATGCAAGTCACAAGGAACATTCTCACACTTGTAACAACAGAGAAAAATGAGACCCCACTAAGGGATATCATGATGGAGGAAATAGAGGCGACCATAAGAGCGATGCCCCCTAACAAGGCTCCTGGACCCAATGGTTTCACAACTAAATTGTTTCAATCATGCTAGATGATAATAAGAGAGGATGTATGGAGAGTAGTGGAAGAATCTTAGCAAGAAAAGACTATTCTTAAGGCTCTAGACTCTATGTTTTTATCATTGGTCCAAAAAACCGAGAAGGTGGAGATACCCAATGAATATAGAATGATTGATTTATGTAACGTGGTATATAAGAGTATAACCAAGATCATTGTGAATGGGATAAAACCCCTTATCCCTAGATTAATCTCCCCATAATAGACAAGATTCATAGAAGAGAGGCAAATCCTTGATGGCATGATGGTGGCACATGAAGTCATTCATTCATTGAAAACCACCAAGAAACTAGGGATTTTGATCAAGCTTGAACTATCCAAGGCTTATGACAATATAAACTATAACTTCCTACATAATATTTTAAGAGCTTTTGGTTTTGTCAAGAACTGGGTCTAGTGGATCTCAAATTTGGTCCCCTCTACATATTTTCAGTGTTAGTCAATGGATCATCATCCACACCCTTTCATTCCTCTAGAGGTATATGACAGGGGGACCCCCTTTCTCCCTTTCTCTTCATCCCACTAGTGGAAGGCTTAGGACGAAGTTACAAATTTGCAACTAAAGGGAACATATTTAATGATTTGTGCTTATTTAGGGAAGACCTACCCCTAACCCACCAAAAATTATCAAACGATAAGATGGGATTAGGAGTAACAATAGTATGAGAAGAAAGGGATTTTAACAAAATCATGGACATGTTCTCCTTGAATTCAAATATGGACATCAACATAACCAAATCCCAAGTATTCTTTTAATACATCAATGAATGTGCAGAGACATATAGCTAGAATTCTAGCAATTCAAGTTAGCACTCCTCCCGCTAAGTACCTTGGTGCCCCATTTGTAGATAACTCCCTCTGTCAGAATGTCTAGGAAGAATTCATAACGAAAATACAAAAGATACTCGCAGGTTGGACATTGCGAGCATTGAACATGGTGGGTTGTCTTGTACTTCTAAAATCGATATTACAAGGACTATCGGTCTATTTATGGTTTCCATTAATGGCTCTTGTATATATTCTATAAAAGTTCCCATAATTTAGATAGGTTCCTTATGGGGGTGCTCCTGTTTAGATAAAAATTATCCATTAATTGCATGGGATACAATGTGCCGCAAAAAAAGGAAGGGAGGGTTAGGCTTACAAGACCTTAGAATCATAGCCATAGCATTGGTGGCAAAGATATGGTGGAGATGGCTTCAAGAAGGGGTGGACCTCTGGAAAAACATATGGAAAAGGAAATATGCCCCATCAATTTCTCCAAAATAAATAATTAGAATGAATACATTCTCACTTGGCTCATTAATATGGAACTTAGCTAAGAAGTGTGTGGGGTTGATATAAAAACACTTCTCTTTGGAAGTCAAGAATGAGATAACAACACTTTTTCGAGAAGACTCATGGAAACAATTCCAAAACTGGGGAACCAAACGGAATTAGAGGAACTTAGAACACAAATGACTAGTTTGGGAAAAGTCATAATAGAATATTATTTGCTAAAGAACATGTAGGAATGGGAATGGTATAAATGGTTACGACCTGATAGCTAGAACACCAAACCAAATGAGGAAATCTGGAGGAATTTATGGCAGGACGTACAACTTCGAAATATTGCAATTTCAATACATGAGAATAAACTCATATGGGGCTATGGCTCAAAAGGAACCTTCTCAGTAAAAGAGACCTATCATTTGGAATGAGGGCATCAAGAGCATCAAGCAAAGGAGGTATGGCTATGAGTTTGGAAACAAAACCTATGGTCCCAATCTTCATTTACTTGTTGATTCAAAACAAGCCTCTTACATGGGATAACATTAAAAAATGAAGCCTCCAGGGACCCTCCTGGTGCCCCCTCTATTGGGGAGAAATGAGACCTTGGAACACCTTCTAAGCTTGTGTTCATACTCAAAAGACCTGTGGAAGAAACTAGAGGAATCCCTCTCAAAATATGATTGGATCCAGGAGAGTCCCTAGAATACGATTAGGAACTAGAGACTTGTTGCATTTGATAACCCCATTCTAAAATGTATATGGAGGATCTCCCCTAGCTTCCTCCTATGGAGCATTTGGAAAGAAAGGAGCATAAGGATATTTAAAGATAAAACATATTAAATGGAGATGATATGGAACAACTTCATCTAGAATGTGAAAGAAACGATCATAGCCATGAGATGGCAACCCTAGACTGGTAGGTAGATAGAGAAAAATATCTATAATGAAAAAATGGTTCCCCTATATACGCAAAGGCCTACCCACATCTCTCCCTTCTCCTGGGGTGGTCCCTATCCATTTGGTATGGTCTCCTCCCCCAATCCCTTTTGTTAAACTAAATTTTGATGGAGTAGCCAAGGGAAATCTTGGACTGATAGGTTTTGGAGGCATTCTAAGCGACCACAATGGAAAACCTCTATTCATCTTCTCGGGTACAATAGTCATAAATACTAATAATGAAATGGAGATCTCAGGGCTAAGGAATGGTCTATAATTTTCCCAACAACATGGATTTCATAGTCTTTATGTAGAATAAGGCTCCCAACTAATTATCAACATGATTTGTAGGTTATAAGTAGGCTCTCCCTTACACAAGGTCTCTCGAAGTTGGAAACTACCATACATGATAGAGCAAGTTAAAACTCTCATTGCTAACATTCGAGATTTAGTTTTGATCCAAACAAATAAAGAAGAAACAAAGTGGCAGGCATGTTAGCCAACCTTAGTTGTCTGGAAACCATCTCATCTCTAGTGACAGATTGGGATTCGTGGCCGATGTCCCCTACTAAAAGAGCCTATTGTAAACTTGTTCAAGAGGACCTTCTTCCCCCATAAGGGTTTATAAGACTAGCACCCCAGGGGGAGGGGGTGTTAAAACCACCCCACCTAACCAATAGGTAGGGAGGCATGGCAACACACCCCCTATAGATGGCAAAGGATAACCTTGTAGGTGTTGTTGGGCATGTACCCATTACATATTTCAATGTGGTATGTGAGTTAGACAATGTGATCCATGTGGATATTGGTGGCCACCCGCCTATTCCACTTGGACCCCCAACACTGTCTCTTTCATTTTTTCAGTTTCCTTAATTGTAGCACAATTTACTAATTTTGGCAGTTTTTTCAGGTTCTGAACTTCTAAGGCTGTTTTGAGGCCCTAAACGTCGTTTTTGGGAAAATCAGACAAGCAATGGATAATGACTCATGTTTTTATTTGAATGTTGCAGTCCTGAGATATATATTTCTAACGAGGTATTGTGCACGTGAAACGGAGATCATATGCCGAAGTTAGGGCCTCGGGAATTTGATATACCAATTTACCAAAACGGGGCCCATAGTTTTGGCGCTTCATCACCTAAGGTTAGGTTTTTGGATGTTTAGGGTTTTCCATTGTTTCTCAATAATAAATAGGCTTTCGAGCCTCATTGTAACACAATTTAGAGGCATGTAGCCATAGCATCTCTTCTCATAGATAAGCTACCATTACTGGAGCTAGTTTATTTCCATTCTGTTTGTAAGCATATTTCAGTATTTGATATTAATGAAATGAAGTGTTATTTTTGCAGCATCTTTGTATTTATGGTTATATCTGTGATTTGTTGCATTCCTATTTAATTTTATATCAGTGGTATCAGAGCGGTCAGCTATTTCTCTGTTTTTCTTTGCATGTCCCCAACAAGGTCGGGATATAAGGAGTTAGGGCTTGAACTGGTTGAACCTTTGCAGGACCAGCCTCGCAAATCATGATGGCCTCCCATGGCGGAAGAGAAGAAAGACGAGGGGGTGGGAGATCCTTTCAAAATCTTGCTCGAAGAAGCGCTCAAGCAACAGAGGAACGCGATGATGGACAAATTTGCCCAGATCCTTCACTGACTACCCAAAGGCGACGCATCTTCTTCTAGCAGCCACTTTGGAAGCAACACACCCTTTAAGATACAAGTCATTCGAGATTGGCTAGCCCCGACCACTCTAACAGACCTTTGCAGCTTTCTGGGCCTTGCCAATTTCTATCACAGGTTCGTGTTGGGGTTCTCTGATATCACTTGGACTTTAAGTCAAGTCACCAAGGACAGAGCGAAAGAAAATTTCTTTTGGTCTGAAACCCAACGGAAGGTGTTTCCCGAGTTGAAGCAACGCCTCTGCTCTACACCAGTGCTCACATTACCAGACATGCAACAACCATTTGAGTTTGAGAAAAATGCCTCTGACTATGTTATTGTTGCAGTTCTTACTCAACAGAGGCATCCAATGGCTTACCACAATGAGACACTTTCAGACATAGTCCGAAAGTATCCCACCTATGACAAAAAAATGTATTCCATTATGTAGGTCTGTCGTCAATGGAAGCATTACATTCTAGGGAAGGAAATAGTCATTCAGCAGACCACTGACCCTTGTAGTTCATACAGACACAAGGGAAGTTGCAGAACAATTTCCATCAGAAATGGTCCACATACCTACAACAATTCCATCTAAACATTAAGTACAAGAAGGGAAACACCAATAATGTTGCAAACTTCCTCAGCTGACCACCATCCATGGTGTTGATCACTGTGCTTGACTCCTATGGGCACGAAACATCAAGGTGGCCGCATCTTTACAAGAGCGATCCAGAATTCAGCAGTACATACTAGACACTCCTAGAAGGTAAGCAAGTTCCAAATGTTCACCTCCAGGATACACTGTTATACTACCTGGGACACATCTTTGTTCCTTCAAGTGAGTGTGCCAAGATGATTTGGGAGGTGCACTACAGTCGGGTCGCCTGAAATTTCAGGGAGAGAAAACAATGGCAGTACTACAAAAGTATTTTTATTGGTCGAAACTTCATCAGGATGTTGGGAGGTACATTAAATCCTTCATTGTCTGTGTCATTGCCAAACCAACCATTAAGAAGAAAGGCCTATATACTCATCTACCTACTCCTAGTTGAACTTTGGAATTTATCTCCATGGATTACATGTTGGGCCTTCCTTCTACTAAGCATGACAATGACTGTGTTTTCGTGGTCATCAACAAATTATCTAAGATGGTCATTATCGCGGCCTGCAAGAAGAGTATCATAGAAGAGGCCACTAATAAGCTCTTCTTTCAGAAAGTGTGGGTACACTTTGGGATCCCACAGTTCATTGTCTCAGATCAGGACAACAGATTCCTGAGTGAATTTTGGTCAAGTCTCTGGTCAATGCTAGATACCAAACTTACTAAGTCCATGACTTTCCATCCCCAATCTGATGGCCAAACAAAATTCATCAATAGGATGATTGTACACTTTGTGTGCATGTACCACTCGAAGCATCCACGCACATGGGATGAAAGCCTCCCCTATTTCCATCACAGCTACAACAGATCTCTCCATAGCTCAACAGGCCACATCCCCTTTTAGGTAGGGTTGGGATTTCATCCATTCTGTCCCATTGATGTGGCCATACCATTTGTAGCTACTCAGGTAGATTCGACTCACGTCCAGTCCGAAGCCAACACGGCTAACAGCTTCATTGAGCACATCCAACTCATTCACCAATAGGTCCATGATATATTAGATAGAGCCAATGTTAAGTACAAGTAACGCCATAATCACAATCGGGTTTCGCACAAGTTCCAGGTGAGCGACAAAGTTTAGCTACATTTGCAAAAGGATCTCCTCGCTGGACCCCACCACAAGCTTCACCCACTTTGATATGGGCCTTACATCATTACCAAGGTTGTGGGAGACAATGCTTTTGAGCTCAACGTTCCCCCATTCCTTGGCCTACACCCAGTGTTCAATGTGGATCACCTTCGACCATACTTCCCACCATTACTAAACACATCAGACACTGCAGAACAGCTCACACAAATAGAGTTAAACCCAAACTGCATGGAACATGCCACTACTAATCGGATCATGGACACACTAATCAAGAACACTCTCCAGCAGAAGATCCAACTATATCAGGTTGTCATAGCTGGCCAACTCCTGCACCAAGGCAAGTGGCTCACTAGGGACCAAGTTCAGTAGAAGTTTACCCATCTCATGGAGGCACTCAACGCAATGGGGACCATTGCTTCCTAAGGGGGAGCACTGATCCAGGTGGATATTGGTGGTCACCCGCCTATTCCACTTGGACCCCCAACACTATCTCTTTACTTTTTCAGTGTCCTTAATTGTAGCACAATTTACTATTTTTGGCAGTTTCTCGGGTCTTGAACTTCCAGAGTCGTTTTGAGGCCCTAAACGGCGTTTTTTTGGAAAACCAAGAAAACACGTTTCTATTCGAAAGTTGTAGTCCTTGGATAGATCTTTCTAACAAGGTGTTGTGCACATCAAAGGGGGATCGTATGTCAAAGTTACAACCCTGGGAAGTTGATGTACCAACTTACCCAAATGGCGCCCATAGTTTTGGCACTTCATATCCCAGGGTTATGTTTTTAGATTTTTAGGGTTTTCCATTGTTTCTCAATAATAAATAGGCCTTCAAGGATCATTGTAACACAATTCAGAGGCATGTAGCTGCCACATATCTTCTTAGAGATAAGCTACCATCGCTTGAGCAAGTTTATTTCCATTCTGTTTGTAAGCATATTTTAGTATTTGATATTAATGAAATGAAGTGTTCTTTCTGCTGCACCTCTGTAGTTATGGTTATATCTGTGATTTGTTTCATTCCTATTTAATTTTTCACAATAATGGGGGAGCATTGTTGGGAGATTGAGCCTAGAAGGCATTATTCAATGGCGCAGGGGGGAATGATCAGAACAACACTTATTACTGGTTGGAGAAAGACAACAAAGTTAAGGCAAAACAAAATGACGCAAAGGAATGACTGCCAAATGGTGGAATCGGGTGGCCATATTGGTGTGAAGGATCTCGAAACAATGGGGCGTAGGTGTGACATGAAGGAGGAATTAGCTCAATAACAAATGCAACTCGTTAAAATGATTGAAGTCTTGGTGTTGAAATATAATAAGTAGTGGTGAATGTAAGGACAAGGAATAAGAGCGTAGGAGCACAATTGTGCGAGAGGAATTACCTAGATAGCGGATGGAAGAGAGGTCCACCCTGGCATATGCTACAAGAAATCGATGAGGGTGGTTGGTACCAAGCATAGTTATCGAGCTTCCAGGGGGGAGTGACTGGAAATAATTATAAAGCATGCTCGGCACAACCACTAGCTAAGCAAGGTAGAGTCTGTGAACTAAAAGAGGGATTTCTAGTGATGACAAAATCTTATAAGATCACCTCTTCCAGGTAATTGGTACATTGAGAGTTGGCTTCTATCGACAACTTAGGGCAACGCTATGTTTATTTTTAGTTCAAGTATCGACCCCCCATCCCTATTAATTGTAATTTGAGCAGAACAAAATCCAAGATATCTTCCTAGTGTTGTTTCAGTATTTATTTCTATTATTTATTGTCCTACTACGAGGTTGGATACATATTTCTACACGTGGGGTTTGGACGGTTTGAACATGACGGATTGATTCTAAGAAGTGCCTTTGTTTTAAATTCCACTAATGAGATGGCTACTTCTCCACTTATTAGTATTTGTGCCTCTTAGCGAACTCCATTAATGTATTTATATTATCCTCACCCATAACTAGAAACAACTAATCACACACATACAAATAACGAGTGGGAAAATCAATTATAAAGGGCAGCGACACCAGACTACCTGGACACACTCAACCCCCAACTAGCCCCATCAAACTAACCTTCCTATCACATTAATGGTGGTTGGTATTTAACCATAATCATATATATATTGAATCTCATATATGAATAAATATTTTTCAATACATGTCACAATCCACCATCTCCTACCACTCCTTAGTCTTTCTAGAATGCCACGTAGCTTTATATTGCACTTTTTGCTCGTTCAAAATTTAGTAAGTTAATAAATAGATCATTTTAAAAAATAAATTAAATATATTAAAAAATGTCATAATAAATTATAATTTATGCACCACTCCTCTGTCTTTCTAGAATGGGAGTAGCTTTATACAAACATTTTTTCCTAGTTCAGAATAGTGAGTTATAAATATGTAATTTACAAAAATGAATTAAATATATTGATAGATTATGATTTGAAAAAAAAAAATCATCTTAAAGTTTATTTTTATCTGTTTTTAATATATTTAAACAGCGATCCTCATAAAATGGGCTCCGTCCACTGAGTAACTCTCTTTAAAGAAATGGTCGGATATTAAATTAAATCCATACCCTTTCTTATATCTCCCGCCGAAAGTTTCAACGGTCAACTGCGAACGGCGGTCGGTCCCACACCCGCTTGACTGTAGCCCTACGAACCACCGAAGTCGAGGCTGTGCCGAAGCTTAGGCTCGTCCCGCGGTGAAAAATAAATAGAGCGGCTGGGACCCACCGCTGGCGCAGACCTCTTGTTTGAGCTCAGGCCTTTTGCTTTTTCTTTTTTGTTTTAAAACATAAATGGGCATTTTCCAAGGGGACACGTGTATAGTTTATTTAAAGAGGCAGCTATCGTATAGGACTGTTTTGCTGTGATCACTACTAAATCATATATTTTTTATTATATTTAATTATTATTTTTTGTCGATTCCGCAGGTCTTACTATCACGGCAAAGGTGGAGGAGTTGGACTAGGACTATGCATTTAGTATACGGCGGGAAAAAATTTATGCGATTTAGGGACCACTATGAGCGTGCTTGCCAGAAAAGAATATACCAAACCTAAATTTTACGATATTTTATGTTTTGGCTGTTTAATTGAAATTTAATTTTGTGATGGTATATATTTTTTTGAGAGGGTTAAATTTTGTTATTTGAAATATATTTTTGAATGTATAAATAGATTTATGGTTTTAAATTATTTATTAATTATTAATTATTATTAATTATTTTAAATTTTTTGGTTAATTTTTAACATATAGATAAAATATTAATATAGTTTAATAAATTAGTTTAAGTGGTTAAAGGTTTTAAGATTTTGTCTAAAATAATATTTTTTGATATGTATTTACACAGATATACTATGGTGTCTAAAAAAATGTCGCTTTTTGTATTCTCTATGTGTAGTTTTTCCAATCATGGCTTGATTCATTGACCCTTCCATTCAAAATCCAAAAATAGAATGCTCATGGGCCTTTTAAGGGATGAAACTTCCAAATAAGTTGAGCTTTGATATATTCACAATCCAAAAATAGATCATGAAAGGGAGGAAACTTCCAATTGAATTAAGTTTTAATACAATTATAATAGATTGATAAAACATTATATTTCCTACCTTTATAAAACTTTCTCTTACTCAAACCCTAACTGGTATTGATCTAAAAAATAATAACTGGTATTGATCTAAAAAATAATAAGTATCAACTACCAAGCATGCCTTAGTTCAAAAGAATAACACATTTACATCAATTACCAAAATCAACTGCATAGTGGGATTTATTCAAAGAGGATGACCTTGTATATAACTAGTTAACTCCTAAGGGCCCTTATGTAAGAAGGTTAAGGAAAAAACCTTAAGTAAAAAACCTTAAGTTGGTATATGGATTCTTGCTTCCTTCCATTTAAAGGATGAATTTTGTAATTAAGTGTTAAATATTTTTTTGAGCTTTTGAAAGTGATTTTTTTGTATATGAGATCTTTATAAAAATTTAATCATCTTAATGTTAATTAAAATGTTTAATTACTAGTATAACCATATTAAAAATATTAATGTGGTTGATATAGCCAAAGGCTTCATAAATATAACAAAAAAAATTATTGCAATACTAGAAAAAGCCTTACCAATACACACATTTACCTGATTAACCATGTATAAAAAGTTGTGGGTCAACTTTAACTTGAGAAAAAAAAGGAATTACACCTTATTGTAAAATGGACCATTTTGCTAAATCAAGTTTTCTTATATATAAATGAATGTTATAAATAATAACGAGGAACTTATTAGAATTGGTATAATCTCAAATCCCAAGGAAATTGGTGGGCAGGGAGCCACTTGGCATAAATCTAATTTTTTAAATTTATTAAAAGTAATAGACTATTTTGCTAAATAAAATTTCTTATCCATTGATTAATAATGAGGAACTTATCATGAAAGAACTTATTACAATTAGAATAATCTCCAACCCCAAGGAAATTGGTGAGCTTGGCACGAATCTAATTTTTTAAATTTATTAAAAATTAATGCAACCTAATAATACACTACACCCTTTGATAAGCATTAAAACTAAGCATACGATGAGCATATTCCCTTGAAAATCAATCTAAACGATCAATATTTTTTTTTGAAATCAACAAATCCTCATCCACCTTAAATTGTAATAAAAAACCTTTAATAAATATAAATCCATTCTAATTTTAAATTTTTAAAATTGTAATTCTTTCGCAATAAAATATTTCTACCTTAATTTTTAAACCATTCTAAATATTTTAATAAGTCTAAAAATAATATAGATAAAAATTTGCATAACAATATCTAATTATAGATTTATCATTTATATTATATTACATTTCCACTTTTTATATTATATTGTATTACATTTCCATTTTTTATATTAGCTAAATATTACATCTATTATATATTAACCATCCATTTTAAATGCCATAAAACTTGCATTAATATAACTATAAGCTTATCGCAATTTCTAACTCGCTCTTTTTCAATATAAGTTTCAACCTAGCATTATAATCACAGCAATATTGAAAAATATTCCATAAATCGTCCATCCATAAATAAAATAACCTATTAGTGGAACATAGAATAAAATGCTTTTATGAGAATTTCTCATATATCTTTCATAAATATTTGTATATTTTAGGTGTGTTTATGGTGTGAAGCCTTCCTTGAACACATGCTTGAAAAACTTGTACAATAGATTTTTTCACTATTCTACTAAACAACTATTATACTAAATACATCACACAAGGACATGGGATGAATGGATCACACAAGAACTTTTGGATGTTAGCAGATGGGTGCATGAAAATTCCATTGTAGAAGCAGAGGATGATGGGGAGCATTTCCATATTGCTATTGGGATAAGGTCTAAATCTATTTGTCCGTGGGATGATTGGTGACAAAAGAATTCTCGAATATTAACAGATAAGTGCATGAAAATTCCATTATGGAAGCAAAAGATGATGGGAGCCTTTCCATACCTCTATTGGAATAAGGTCTAAATCTATTTGTGTATGATATATTTTTTATTTAAATTATTTGAAAATAAATAAATTTGAAATTCAATATTATTTATATAAAATAAATAAATCTTTATAATTTAAGATTTTATCTCTAATATATTTTTTATTTGAAAAATTAAAATTATTTGGAAAAAAATTATTTTGAAAGTCCATATTATTTAAAAAAAATTATAATTTAAATAAATATATTATGATGTGTTTCTAAATTAATTTATTTAGATATTTATTTAATTTTAATAATTTTGTTTCTTGATAAAATTAGGAAAATATTTTTTAATAATAATTTGTTTTTAAGGTCACAACTAAGTTAGACACCAAATTGGTGTATGAGACATTTTTCTTATTGAGATAAGGGATCCACTAATATGCAATGATTTGACTATTTATAGAGATGTACATACTCTATCCCTTGAATTTGAACCTATAACCTCTTATAGAGAAGCACATGTTCTTAACCATTAAACTCACTCAAAATCAAAACTATATTACTAATTACAATAAAAATGTGTATTATGAAATAGAAACGCTATCCAAAGACTTACAAAACCTATACTTCAATATAAATTATCTCACAATTCCACTTAACATATAACACAAAAATACAAAATACAAAGGAAAACAAAAATGACCATTCATACTAGAATTAGGGATATTAGAAAATAAGTGCATGAAATTGTTAAAAATGATGGGAGCCCTACCATATCAACATTAATGTTTACTTCCAAAGACCTAGGATCCATGTAAACATAACTATTTTTCATTTCAACAGTTTAAAAAATTAAAATTAAATATAAAAAATGAAACATCTTAAAAACTGATATTATCTACAAACTCTAAATAAAATATTTATAAACTAAAATCTTATAAATTGAAAGAATATATAATTACCATGAATATAACTTATGACCTCAGTGCATATAGTCCATATATTCCATAAAATTCGCCAAAATAAAAACTGATATGCTCTCATAATTTACATTCGAACCATTTTATATCTAGAACCAAAAGATCCAAGCATAAACAACAAACAACACTGACAAAAATTTAATATAATCTAAAAGCATACTCCACGGAGTGATGCAATCCAGCAACCAAAAAATATACATAAAATCATTAAATAAAGTGACATTGAAATGTTTGGTGTGTATAATAGAGAAACACGGGTTCCTTAAAGACAGAAATATCTTAGAAGCGGTGGCTCTCACCCAAGAATGCTTACACTCAATGCACAACAAGAAAATAAAAGCAGCTCTCTTGAAAATCGACCTAAAAAAGGCATATGATTGTGTGAACTGGGGCTTTATAAGATGCCTTCTGGCTAGGATTGGCCTAGATGTCAGGTGCATTTGATGGATCATGGCCTGTGTGGTGGATGTAAACTTCGCAGTCCTCATAAACGGTGTCCCAACTCCCTTTTTCAAAGCGGCCAGGGGCTTACGTCAGGGCTGCTCCCTATCTCCACTTATCTTCATCCTTGTCATGGAATCTCTGAGCTTACACATAAAGATAGCGATACAACAAGAGAGATACAAGCCTCTCCCCATTTGCAAGGATAATTTCATGTCACACTCACTTTTTGTCGATGATATCCTTCTGTCAGCCATTCTGTGCAGATCTACATGGATATGTATCTTTGAAATCTTGGAGAGATTCCAAAAAGCCACCGGCATGTATATCAACGACTTAAAATCTTCTTTCCATGTCGCTGATGTAAATGGTGATACAATCACATTTTTAGCAGATCTTTTCCACATCAAAGCATTTCCTATCATGAAGGGTTTCAAATATCTTGGATTTAACTTGAAACCTGTGAGTTACAGAGTGGCTGACTGGTCGTGGATTCCGGACCGGTTCTATAAGAAAATATCAACATGGGAATACAGATGCTTATCAATTGGAGGTCGCACCATTCTTACCCAATCCGTGCTGGTACAAATCATGGTTTATTGGGCTCTCCTTTTCTATATCCCTTCATCTATTATAAACAGTTTAAACAGAATGATAGCCAATTTCATTTGGGGTGGACAGAAGGAGAAGATTAAATATCATCTCAGCAAGCTTTCGAAGCTGACTCGGCCAAAAAACATGGGAGGTTGGGGCATAATGGATTTACACTCCTTCAGAAGAGCGCTTCTATGTAAATCAATGTGGAAAGCGATTATGGGAGAGTCCAACTGGAGCAAAACTATCAGAGCTAAGTATATGGACGACCTCGACATAACATATTGGTACAGACAGCGCTCCATTGGATCCGCCAACGGCTCATTCATCTGGAGAGGCTTTAAAAGATTGGAGCCATTTTTCAGAAAAAAAATTTGATTTGGAAATTCCAAACAGGATCCAATATTATTATTGGTATCGATGAATTCGCAGGTGTGGGAGAAACGATCCATATCTCCCCTCATCTTCTGAGATTTTTACATAGCAGGGGATATTTCTTTTGGGCCAGTGTTATTAAAAAATGGGACGGTGCCATCCCAATCTGGAAATCTGCTTCTGATATGCAACTGACCGGTGCTCTAGAATCCCAATGGAACGCTATCACCCTTTCCCTGCAATCGTGTGGTCTATATCGCTCGTTGGACAGGGATTGCATCATTTGGAAAGGTCTCGGTGGCACTTCGGTTGTTTGTGCAAGGCATATATATCTCCAGATTTTACTAACAGAATTCGATACTTGTGATAATATCTTTCCGCCAGCGTTCTGGAAATCTGGATGCCCTTTAAAAATCATTATTTTTGCCTGGCTGGTTTTTCATAACAGGAATCTCACTTGGGAGAATCTCCAGAAGCGCAAATGGTGTGGGCCTGCTATATGCTCCCTCTGCAGATCGAATACTGAAAATAATTTACATATTTTCCTACAGTGTCCTCAATCCCTGTTGATTTGGCAGCACTTATCTGCACACTTTGGCTTCGCCATTGTCAATGCTCCTTCCATCTATGAGGCCTTCAATACATGGAGCAACATGTGTTGCAAGTGGAGGCCGATCCCTTTGATTACAATCTGGGCCATTTGGAAATGGCGCAATCGAATGATTTTCGACTCCAAAAGGGAACCGTTTTATATAGTCTTCGAATCTATCCTTTGTTTATATGAAGCGCTAGCTCGGCCTCGACACCCCACAGTCAAACAAGGAAAGAACCAGCAGCCCATCGATGTCTATGAATATCCCTGTGCTTTTTTTGATGGCGCTGCCCAGCATGACACATGCGCCTGTGGTGTTTATATAATTCCAGAAGAAGGTCAAGCTTTTGATATACATTGGAACGGAGGACCTGGAACCAACAACAAAGCAGAAATTATGGCCCTGGCCGGTCTCATTTCTTTCTCTGATTTCCTTGGCCTCAAAAACCTTCATATTTTTGGAGACTCCAAAGTCACCATCGACCATGTTCTGTCCAAAAATAACATAAAAATATACACCTCTCTGGCTGGTTGAACAGGCTTGAGGTTTTGTGGCACAACAGGAAGGACTACACAATCTCCCACATCGCCAGGGGAAAAAATCGGAGAGCAGATTCTTTGTCAAAGCAAGGGCTATCATCACCGCAGGGCTTATAGAGGCTGCAGATTACAGTGGACAACACCTCCTGCCAGATCCAAGACTTTTCCATGCCGGGTACATATTTCTCTATTTTGTGATGTCAAATCTGGTATGAATTCTGCTCCCCATATTTTGTCTCATAATAATGTTGTTTTTTCATACATAACATTGGCTCATGGGACTGATTCTTGGAATTCTATATGAAGATATGTCCATTATGCAATATTTTCCTCATGACCTCTATGTAACAGATCTGACAAGGATACACATATCCTTTCTCCTTGAGGTTTTGTGCCATTTTTCTCTTATCCGATCAGATGCCCCCCATATCTACATTGCTGTACATTCTGTTTTGGATGAATATAATATAACTATATACCTTTTTTTCGTGCTGAAAAAAAGTATAAAATGGCTTGCGTAATCTTTGCATTTATCACTAAAGATCCATCTTTCATGCCCTTGTTATACATAAATTAGAGATCAATATAATATGAAACATTTGAAACATATAAGGGATAGGGTTACTTGTAATTTTAATCGAAATAATTATTTATTTATTAATAAAATATAGTGCTTCATCAGAAATGATCTTTTTGATTTAGATGATGATGTTTGGGTTTTCTTCATTTTAAGTGATTTAGAAAATGATTTTTGGTTTTTTAGTTAATTTATGATCATTTTGTTGTCAAATCTCTAGTTGGAATAATTAGTATTGATTATTATTTAAGAATTTAGGTTGATTAATCATTGTTATTTAAGGAAAATCATGTCAAATAGAATTATCTATGGGTGGTCCACAACAAGGCAAGTTTTTACTCTTGCCAAATGCCTCTGGATCTTGGGTCATTAACTTATTTTACTCGTGCCAAACACCTTTGGATTTTGGATCACTAACTTGTTTTCTTACATCCAACGAACTCTTAACCAAGCAAAAATAATTTTGAAACTTTACTTATATAAAAATTACAATAATTTAAATTTATAAATATTTAATAAATTAATATATAATAATTATTAAATTTAAAATATTTATTTTTTAATTTTCCACTTTATTCACCGCTTTCTCTAGAAATATAGCAATTAAAATATCTAATAAGTGCCCTCCCTTAAACATTTTAGATTTAATCTCTAAGAACATAACATCTTGGTTTGAACATGTGATAAGTGATTTCTATTAAATATGTTAACTTTCTATTAAAGACTAATTCATGTATATCAAATGCATCAAAGATGAATGGTCAATGATAGATAGTGGGATTGTAAGATGAGATTATATATATATAATTATTTGGTTGTTTTTTCATTAAGTTGAATTTAAGTTGGAGCCAATTTTAATGTTAGATTGGAGAAAGATTTTCTTACTAGTGAGATTCTATTATCAAGATGATAGATAGTAGATAGTGGGATTGTAAGATGAGATTATATATATATAGAAATATTTGGTTTTTTTTAGTTTATTTTTATTTTTTTTAAATTAAGTTGGGTTTAGGTTGGGGCCAACTCTAATGTTAAATTGAAGAAATATTTTCTTACTAGTGGGATGCTATTACCAAGATTGTGTGAAGTTTGTTCAAGCTTGGATACTTTTTGGGATAGTTTAATTCCTCCAAAAGTGGCTCTTATCCTCAACTCTTCCCATAAAATTTGAACTAAAAACTTAATGGAGATTAAACCCCACACAAACCAATTCATCTAAACATCATAAATAAATAAATGATTATATTTAAACAATTATACTTAAATATCATTATATTTAAATAATTATATTTAAATTTCATTATATTTCATTGTTTAAGATTTTTTTAATTTTATTTTATATGATACGGAAAGTCATTTTATGCTACCAAAGCGTTGTATAATATCAAAACATCTCATATGGTCTTTATACACAATCTTAAAAGAGTTATTTTTTTTGTGAATTTAATAGAGGTAACTTGATTTTTCACCTAACAATTTGGAAATTTTGTAAGAGCGATTTTGTTTGTTCTTTTCACTTTAGCAAATTAATATTTAATTTTTGAAATTATTAGAAGTGGAATAGTTTCAATTAGGTATTGAAATGATTTTTTTTTTTTTTTCTAAGTAAAAGTAGTCTATTAATATGTACAGAAAAGATACAAAGAGGACAGAGCCTCGACCAAGTTTATCGTAGTATCAACAAAATCTGGACTGCCCCAACATTGGGGAAACCAGTCCAACGAGAGCATAACCTTCAAAAATGGTAGCAATTTTGAGACCAGACTCCACAAAAAGACAGTAAGATAATACCCTGACATTTGGTCCAGAAAGGATACCAGCATTCTCACAAAGATTATCAAAAACCAAAAAAAAACCAGATAGAAGACACCAAGGCAGCCATAGCCGGCCAAGTTCTAACCTCAGGCAGCCTCTGCCGAATCTCTGTCTGCCACCTTCTGCTACCTGGAGGCCACGTCATCTTAGCTGTAGTCATCCGGGATGGGTTCCTCGATGATTGGGCAAGTGCACTCATCCGCCACGTCCATGGAGGCTTTGTCATGTGACTCTACACCACCGCCGAGAGGGTCTCCCCCGTCGCCAGAAGCATCCTGCATAGCTAAACCATCATGACACGAAACACCAGAGGGGCGTGTGGCAGCAGAGCTGCCCTCTTCACCATGCAAACTTCAACCAAAGTTCGATCCAAGGGAGGTGAAGAGACTGTCAACCATCACATTTTTACCAGAATCCTTGCAATTGTTGCATCTGAGTGTACCTTCCTGCGGCAAGTTGGAGATGTCAACCTGAGAGGCTGAATGAGCGATTTCTTCAGAGAAAGAGATGGAGATAGAAGCGGTAATGACGGGCCTGTTCAGGGAGCTACAAAACCTGAAATGGGCAGAGTGAGGAGCGGGTTGAAGGGGCGGAGGAGAATTGTCAGAATGGACAGCAAATTCGTCAAGAGGAACACCGGAAGAACGAGCCCGACCTCTCCCACGCCTGGTATTATGATGTCTACCCTCCCCAAAAGATTGAGGATGATGCAATTCAGGGGAAGGAGAGGAGGTGGAGCGCTCCACCGGAGGACGAGAGCTTCCTCCCCTGGTTCCTCCCCTACGACTTCGCATACGGTGCCTTACCATATTGAATTCGTTGGCTGGGCGCTCAAAGGGAGCAGAGACCAGAGGGACGAAGGCAGAGGGAGCACTAGCAGTGGGAATAAGAGGCGAAACAGGATTGATCTGGGCAGAGATTAGAAAGCAGAGAGCCGAATGCGAATGATGAAAGCCATTATCAAAATCCGCACAGCAAACAATCCAGCAGCGACGGCCAGTTGCAGTGCGAAGGCTGGGCTCAAAGGCCTGAGGCGGACAGATGCTGCAGAGCAGGGGAGACGGTGAAGGATTGAAACGAGGTATCTCCATAACCCAACAATGAAGAGCTTTTTGCCAATCCAGACCTGTATTGAATGCTGCCTGCAGATAGTAATGAAGGCGTTTCAGGGTGATATGGGGAGGGGCACCTTCATACAAGTGGCCCATCCCCTCACCGCCATTCTTCAGTAATAACATTAATGCCTAAACGTGTCACCCGCATCCGAGTTAGATATTGAAATGATTATATAGAATGAAAATTGATATTATTTTTATACTATGACAATTTATAAACAACTTTGCATTACATCTATAATAAAGGTGTGTCAAATTGCAAGCATCCAATCAAACACTTTCCCATTAATCCTCTTTATATCTCTTGTCTTCACTAACATACACCAACTTTAGATGGATAGGCATGCAAGTATTTGTTGCACCTGAGTTGCATTACCATGTAACTTAGTCAACGCTAGATTGGGATTTTAGGACACACACATTATATGATTTTGGCTCCTATTTTAGTACACCATTTGTTTTTGTTGCTTTTCATAATTATACGCACATCTCATATTAATAGTATATTATTTGATATTAATAGTAGTTAGGTTGTGCATTTATTTTCCATTAAAAATCAATAATAAATAATTTGTGATTCTCCGAAGGGTTGTTATAAAAGAGTGTTTTGATGTTATGTCTCACATCATTATTTCCAAATAACTCTGTAATTGAACGATTCCTCCTGGGCATAGTGAATTTGTTTAACTTTAGTAATCTTATGAAATCTCTTTCTAATAAGTAGCTTAAATAATCTACATTAATTTTATTTTATTTTTAATACTAATTATCTGCATATTGATGGGATATCATTTAATATAAATCTTAAGTAGTTTGTGCATCTACTTTTCACGAGAAATCAATTATAGATAGTTTGCGTTTTTCTTAGGGTTTACATAAAAAGTGTTTTGATATTATTTTTTACATTGATTTATTTTTTTCAAACAACTTGGTAAGTGAATGAATTTTTTTTTATTCAACTATTTTTTGTACTTAGTGAATTGGTTTAACTTCAATAGTTCAATTAATATTTTTTAATAATTGATAATAAGTATTTTATTGTAGATAATAACTATCTATAAGAGGCAAAGAAAATCATAATATAATATAGTGATCCATGTTTTAATATCATTTTCTATTTCAATATAATTTAGATTGAATTATATTTTTAATCATAATCTAATTAGTTTCATTTCAATTAATATAATATTAAGATCATGGAACACCAAGAGAAATAGTGGTGTCTAAAGACAATGTTGCTTGGGATCTTATTGGTCACTAGGAAAAATTACTTGGGGTATTTTTTTCCTTTAAATAGGCTACAATAGAGATGAACACTATGGGAAAACCCATGCGTTTTGATAAACCTAAAGATTGAAAATCATTGGTAATTTGATTGGGTCAAGTTTACCCAAACTACCTTAATAATCTGCCCCTTAAACTTGACTTTGGGGGATTAACCCGGTCCTAATCATTCATCAACCACCTCACCTGACATCTCACATTTCCCCCACTCAAGCTAGGATAGTAGTACACATGCCACCCTGGTACCTATCCAAGTGGTATATTCCATAACTTAATTAATCCATGTGTCATTGCATTACATGTAAGCTTGATCACAGTCTTAAGGCCTTACAACAATCCATGCTCTTGCACAACATGTATGCTTGAAGAACAAGTCCTACAATTTCTTGGGGAAATACACCTACCTTGGACCAAAACCCTTAGGGTGTTCACTCACCATGCGTGTGATTACACACGCCATTACGTCCCTCATCACATGTTGAATTCTTCATTAAACTTTAAGCCATTGAATCCATATCCGTTTTCTCATCCATATGACCACTCTCTCGCTACATCTCTAGTTGTGTTTATCTATATCTGAACTCTGCCTTTCTTGCTACTTTTGAAAATGTTACACATTTACCTCCCTGGTTTCTGGCCACACATGTACAAACGTGATCATTTTCTTGCCTCTAAAAATCACATGCCTTAGTCCAGTGGCACAGAGGTTATTCACTCTGGTACATGTTCTAACTCTAGTTTTTGCTTCACATCTATGGGAGGCCCGCCACACTTGGCAACCTTTCTCTCATTATATCTCTAGCCTATACCCATCCAACTTTAGCCATCTTCTGGTTACTTGGGCTACTCCTTACTATCTGTGCCTCCATTCAAGAATCATCTATTGCACTCAACTCACCTTACTCTGATACCAGTTGTTAGGATCAAGAAACACTAAGAGAAGTGGTGTTGTCTAAAGACACCATTGCTTGGGATCCCAGTAGTTATCAAGACAATTTTACCCGGAGTCTTAATGCCTTTGAATACACTACATTAGAGATAAATACAATAGGTTCTCATAAACCTAAAACTTGAAAATCACTAGTAACATGACCGAGTCAAATTTACCCAAACCACCCTAACATATAAATCCTTAATATCTTAAAATAATACAATCTATATGATATAATTTAAAAAAACTTAAAAATATATATAAATAAAATTGTTGAACCATTTCCACCATTTCCTTTGCCTAGTTAAACCAATATGCATTATAAAAACATCATAATGAACTAAATATTTATAAAAAACTTCAGATTATTCAACCCGGTTGAAATTAACAAAATAAAAATAATTAGTGAAAGATGACAACACTCATAAATCACTAATTAAATTTTAGTATCATAAATCACTAATTAAATTTTAGTATCATTAGAAGAGTATTAATGAATATCTTTGGATTACTTTTCTGCGATGTAATATTCAAATTCACGCTACTTCAAAATAGAGAGAATTAATGAAAGATGACAACACTCATAAATCACTAATTAAATTTTATATCATTGGAAGAGTATTGATGAATATCTTTGGATCACCTTTCTGCGATGTAATATTGAAACTCATACTACTTTGCATATAGTGTTAGATATGCTTACATATAACTTCAAAATATTTTCATTAAAACTTTGAAAGATTCAAAATTATGAATAAAGTAAATGGATTCAAAATTATGAATAAAGTAAATGGCCATTACTCATTCGAACACATTGCAAATGTGATTAATAAATGGAATAAAGAATTTTAAAATCATAACAACGTCAATATGAATATGTTTTATAAACAAATTAATAAACTAAAAATAAATCGATTTTATCAATAACTAATGCTTTAATAAATGCATGAACGTTATGAATGAAATCTAACGAAAATAGTTAAGATGGATGTAGATGGTTCATCAAATTTTCAAATAAAAATTATAAAATTTATTAAAAAATTTATAATAAAATACATATTAGTCTCATAAACAAAATGATTAATCTAAAATATTTGCATAATTTATGACAAAGCTTTCTTTACCTTACATTTTCATGCATTATAACAAATCATTGTGATTAATTTTTTCTTTAGCTCTTTTTTTTTTACTTCCGTTGATTTTTTTAGTGTATTTTCCTCCATTTTTTTGAAAAATTCAGCGCTATTTATTGGGGTGGCGCTATTTTTGGTATTTTTTTCACTGATCACAACTAGTCGACACTAAATTCAACACTAAATAGCACTGATTTTAGTGCCATATTTAGCATCAGCTTTAGCACTAGATTTAGCACCAAATTTAGGGTTGGTTTTAGCACTGACTTTAGTGCGACCTTCTAAAATCACCTTTAGCACCTCCATCAAAGTTGAGCTTGATCTCCCGCATATCTTTTTTTTTTCAAATTAGTAAACTTACTCATCAAAGATTCATTCTCCTCCTACAGAGAAGCCTTTTCGGCTTAAAAGCCATCAATATAGTATTTTTGACCCGAGGTCTTCATGCTCAGTAACAAAACCCCTCTCATTAGAAGCAAGTGAATAAAGTTGTGCTTCCTTTGTATGGCATGCCCAATGAAGCCAATATTTTGCTGATTTTTATTTACAAAGGATCCATCTTAGTTATGGACTTGCCGAGTACAATTTCATAGATTGAACAATTGCAAGTCACGGGCTTCACGCATTTCTCCCAAATTTTTCATTGGAGAGAGGTTGCCCAAATCGCGCACATCTATTTAATGAGGGTAAGTGTGAATGTGTACAAATTATGTTTGTGTCATTATGCTATCTTTGAAAGTCTGAAATTCTGTGTAACAATATTTACTAGAATTTGTTTCATTCAATCTATAAACTATAGTTTTAGAATATCCTTCAATTACTATTGAACATAGAATATTGGATTTGCAAAAATTAATCCACATTGACCATGCAATCATTTCTTCTTGGTTATTTGTTACCTTCCCATTTGAATATCAGATAATCGAAAATAATTTGGTCTTCATTATTTCTAATGATACCACCATCAATGCCCTCCCTTGAGTTTTCCGTAGAAGCATTATCAAAGTTTAATTTATACCTCTTTAACACAAGTGGGTTCCAAGGAGACTATGATTGCTTGTTCCCAAATCCCTTTCCATTAGTCAAAACACAATTAGATCTTCTTGGAGTAGAAGATAATACTCTATCCAAAAGGAGAAAGAGACCATAAGATATCTTAAGGGTTGTGCTCCTTTAGCGATTCTTGTATGGATCTCATCTAATTTAGCTCAAATTTAGGTTAAATCCTTTTTCTTTTCTTTTCTTTGTTTTTTGGTTTGGATTTTGTTCTATTTTAATTTTTCAACAGGTCATAAATTAAATGACATGTAAAAAGTGTCGTCTCTGTAGATGTAATTTAGATAATTTATTATCCATGGACCTTTTGGCTATTTCCTTGAGGTTTCTTTAATTGCCCTATGGAAAAGTGGAATTTCACCAAAGCTATCTACTCATTTTGACCATTTAAGTGTCGTTGGATGTTGAAACAAGATATGATAACTATTCTCATCTTATTTTTTACATCCCTTGGAAACCTATGTTTTTTAATGATAACTAGATGAGTGTGGTGATCTTGGGTCTAGATCTTCTTCCACAAAAATGTCATACTATTTGAAATTCCTCTTTGAAAAGGTAGGGGTAGTGATTTGTTCTTCCATGTTGTTGATTATTCCTTATTTTATCAATAAAAATTCTCTCAATAATTTGTAGTACATATTCCATCTACTAGAGGAAATCCTAGATAAATTGTATGCAAAATATCTTCTTTTAAGTTCCAACATTGTCAGGATTTGTCTTTTTAGTCCTAAAAAAAATTGATTTGCCTATGTTAATGGTAGATGGTCTGACCCGTGGGTCTCTTAAATATTTCGATGGAATTTTTTAATGCTTTGGCTTCTTTTAGACTGGCATATCCTAAAAGTAGTACATTAGCTTCAAATTGTAAATGGGAAATAGGGCCAGAAGTAGATGAGATTCTTAATCCTTCCAAATGCTGTGATGATGGGGCATGAGAGATGATTTTTCTAAAGGCGTTGATTTTAATAACCCAAACTGCTAGGAATTTATTATCTAGCAAATCACTTGTCTCAATTAAACTGACCATGCAATGGAGTTATCCTTAGCTAACTAGCCATGCATAAATGAAAATCTCATGCGTGCATAACAATTGTATCCTATTAGCCTCACATACATGAAGCAAACATTTCTTAGTGATGACTCTAAGATTGGCATGCACGACTGGATTGATGAGCTAGTGGTGCATGTGGCAGAAGGCAGCTCGAGTTGTTGATATGAGGAGGTAGGTGGGTTCAACATGTAGGATCAATTGTCTCGTCTACCACTCGTAATTTAAAATTAAAATAATGAGACCATGAGATCATGCCACCTCACCACCTAATTCAACTGACACCTTTTTGCATGATATTCCCTATTTTCTCTCTTCATATCACCTCATGTGGGAGTTGAGGTAGATAGACACTTTGTTCAGCTAAGAAGTGACCCCTGATACTTAAACACACAAAAGAGAAATTACATAGTGTTTCATGGAATCCAAAGGGTTCAATTTGCATACCTTGTTTACCTATGGAGCTCTGGTGTTGATGCTTTGGATTTGAAGACTTGTTTTGTAGGTGTTTCATGGAGGCAAAGATTGTATCTTCATGGTTGGTTGTTATTAGAGATATGCTTCTTTCATTACTACCCAACCTTCTTTTCATTGTTGGGGTCCTTCTTCAATCAATTTGGTGATGTTGAGTCCCTCCTAGCCTCTATCCTTCAATTTGTGATGGTAAATGGTGGCTTTGTTGGGCCCTTGAAGGCTGCTACAAGAAATAAAGTTTCCTGTAGCAGTCACAAAGACTCCATAAAATCATCATTTCTTGGAGTTGTGACCACTGTGGATACTTCATGGGGATTAGGTAAGAGTGTTTTGCAGGTGGACATGGTGGAAAATGGAAAGGTCAAGTCATGGCTTGGGCAAGGAGGCAAGAAACTAGCCCATACAGAAATGCCAATTTTTGAAAGTGTTTGGATTTCAATTTTGCTTGATTGGATCGATGAGGATGATAATTAGAGACATGGTGGTGGCTTTATTTTCCTCAAAAAGTGAAAAAAAGTCATATCTGATTTATTTTTTTTGTAAAACAAAGCTAAAATGTATGGGGTTGTTTAGGTCATTTTTTGTAAGTGCTCAAATCTCTATTTTGACTTAAGGAATTGATGAGGTATTAAATTAGAAGCCTAATGACACATTTCCTATCCAAATAGGTGAAAAAACCTGTTGTTGTAGCTTTTTCCTAAAACAACCTTGTAAATAAGACCAAAATGATGTTGTAGAGGTAAAGCAAATTGATGGGACCCACTTTTTGACACTTGGAGGTGGTGCGGGAATTTTTTTTGAAGCTAAGGTGAAAAGAAGATGGATCTATAGTTTTTTTTTTAAATAAGCCTTTTTTTTGTAGAGAGTAAAAGAAGTGAATCAACCAGGGAAGAAAAAAATGCATAGTTTGACACCTCCTACTTTTTATTCTAGCTACTATGGGTAGTGATTTGTTCTTCCACATTGTTGATTTATTCCTTGTTTTATCAATAACATTTATCTCAATACTTTGTAGTATGTCTTCCATCTACTAGAGGAAAGACCAGATAAATTGTATGCATAATATATTAATTTAAGTTCCAACATTATGAGGATTTATCTTTTTTAGTCCTAGAAAAAAAATTGATTTGTCTATGTTAATGGTAGATAGCCTGGCTTATGGGTCTCTTAAATATTTTGATGGCATTTTTTATTTCTCTGACTTCTTTTAAATTGGCATATCCTAGAAGTAGTAAACTGGCTTCAAATTGTAAATGGAAATAGGGCTAGAAGTAGATGAAATTCTTAATCCTTCCAAATGTTTTGATGATGGGGCATGATACAAGATTTTTCCAACGGTGTTAATTTTAATAACCCAAACTACTAGCAATTTATTATCTAGCAATTCACTTGTCTCAGTTAAATTGACCATGTGATGGAGTTAGCCTTCAATAAATAGCCATGCATAAGTGAAAAGTTCATGCATGCATGAAAATTGCATCCTATTAGCCTAATATACTTGAAGCACACATTTCATAGTGATGAATCTAAGGTTGGCATGCATGAGTCGATTGATGAGATAATGGTGCATGTGGCATATGGAAACTCGAGATGTTGATATGAGGTGGTAGGTGGGCTCAGCATGCAGGAGGATTTGTCTCATTTATCACTCATAGTTTAAAATTAAAATCATGATATTATGAGATCATGCCACCTCACCACATAAGTCAACAAACATATTTTTGCATGATATTTCCTATTTTGTCTCTTCCCGTCCCCTCATGTGGGAGTTGAGGTAGATAGAAACTTTGTTTAGCCAAGAAGTGATCCCCGATACTTAGACACAAACAATGGAAATTACATATTGTTTCATGGAATCCAAAAGGTTCGATTTGCATACCTTTCTTTCCCATGGAGCTTTGGTGCTGATGCTTTGGATTTGAAGACTTGTTTTCTAGGTGTATCATGGAGGAAAAGATTGTATCTTCATGGTTGGTTTTTGTTAGAGATATGCTTCTTTCATTACTGCCCAACCTTCTTTTCATTTTTGGGGTCCTTCTTTAATAAATTTGGTGATGTTGAGGCCCTCCTAGCCTATGTCCTTCAATTTGTGATGGTAAATGGTGGCGTTATTGGTCCCTTAAAGGCTACTACATTAAATAAAATTTCCTTTAGAAATCACAAAGACTCCATAAAATCACCATTTCTTCGAGTTGTGACCACCATGGATACTTCACGAGGATAAGGTAAGAGTGTTTTGCAGGTGGACATTGTGGAAAATGGAAAGGTCAACTCATGGCTTAGTAAGGAGGCAATAAGCTAGCCCATATAGAAATGCCAATTTTTTAAAGTGTTTGGATTTCAATTCATCTTGATTGGATCAATGAGGATGATAATTAGAGACATGGTGGTGGCTTCCTTTTCCTTAAAAAGTGAAAAAAAGTTAGATCTAATTTTTTTTTTTGTACAACAGGCTAAAATGTATAGGGTATTTTAGGCCATTTTTTGAAAGTGCTCAAACTTCAATTTTGATTTAGGGGATTGATGAGGTATTAAATTAGAAGCCTAATGACACATTTCCTAGCCAAATAGGTGAAAAAAAGTTATTGTTGTATCTTTTTCCAACATTGTGAGGATTTGTCCTTTTAGCCCTAAAAAAATGATTTATCCATGTTAATGGTAAATGGTTTGGCCTATGGGTCTCTTAAATATTTTGGTGAAATTTTTTATTTCTTCGACTTATTTTATATTGGCATATCCTAGAATTAGTGCATCGACTTCAAATTTTAAATTGGAAATAGGTCCAGAAGAAGATGAGATTCTTAATCCTTCCAAATATTGTGATGATGAGGCATGAAAGATGATTTTTCCAAGGGTGTTCATTATAATAACCCAAGCAACTAGCAATTTATTATCTAGCAAATCACTTGCCTCAGTTAAACTGACCATGTGATGGAGTTAGCCTTAACTAACTAGCTTCAACTAACTAGCCTCACTACTACACATCATCCTAGGTGGCATCCACTGTTAAAAATAGACTTATGAAAAATAGAAAAAAGAAGAAGCTAAAAATAGAAGTTGATACCTAATGGTAGGGAATTTCTAGTAGAACAAGAAAAGTGGTCATATGTGGACCTAATGTTGGAGCAAGAATTTAGGCAACAATTTTTTGGATTTGTGCAAAGGAGTACCATACAAAAGGGTAACATGCAGGAAGGTCAGCCAAGGGTCAGCGCACAGAAATATAGGGAATAACTAAAGTCACTAGGATTATTTTATGAACAATTTTTGAACAACTAAAACTTATTGGAAGCAAATTAGTGCGTAAAATTAGTAAAAAATAGTTTACAATTTGAATCAATTAGAAAATATAGAGAAATATAGAGAATAAGGAAAGTCGTTAGGCTTATTTTCTGAACAGATTGTTAACAACAAAAACTTACTGGAAGCAAATTAGTGTGTAAAATTAGTAATTAAATAGTATACAATTTGAATCAATGAAGCTTCAACATGCATTTTAGTGAAGTGTGAAATTTTGGTCTACTTCACAAAAATGCACTCCCAACCTTCACTTCAAGGCCAAATTGAATTATTCAACTTGGAGAGTATTTTTTTACTCATAAGTAACATTACTAAAATTAAAGTTTTATAATTTAGTGATCTGAAGGCTGAAGTTAATTTAAATGAAAGTGTTGCAACAATCACAGTTTACTGTGTACCCCTAAAAGTGTCAACAATTTGTAAACATCAAAAATTTACTGGAAGAAAATCAGTTGTTAAATAGTATACAATTTGAATCAATCAGATTGGCCAAAAAATTAAACTTGGGCATGCATTTTATTGAAGCTAGGAAATTTTGGTCTGCTTTAGAAAAATGCACATCCACCGTTCATTTCAAGGAAAAAATGAATGATTCAACTTGAAGAGTATTTTTTACTCATAAGTAACATTAATAAAATTAAAATTTTCTAATTTAGTGATCTGAAGGTTGAAGTTAACGTAAAGGAAAATGCTACAGCTATCGCAATTCGCGGTGTCCCCCCAAAAGTGTCAGTAGTTTGTGAACAACAAAAACTTACTAGAAGCAAATTAATGTGTAAAATTAATAACTAAATAGTATACAATTTGAATCAATCAAATTGGCCAAGAAATGAAACCTGGGTGTGCATTTTAGTGAAGTAATGCAATTTTGGTCGGCTTCACAAAAATGCACACATAACCTTCATTTCAAGGCCAAATTGAATGATTCAACTTTGAGGGGACTTTTTTACTCATAAGTAACATTAATACAATTAAAGTTTTCTAATTTAGTGATCTGAAGGTTGAGGTTAATGTAAATGAAAGTGCTACAACAATCGTAACTCACATTGTCCTCCCAAAGGTGTCAACAATTTGTGAACAACATAAACCTACTAGAAGAAAATTAGTGTGTAAAATTACTAATTAAATAGTATACAATTTGAATCATTAATATTGGCCAATAAATGAAGCCTATGCATGTGTGCATTTTAGTGAAGCAAGGAAATTTTGGCCCACTTCACAAAATTGCACTCTCGGCCTTCATTTCAAGGCCAAATTGAATGATTCAACTTGGACATTACTTTTTTACTCATAAGTAACATTATTGCGATTAAAGTTCTCTAATTTAGTGATATGAAGGTTGAAGTTAATATAAATGAAAGTGCTATAGCAATTGGAGTTCATGGTGTCCCCCAAAAAGTGTCAATGGTTTATGACCAACAGAGATGTACTGGAAGAAAATTAGTGTGTAAAATTACTAATAAAATAGTATACAATTTGAATCAATCAGATTGTCTAAGAAATGAAGGTTGGACACACCTTTTAGTGAAGCAAGATAATTTTGGCCTGCTTCACAAAAATGCATGCCCAACCTTCATTTTCAAGGAGAAATTGAATGATTCAACCTGGAAAGTAGTTTTTACTCATAAGTAACATTAATACAATTAAAACTTTCTAATTTAGTGATATGAAGGTCGAGGATGTAAATGAAAGTGTTACAGCAATTGAAATTCACTGTGTCCCCCCCAAAGGTGTCAACAGTTTGTGAGCAACATAAACTTATTGGAAGAAAATTAGTGTGTAAAATTAAATAGTATACAATTTGAATCAATCAGATTGGCCAAGAATGAAGCCTATGCGTGTATTTTAGTGAATCAAGGCAATTTTCATATGCTTCACAAAAATGTACTCCCATCCTTCATTTCAAGGCCAAATTGAATGATTCAACTTGGAGAGTATTTTTTTCACTTATAGGTAACATTTATGCAACTAAAGTTTTCTAATTTAGTGATCTCAATGTCAAAGTTAATGTAAATGAAAGTGTGGTAGCAATCGTAGTTCACGTTGTCCCCCCAAAGGTGTCAATAGTTTGTGAACAACAAAAACTTACTAGAAGAAAATTAGAGTGTAAAATTACTAATTAAATAGTATACACTTTGAATCAATTAGATTGGCCAAGAAATGAAGCTTGGGTATGCATTTTAGTGAAGCAAGGTGATTTTGGCCTGCTTCACAAAAATGCGAGCCCAAAGTTCATTTCAAGGCCAAATTAAATTATTCAATTTGGAGAGTATTTTTTAACCCATAAGTAACATTAATACAATTAAAGTTTTATAATTTAGTGATCTGAAGGATGAAGTTAATGTAAATGAATGTGTTGCAGCAATCTCAATTCATAGTGTCCCCCCAAAAGTGTCAACAGTTTGTGAACAACGGAAACTACTGGAAAAAAATTACTAAGTAAAATTAATAATTAAAAATCATACAATTTGAATCAATCATATTGGCCAAGAAATGAAGCTTGGGCGTGCATTTTAGTGAAGCAAGGAAATTTTCGTCGGCTTCACAAAAATGCACGCCCAACCTTCATTTCAAGGCCAAATTGAATTATTCAACTTAGAGAATATTTTTTCGCTCATAAGTAACATTAATACAACTAAATTTTTATAATTTAGTGATCTAAAGGTCGAAATTAATGTATATAAAAGTGTTGCAATAATCACAATTCACAATGTCCCCCCGAAAGTGTCAACATTTTGTGAACTACATAAACTTACTAGAATCAAATTAGGTGTAAAATTAATTATTAAATAGTATACAATTTGTATAAATTAGATTGGCCAGGAAATGAAGCTTTGGCATGCATTTTAGTGAAGCAAGGAAATTTTGACCTGCTTCACAAAAAATTACTCCTGGCCTTCATGTCAAGGCCAAATTGTATGATTGAACTTGGAGAGTATTTTTTAACTCATAAGTAACATTAATGCAATTAATGTTTTATAATTTAGTGATTTGAAGGTCGAAGTTAATGTAAATGAAAGTGTTGTAGAAATCATAGTTCACGGTGTCCGCCCAAAAGTGTCAACAATTTGTGAACAACAAAAATTTACTGGAAGAAAATTAGTGTGTAAAATTACTAATTAAATAGTATACAATTTGAATCAATTAGATTGGCCAATAAATGAAGGTTGGGCGTGCATTTTAGTTAAGTAAGGAAATTTTGGCTTGATTCCCAAAAATGAATGCCCAACCTTCATTCAAAGGCGAAATTGAATGATTCAACTTGGAGAGTATTTTTTACTCATAACTAATATTAATATAATTAAAGTTTTCTAATTTAGTGATCTAAAGGTCAAAGTTAATGTAAATTAAATTGCTGCAACAATCATAGTTCACGGTGTCTACCCAAAAGTGTCAACAATTGGTGAGCAGGAAATTCAACTTACTAGAGGCAAATTAGTGTGTAAAATTACTAGTTAAATATTATACAATTTGAATCATCATATTGGCCAAGAAATGAAGCTTGGGCATGCATTTTAGTGAAGCAACACAAATTTGGTCTGCTTAACAAAAATGTACTCCCAACCTTCATTTAAAGGCCAAATTGAATGATTCAACTTGAAGAGTATGTTTTTACTCATAAGTAACAGTAATACAATTAAAATTTTCTAATATAGTGATCCGATGGTCAAAGTTAATGTCACTGGAAGTGCTGCAACAATCACAATTCACTGTGTCCCCCTAAAAGTGTCAACAATTTGCGAATAATAAAACTTGCTTGAATAAAATTAGTGTGTAAAATTAATAATTAAATAGTATACAATTTGAATTAATCAGATTGGCCAAGAAATGAAACTTGGGCATGCATTATAGTGAAGCAAGATAATTTTGGCCTGCTTCACAAAAATGCACGCCCAACCTCATTTCAAGGCCAAACTGAATGATTCAACTTGGAGAGATTTTTTTACTCATAAGTGACATTAATACAATTAAATTTTCCTAATTTAGTGATCTTAAGGTTGAAGTTAATGTAAATTAAAGTGCTACAACAATCACAATTCACAGTGTCCCCCTAAAAGTGTCAATAGTTTGTGAACAATAGAAACTTATTGGAAGAAAATTAGTGTGCAAAGTTACTAATTAATAGTATACAATTTGAATCAATTAGATTGGCCTAGGTGTGCATTTTAGTGAAGAAAGACAGTTTTGGCTTGCTTCACAAAAATGCACTCTTAGCCTTCATTTCAAGGCCAGATTGAATTATTCAACTTGGAAAGTATTTTTTTACTCATAAGTAACATTAGTGCAATTAAATTTTTTTAATTTAGTGATATGTAGGTTGAAGTTAATGTAAATGAAAGTGTTGTAGCAAATGCAGTTCACGGTGTCCCCCCAAAAGTGTTAACAGTTTGTGAACAACAAAAACTTATTGAAAGCAAATTAGTGTGTAAAATTATAGATTAAATAGTACACATTTTTAATCAATTAGATTGGTGAATAAATGAAGGTTGGATGTGCATTTTAGTGAAACAAGGCAATTTTGGCACGCTTCACAAAAATGCACGCCCAACCTTCATTTCAAGGCAAAATTGAATGATTCAACTTGGAGAGTATTTTTTACTCATAAGTAACATTAATACAATTAAAGTTTTCTAATTTAGTGATCTTAAGGTTCAAGATAATGTAAATGAAAGCGCTGCAACAATTGCAGATAGTGGTGTCCCCACAAAAGTGTCAATAGTTTGTGAGCAACAAAAACTTACTAGAAGCAAATTAATGTTTAAAATTACTAATTAAATAGTATACAATTGGAATCAATAAGAATGGCCAATAAATGAAGCATGGGCATACATTTTAGTGACACAAAGAATTTTTGGCCTACTTCACAAAAATGCAATCCCAACCTTCATTTCAAGGCCAAATTGAATGATCCAACTTGGAGAGTACTTTTTTACTCATAAGTAACATTAATGCAATTAAAGTTTTCTAATTTAGTGATATGAAGGTTGAAGATAATGTAAATGAAAGTGTTGTAGCAATTGCAGCTCACGGTGTCCCCCCAAAAGTTTCAACACTTTGTGAGCAACAAAAACTTATAGGAAGCAAATTAGTATTTAAAATTACTAATTAAATATATACAATTTGAATCAATCATATTGGCCAAGAAATGAATCCTAGTCGTGCATTTTAGTGAACCAAGGAAATTTTGGCTTGCTTCACAAAAATGCACTCCCAACCTTCATTTCAAGGCAAAATTAAAATTTTCAACTTGGAGAGTATTTTTTTACTCATAAGTAACAGTAATGCAATTAATGTTTTCTAATTTAGTGATCTAAAGGTTGAAGTTAATGTAAATGAAAGTGTTGCAGCAATCGCAGTTCACGGTGTGGCCCCAAAAGTGTTAATAGTTTATGATCAACATAAACTTAGCAAAAGAAAATTAGTGTGTAAAATTACCAATTAAATAGTATACAATTTGAATCAATCATATTGGCCAAGAAATGAAGCCTAGACATGCATTTTAGTGAAGTAAGACAATTTTGGCCTGCTTCACAAAAATGCACTCCCAACCTTCGTTTTAAGGCCAAATTGAATTATTCAACTTGGAGAGTATTTTTTTACTCTAAGCAAACATTAATGCAATTAATTTTTTCTAATTTAGTAGTCTGAAGGTCGAAGTTAATGTAAATGAAAGTGTTGCATCAATCACAGTTCATGGTGTCCCCCCAAAAGTGTTAATAGTTTGTTATCAAAAGAAACTTACTAGAAGCAAATCAGTGTGTAAAATTACCAATTAAATAGTATTCAATTTGAATCAATCATATTTGCCAAGAAATGAAGCCTGAGCTGACATTTTAGTGAAGCAAGGCAATTTTGGCCTACTTCACAAAAATGCACTCCCAACCTTCATTTCAAAGTCAAATTGAATGATTCAACTTGGAGAGTCTTTTTTTACTCATAAGTAACATTAATACAATTAATTTTTTCTAATTTAGTGATCTAAATGTCAAATTTAATGTAAATGATAGTGTAGTAGCAATCACAATTCACAGTGTCCCCCACAAAAGTATCCACAGTTTGTGAATAATAGAAACTTATTGGAAGCAAATTAGTGTGTAAAATTACTAATTAAATAGTATACAAATTGAATCAATCAGATTAGCAAGAAATGAAGCCTGGGCATGCACTTTAGTGAAGTAGGGAAATTTTGGCCTACTTCACAAAAATGCACTCCCAACCTTCATTTCAAAGTCAAATTGAATGATTCAACTTGGAGAGTATTTTTTTACTCATAAGTAACATTAATGCAATTAAATATTTTTTATTTTTTTACATATATATTTTTGTTGTTTAAGAATACTCCAAATTGCATGTGTTTTAATGGGTTAAAGGCAGACTTTGTGTGCCTTAAATAAATGTACACTAGGACCTGTAATTAATTTGCAGTGATATAATGATAATTCCATCCTATGGGTCAAAGGTTCTCTCTTTTTTGAAGTTTTCGAGGACGGGAGCGATGGCGATGATCAGGGCATGGTCGAGCGAGGCGCGGTTTGCAGCCGTACTGGCTCCCAAGCCAGTTTCAGGTCTCGAAGGCGTCCCAGGTCTTGGGATAACAGTGAATGCTGCGGGATGGTTGGTTATACGGCAAGTGTTTTCAGAGAAAAGCCTTTTCTCCAGCAGACATTCGAACCAAGCATACCCAGATCAGTGCGGCGGCTCAACTGTAGGGTTTTCTGTCACATGGGACCAAATGACCCTGCCTTGGAAGCGATTCACAAGCTTTAAATGGCTTTGTGAGATGTGGGAAACAACGGAAGATCACCTTCCTGTGTGGATCCGCGAGGAGGTTTCTCTCTGGCTGAAGATCGAAGCACAAAAATGCGCGTATGAACAAAAAAACCGATGGGCCGTATGGAGTTTAGGGGCAAGGGCCCGTCAAAACCAGAGTGCATGGAGAAACGGTAGGGGGGGTTTGCATGTTGCAGATCTGCCCCCCCTTTCAACGAACGGGCTCAATTTTGGTAGCTACGGCATGGATCTACACGATCTAGGCCTTGCCCGAGTACTCATCCGAGACCAACTGGAGTCCAGGCGGCAGAACGGAGAAAACAACCCTAGATCGGGCAGGTTTTATGCAGATCCAGACAAGCAAACAGACCCAGATCTGGAACTTCGCCATCAGTCAAGGCAGGTAACAAAATTTTGTTTTCAGATTCTGATTAAACCCCCACAGGGGAAATCTCGATTAGTATGGGTTCATGCAGGAGACTCTCCCATGCAGCTAAAACAACAAATATGGGCAGAAATGGGGTACCCAGTTCAGTCCCAGCATTTGGTCAGCGGAAGGTGGTCTCTCCAGGACCATAGATCTCTGGAAAGTTATGAGATTGGCCCAGGATCAATCATTAATTTAAATCTCAGATTGAGAGGAGGGGCTACGTCTAAGGGACAGCAAAGCGGAGAAAAGGGGAAAAAAACTGCACCTCAGCACCAACCCAAGGGAGGGTTATCCTATAAAAACATTTTACAGGGCAGCAGAGATTCAGGGTCCTCTCCAGATCAAGGCGGCCATATACCCAGGCCATATATAGTAGATCAGGCAGAGCAAACCCCAGCTTTAAACTTAGATACTTCTGGGCTGGATGATTTCGTAAAGTCCTATGAAACGCAAGCCCTCATTTGCCGTTTCAACAGTTTTTGGCCCAAACCCCTGGATTTATTTCATTGGATCTTCACCAGTTGGACCATGGAATGCGATATCCATCTCTGCTCAAAGGGGTTTTTTATAGTTAGATTCTCATCCAAGGAAGTCAGAGACACAGTTATTAGTGCAGGACCCTGGTTTTGGGGAACATCGGGGTTGTTTATGACCCCATGGTTCCCAGATTTCGATCCAAACAAAATGACTGTAACCAAAATGCCGGTCTGGGTTAGATTATATAATCTACCTCTGCATTTTTGGAATGAACGAGTTCTAGAAGGCATTGGGAACAGTATCGGGAAATATATCAAAACAGATCTGGATAGGATTGATGAAAGGATCTACACTTACGCACGTATCTGTGTGGAAGTAGATTTGAGCAAAGGGCTGCCGGACAGTATAAGGCTGATCTACAAACAACAAAACTGGCTGCAAGTGTTAGACTATGAAAACACTGCTTTCAGATGTAGACTCTGTAGGCAGACAGGCCATTTACAAAGCACGTGCCCAGAAGCAAAGAGTAAAAAGAAGTAGAAAGGGAAGCAGAGGAAAGGATGGCAATTCTCACCACCAGCTTCAGATGAAGAAGAATCAGAAGCAGAGGAGGAAGAGATCCCTGCAGAGAAGACCGAGGTAGCTCAAGAAATGGAGAAACAGAGAGGAAACACAACAGACAACAAGGCAGAGATGACAAGCGAGGACCACAGCATTGGAGGCATCAAGCGACATCACCACTCAGATACTTCAGATTCAGACAAAGAAATTGGTCCTCAGAATGTAGAAACACAGTTGATCATTGCACCGACCGAGCCCACCCAAGGAGAGTGGCGTAAGGTCGAAAAGAAAAAGGGGCGGAAAACTTGAACTAATTTTCAGTTTTTCTGCCTCTTTTCTTTCTCTTTTCCCTCTTTCTTTTCTCTTTTTTCTTTTTGCACGTTAGTTTTCTAACGTTGCGTGGAGCCCTTGTGGCAGTTCTCAGTATGCTTTAGTGCATATGCAGTTGTAACTTTTCATTATTTTTTTAATAAAAAGTTACTGTTTTTTCTTCGGAAAAAAAAATTCCATCCTATGGGTCTACAAAATTGTACCTCAGGCTTGTGGTGTATAGTTCCCTAATGGGCCTCAATTTGACTCTGATGTAAACTAATACAGTTGCTATTAATTTTCATGGTGACACTTTAAACTTATAGTACTAGTAAATGTTAAGCACATCTTGATAGTGGAGTGGGTAAAATTTTTTGTAGTACTCAAGAATACAAATTGTCTAAACATATTTTTAAATAGAAAAGTCAAAATTTTGTTGATTTTCATTACTGTTTAGAATTGTTCACATTCACCAGAGCACTTGTTAAGCAAAGAGACAACGCCTTATTGACAACATTAGGTGATTATTCTTACACATGGATGCTTTTCCAATCTGCTAACATTCACCTATAGCATCATAGTACTATTGGTTGGTTTCTAATCTAGGTTTGAATTTTACATCTAAGAGTTCTTTTTCCATCACTTGTTGTCTTCAAGGGTTAATAACTGGTGTCATACTCCAATATTTCTTGTAGTGTAAATCTTAAGCATTCTTGAAAAATCACTTTAAACAATTTGGACATCAATGAATACAAATATTCAAAGTCATATTGATATGAAATAAATGGGGATCTCATTCAATTTCACTTGGTGAGAGTGTATGATTTCCAAAGTTTGTGAATCACTAATATGAGTTATGTAGTTCTTGCACCAGCAGTACAATTTATGCACCCATTTAGGATTTGACATATTGGCACACTTCCTGGAAGAAAATTGGGACATAGTTTGTGTTCACAATGATGATCCCACACGAGTCAAAACACACCCAGGTCATACAGATTGATTTCTATAAGCTAATTAATACTTCAACCCAATTTCAAAACAGTTTTCAAACATCAAACTTCCTCCTTGATTTGCGTGAAGATGAGGTTTAATTTGAAAATTTTGGGACATGAGTTTTGTTCCCATTATAGGAAATTGAGTAAGACAATGGTGATTTTCCAAAAAATGCTATGGTATGGGATATACAAAGGTTCTTTAGGGCTTAAAAATGGACAATTTTCCAAAAATTTTGAATCATGCTTAGGTTTGAAAAGAATGGGATGTTACAACCTAAATTCGTATTATAACATGTATAAAAATATTAATCATGGCCCTGTGTTGGGGAGAGGATGTTATTATAGTCTTGTATTGTTGGTTTGAACTTGGAGCAGATGGCCTCAGATGTAAAAGATTGAGCATCTTTTAATACAATACTCATGCCAGGTTTCTTTTCTATCTTCTAGTGTATTCAATGAACAATTGCATCCTGTGATTTAAGTTTTTCCTAGAGGGTGTGAGGTGGTTTGTTTGGGCCTAACCAACCCAGCTCATCACCAATCTTGTACATAATCCTACTGTAATAACTTGGTTTTAGATATTTATACTTATGACTTGCACTTATAACTATTGAACAACATTTCTTGACAAGAAGTATTGTATTAAGAAATTTCTTTTTTTAGGCCAAACATTTGGAGTCTTTTAAGTTATCTATAGGTCGATTCACTATTACGCACTTGTAATTTGTTTACGTACTTATGCACCATATTATTGCAATGTCTTCATTTAATTGCAAGTGTTGACTTATATTCCTTTTATGTGTGTAGCTTTTAGGAGTGAATATTTACTAAGTATTGGTTCATGCTCTTAGAATTACAAAGTGCTTTATGCTTGTTTTCTTTCTTACACTAGTTTTGAGGAAATAGTGTTTCTAGATTTATCATTTATTTTGAGGAGGTGAGACATTTGTTGAGGGTATGCATGGTTGTGATTGGAGAAAGGTTATTTTTACTCATGCATGCAATACTTACAGTTGATGCGTTTTATTAACACCTTAGTCAAATTTGCATCCATTTCCTTGTTTGCTAGATTAAACACAAGTTGTTAAGATTATGGAAAAATAATTTGAATAACATTAAATACTTTTAATATTTCTCTTTTAATATGTAAATTAACTTTGTTGGGGTTTATTGCTAACATTTATATATTTTTTGCTTGTATATATGTGTGAGGTTTTGTGAAATTTGAGATTTCAATTTCTCTAATTTATTATGTGGGGCACATATAAGTTCATATATATATATCACATTCCAACCTCTTGATTTATCTCATGTGGTCAATTATTCAATTATTATCTAATTTAATAGCACTTATGGTATCATTTGTATATGTGAAAGAGACTTAGTAAGATGGATACAAGAAAATTGGTTGAGCTAACATAACTATAAACCCTAGGTAAATACAACCACTACCACTCTTAAGAGTTGAATATAAAATCTTATATACATTTATTTTACGTTTTCACTAACTTATCAAATAAACTCTCCAAAAAATACTAATTTCTCATAAATATTATTTACTAGCAATTGCCCTAAAAAGTGCAAAGAGAGGCCGATAGATTTTTTAAATTGGAAAATTGGTCTGAGGATAATATTTGTAGATATGTATGTCGTATACCATATGTATTGGCAAATTTAAATTTTATATTTCCATCCGAGATTGCTTTTCAATGCTTTGGTACACTAATTATAATTATATTTTTTAAATTGGAAAATTGGTCTGAGGATAATATTTGTAGATATGTATGTCATATACCATATGTATTGGCAAATTTAAATTTTATATTTCCATCCGAGATTGCTTTTCAATGCTTTGGTACACTAATTATAATTATATTTCCCGGTGGCATTACCATATTTTCCAAAAGCAATTCAATGCTTGTGCTCAGGATATTTAAAAGCTATTCTATTCCTTCTCAAATAAACAGAACAACTGTTCAGTTTGCATGGAAAAAACACTTGAATGACCAGGTGTGAGTCACATACATTTCCGCCCAATTGGATAAAACAATTGTTTAATTGGCATACAAGAAAACTAATAAGAGGAACAAATTAACCACTGCAACTAGTCACTGCAAGAACACCAAATTAAAGAAGAAAAATGATGAAGTAAAGAAATGTTGGTGCCGGATAATTGCAAGAAAGAATCTCAAATCTGTTTAAGCTTAGTCTCCAGCATTTCAAGTTGGAAAAGTACTCATGTATATCCATCCATAAATGCATGCCTCCTGAGGAGGAAGGTACAAGTGAAACATCTGAACCTTCATTGAGTAAAGGTAACCCCTCATTGTAATCATTTCCAGACTAGTATACCCATACAAACAAGGTTTCTGCAAAGATGAAGCATCAGCATAGACCCTTCTATTTAACAAAAAGGGGTTTACTGCTTAGTCAGGAGCACCCTTAAATAGGCAAGACGTAGTATTGAAAATTCTACCGTGTCCAAAAGAGAGATCAATGGTTGAATAACAGGAAAGTTGTTTCCTCCGTAGAAGTTGAAAGATATATTAGGCCCTTGGAGAGATCAATGGTTGAATAACAGGAAAGTTGTTTCCTCCGTAGAAGTTGAAAGATATATTAGGCCCTTGGTTAATGCTTTGACTGTTGCTGCACAGATAGGGGTAAGGATATTAGTTCTTTCTCAATAATGAGACAGTTAATGTTGCTCAAACAAGATGAATAAATGTTTTGTATGATTACAACCAACCTGACACTATAACAAAACTCAAAAGGAATGCTTGAATTATCAACTGCCAATGGAGAGTTTTGTGTCTGCATATGATACTATTACCTTCAAAACTCGTTAGTCAATTGGGAAAATCTCCAAAAGGGGGATTATATACAAAAAAATAAAAAATAAAAAATAAATTCTATAATCACTCACATTTGATGTAAGGTTTTTGTAAACTGGATCAGCCAACTGTGTAAATGAGGTGCCAGTGTCAAAAAGGGCCTGAAAGTCTATTTTGACATTGGCATTTCCCACGTAAAAGTCTGTCATAAGAGTCTAAATGGTAACTCTGAAGTACTTTTAAAAAAATTGGGTTGAATGCATAGAGATGACACTCACGATGTATTATAAAAAGGAGCTTTGTTTTGGTCTGAACTCCCTTTATCTCCAAAGGCAAACCTTCCAACATTTGAATCGTCTGGGAAGCACATAGAGAAAGAATTTGATACAAGGCCTGAATTGTACAAAATGCTCGGGACAGAGATATCATCAATGCCAAGCCCAAGTAGACCATCAGGAGCCGCACCTAGTAGAAATGAGCCTGTTTGTACACTTCCACACCTATCAATTGCAACAAGCAAAGACCCACTCAACGAGTGTTCATTCATGTGTAGCACTTAAGAATGGAAAAACATTGACAGTGCAGAGTAATTTTCAGGTCATGTCACATGGTCTAATTCAGTATGGCCTCAGACTGAAATCTAGAGGCAGAAAACCCACTTCTAAAAATTCTAGTCCTGTAGAGAGGAGCAGTATGAGTTTTCTGTGCCTCAACTGTCTTAAAATATTACACCGAAAAATGACCTCATTATCAACTGCTTTGAACAGGAAGAGCACTAAATCTTCAGAACAGTCATATTCACTTTCAACAACAAGAAACAAATCATACCCAAACGTGATAGATGCCTTCACCATTCCTTCCTGTGACCCATCTCCAAGAGTCAGATAAAGAATATCCTCCACTAAAGTTCCTGCAGTGGATGTATTTGCAGAGAGATATTGAACGCTGTATGGGCATTGATCACTAAGTTTGGAGCATTCATTTTTTAATTGACAGAGAGTATTACTACAAGCAACTGACTTGCTTGTCTACGAGGCTGATGGACTGTAAGTCTATAAAATGATACCCTGTTTAAATAAGAATTAAATATCAGCAAAAGAGAATCCCATTTCAAGTCGAGGCATACAAACAGATACTATTAAGCTGAGGAGTTTCATTATCAAGGGAACCCACAGAAACACAAGATATGAAGAAGACTGGATATGCAACAAAATAGCCTTTTTCCTTTATCAGAGAAGCAGTTCTTGGTTTAAATAGTTAACGGATGGAATAGCTGTGCATTTTATCCTTATTTTAAAAGGAGTCAAAACTTAGGTTACAGGGTAATTGTCTCTGTAGGTAGTATTCTCTTTTTCTTAAAATTCTACTCGGTGGAATTATTATTAAGCTGACAAATGAAATAATAGCAGCAAAGAGATACAATTACATATAAATCTTACGAAAGCCAGATAATCAAGAAAGTAGGAAACTATAGAAAAGGAAAACGAAATAACGTTAGGGGTGCTGACCGTCACCAAAGATCCCTGTGAAAATAAACAAGACATAACTCAAATTGTAGACAGCTTACCTTGAAAGCTTAACATTTTCTGGTAGTTGAGAAAACCCCTGAAAACTGAAAGTAGGAACACAGACTTTACCAGGATTAACTCCAAAGGGAGAGACAAAGACGACTGTTGAGTGGCACCAAATCTCATCTTGAGGCTACTGTAAACATGCAAATCTGTGGACACTCTCCCCAAAGAACCTGAATTTCTGACAGTCCCCAGGGTAGACTGGACAACAAAACCCTCGCGTTGTATTCCCAGCTCTGAGTTTTATTGAACGCATGCATGCAGAGTGCAAGTATAGGAAAAACCCCAGTGCAGGGTGGTGACCAGACGAGTAAGTTTAATGGGATAGTTAAATCCTAGGCAGGGTTGAAGCTATGTACAAAGCCCGAAGTCTGAGGACAAGGGGGCTCGACAGCAGAATCCCTGTCATTGCTATCTGCTTTTGAAATATGGGAAGGTGGAAAACAACCCTTCTGGCAGTGGTTACCCTTACAAGAGAACCCAAAAGCGGACGAGGATAAATGGTTACGACTTGAAAAGTAAACGTAGTGGATTGCAATGGTAGGACAACCAGCAAGAACAGGGACAGAACCCCTCTGTGGTGGATACCAGAAAACTTACAGCAAATAGTCTAGCAGTTATAAGACAGTAATTATAATTGACTGCAAATCCCCAAATTTTCCTGTATTGGGATTAATATCTCAGCACACAAAAGAAAAGTAAAGAATGAGAGATGCAACGCATATTATCCTGTAGGTGAGGCGAAGAAAAAGCATGGCCACAACAGTATAAAAATTTATAAAAGCTTGTCGACTAAAATACAAACTGAATTCACTTAAATGGGGTTTCAACTGATAGCCGAGGTATTACCACCAAGCGGCGAACCCAAAAACTTTTAGGACAAGAATAGAACCATCAAATGAAACAGCAGAAACTATATAATTATAATGCAGGAATAAATGTCCAGGCTAATGAGTTCACGGAGCTTATAAATTACATACATCCTGGTAGAACCCTTGTTTTTAAAACAAAACCCTGGATTCCTACCTAGACTGTTAATCAAAAGTTGCAGAGTCGGTAACCCCGTTTAATATGAACAACACCCGGCTTAGGGTTTCATAGCACGGCCAGCGTGGATACATAACCGTATCGGGTGAAGCCATTGCTGCGGGTGTGAGCCTCCAAGCGACTCGAGCCCTGCACTGAGTAACCCCTGTGAATAATTCATGAACAAGAATTATGGTTAATGCATCTGTTGCAAAAAAAATACCCTTAGCTGCAAATTAACGGCGAACTGAACGCAGAATCGAAAGAACAGACCAGCATAAGGGAATTAGTTACCTGTAAAATTTAATAGTCCGCTGTCGTGCAAGAAACTGACTCCTGAGCAAACATGATCGTTTTGCATCACAGCTGGAGCACAGCGCATTATCCAGCAATAAATTCTATACCTAATTCAAACTGACTCTTCTCGAAGTCCGGCGGTGCGCACATATGTCAAATGGAAGCTCTCTCTCTATACAGATGCTCGCTGAATGTGGAAGACACGTGTCAATCACAGGGACAAAAGGACGACGAAAGTCCCTTTCAAAGGAAGGCCTATCGGCCTAATTATTCCATAATATTTTTGTTATTTATAATTTATAAATTTTTATATTTATAACCATTTTTAAATTAATTTTCTTATATTCACGTACAATCTATCATGTATTATTTACAAATACAAATAATACTATTTAAAATAAATAAAAATAGAAAATGACCATGTTAAAAGATTTCACCGTTAAAAGCACATGATTTTATTACCTATATAAAATGCTTATTTAACACCTATTTTCTGGTTTAGAAAAAATGTACAAAAATTCATAACTTCAAACGAATTCTCACGTTCTCAATAATTTTGGAGTTAAAGAAAAATAATATTTATTTAAAAAAAATATTTTATTATAATATATTTAAAAGGTAATAATAACAAAAGAAAATTATATCTATATGTATATATATTAAATTGAAATTTAGATATTTTATCTCTTAAGAGAATCTAGTTGTATATCAAAAACACAATATTTCTTAATAGGAAATAGAGTTGACTTAAGATGGAAAATACAACATGTTAGAGAATATAAAGTAGTGTCAAATTAGTTTTGTTTGAGTATTAAGTTTTTGGATTAGTGTAGTTCAAAAGTTTTATGTTTTTATGATTTGGGATATATTTTTTAGTTAATGAGTTTTATCAAAAATTTAGTTAATATTTGATGAGAAAATGTAAGGAAGTAATTTATGACTTTCTAAAATTCTAAATTTGTTTATACATTTAAATATGTATTTTAAATAATCAAAATTATATATTTAAATAATCAAAATAATAATTTTACTAGGAATTTGTAATATCCCAACACATTTACCCACCTAGAGTATTTACCTGGTGTATCTAGTTTATATAAAGTCTTTTATTAACGTGATCTTAATCGGCTAATACCAAAAACAATTACCTCAATAATTAGTTATAGAACTAATTTTAACTTTAGTAATAATGGAATTTTCTCGACAAAAAAGATTAGGGGAGGAATGAAATAACGATGACATCAATGTTCTTGGAAGAGGGAGGAGCACGAGAACAATGCTCAGAATCTCTTTTGTGGTTTCCAAAACCAGTTCGAGCACCATATTTATGAAATAAGTCTCGTGCATTGCTCATAACTGTGGACATAACCTTCGCAGATTTTGTTGAAAGCATCCCTTTAGGTTGGCACAACTTTGGTGAGGAATGTAGTCGCTCTAATGAAAGGTATTCCAGAACATGAGGTAGAGGTATGTATGCGGGACTTCATAGTTACTACTCAGAACATGAGGTAGAGGTATGTACGTGGGACTTCATAGTTATTATTCACAATAAATGAGTATTTGGTTAATTTTATTGAAAAGATTTAAAAGGTTTATATGCCCAAAAAAAATAGGTTAAGTTAGCTTTGTTATTTGGAGGAAGATTTACAAATCTTGTGCATTAATGATAAGCTAGCTTTGTTGATTTTTTGAAAAGATAAATGTTTGTGTATGCATAAAAGAATGGTTATTGTGCATTAGACATTTGAAAAATGATTATTTATTGCATGCACAAAGAACAATCACTGTGTTATAGAAATACATATTTATATGAAGGGAAAATATTAATTGTCATGTTAGAATTCTTGGAGTAGGAACATGTGTTTAAATGGCTATTATGTTTAAGCTCTCCTTTTGAGAACAGGGACATGTGTTTTGCATTCATGAAAACGATAGATAATTAATTAGTCGTACTCTAACTAGCTGGAGGAACTGCCCAGAAAGTTATGGAAATTCTGGTCATATTTAGAGAAAATCCGACAAGGATTTTTGTAAATCCAAGTTATAGTTGTTAAAATTCAAAATTTTAGGTGTCCTAGACGTTTTTGATGGTGTTGAATCCATTTTCACCATCAAAAACACGATTCAAACACTGCCTCTACAAGATTTTTTGAAATTTTTTTGCCCGGATTCTGACCACTTTTGGTCGTCCGGGCAATTCCTCTGCCTCAGTAGACGACTCCAATGAATTATATTTCTTTTAAAAAAATGTGTTCTTGCATGCAAGACTTAGGTAGCTTCTCTTAGAAGGAAAAATGTGTTTTGCATGCAAGAAAACTATAGCTATTGTGAAAAACAATAACAATCTTTATGGTAGAAGAATAGTTATCATACTAATTTCTTTTGGAAATAACAAGTAGTTGCATGCAAGAAATAATGATTATTTTGTTAGCTTTATTTTGGAATAAAACATGTATTTTCATTTACAATAGTTATTGTGAATAGCTCACCTTTGGATTATATGGTGTTGGAAAGAACATGGACTTGCATGCATAGGAACATTATTTATTGTGTTAGCTTCCTTTTATGTATTTGCGTGTAACAAAAGTAATAGTTGAGCGGGCGAGTTTATGTTGAAAATTTTATGTAATTGCATGCATAAAGATCATAACTATCGTGCTAGAAAAATATATAATTGCATGCACTATGGTATTTGTTTCCATTTTGAAATGACTATTTGTCTACATGCCCTAAGATGGTGGTTGGGCTAGTTCTTTTGAAATTGTTATGCATTGTCATGCACAATAACAATTTCTATTATGTTAGCTTTCCTTTGGAAAGATTACGAATTTTCATGCAAGATTATGTTAGCTTTCCTCTAGAAAGATTATGCATTTACATATAAGATTATGTTAGCATTCTTTTGGGAGGATTGTGCATTTGCATGCGAGAGTAAGTTTCATTTAGAGAAAAGATTATGTATCTGCATGCATGAATAACAACTATTATGAAAAGTCTATGTATTCGCATGAAAAATCATAGCTAAAGTGCTAGTTTCCTTTAAAGGGATAAGGATAGTTGTAGTGGTTTTTTTAGAAAAAATGTGGACTAATGTGTGAGGGGAATAAAAATTAATGTTGTATTTATCTATAGATGTGATTGATAGTTATATGCTTATGATTAATGCATGTGCATTTTTGTTAAAGGAAGCATGTCACAATATTTTGTTTACATTTCATGTATGCACATGCATAGATATTTAAGCATCACTAATAAAGATTAATTACTGGTTGATTACTACTTTAAATTTTCATGATATTGATGATAACATGGAGCTCGGTTACACTTTTTGATGAAGCAAGGGCGCATTTTGGTGAAAAAAGGATTCTCGATTAAACAATTTTAAGTGCTCGATCGAGCAATTTTTAAGCGCTTGATCGATCTGTTTAGGTGCTTAAAAATAGCTTGATCGAGGGTTTAAACAATCCCTCAATTGAACCGTTTTATAGCCCGAGTTAAAAGCTCAATCGAGAGTTATGGCTCGATAAAGCTATATTTTTTTATTTGGTTAACCACGCATACGAATCAATCAAGAAATTTGAATTTTGAATTTAAGCGCTTGATCAAGGATTTATTTAACGCTTGATCAAGCAAATTGAATTTTTAATTTAAGCACTCGATCAAGCGTTTGAAGCGCTCGATCAAGCTCTCGAGGTCCTTAAAATCACAGTTTCAACACCCCTTTTGTAGATTTCTCTGCAACCCCATTTTGTACCTTGGCAGATTTAGGGTGGAATTTGTCCTTATGTAGTGGAGCTGGTTGTGTCGGATTCTTGAAAGAATCCTCTATCCAATGGCATATGAATTTGACACTTTCGAATTAATATGATATTTTTCTTCTAATTTCTTTTAAACATAATGCTTGAAATTTTTTTGGACAGTTTCAACGGGGATGAATAAAAAATCAATAACATAAACTATACACAACGGAACAATTTCAAAAAATACCACTATCTTTATTTACGAGTTCGCTTCAAAAGGGTACCCTTGGTTTTCCAATTTATTTAAGGAGTTGAAAAAGATCTTACATGAACACGTGTCTCCAAAATGCATTTGAAATATTACTTCGCCAACTTCGAAAAATTATAAAAAATATACTTTGCATAAAAAACGTATTTTTAATATGAAAAACTAACTTATATCCATGTAGATCATGATCATATATATAACACATTTTAGACTAGGTTATGCTACATGAACACACACATACCTATTAAATTTTGTGAAAATTTGCAAGGAAAGTTATTACATTTAATGGAAAATTGAGAGCTTATATGACACTAAATTTTTTGCAAAAAATATCATTAGAACAACATAATTCTCCACATATTCTATTTTTACTCCAAATCAAAATTCACAATACTTATCTAAATTTTGAGGGTTGCAATTCAATAAAAGAGGAAAAACTTGAAATTTCATCGCCACATTTGGCCCAAAAGTGTAACCCACCTTCATGCATTCACTCATATCAGAGTTGCTAACCACAACAATAACAACGAAAGATGGTGACATATGCAAAGGATAGATTATGTTTAACATTGTGACTGGTAAAAGATCCATGCGGATTGAGGAATGTCAGTTGTAGGATGATCCATTGATGGGAACAGTCAGACCAAAAAGATACATAGATGAAGGATTTGTGGGTAATGATATCATGATGATTGTAATAGATTTTAGCTAGATTTGTTGCATTTAAACTATATTTCTTGTAATATTTTATGACAATGGTTAAGGGATGGACTCCCTTGCAAGCCATTGAGTGAGGGGTGAACATCCTCATGAGCGTTTAATAATAAAATTAAATGTTTGTTGGTTTTCACCCTACGAGGTTTCTAGGGTATATCGATATTAGATGATGTGATTTCCTATTGTGCTATTATTGTGATGTTGGTTCCTTGCATGACGTGTCACTAATATTATCATGTATGTGATTAACTAACCTAGTTAAAAAAATCATGGACATGATGCAAGGTTACATCAGGAACTTTATGTTAAGATATTACAACAATGGTTGTTAATGGTTATGTTATGTTATGTGACTTACTATTCCATTCTTAAAGTGTACTTTATGTAATGATGAAGATTTAACCTAACAAACATTGAGGGGATATGGAATAAGTAATTTAGAAAGTTACATGTTGGTAAATTCTGCAACAATTTTCTAATCTTATGTGTTTTCATGCAGGGATTACCAAGGGATGTTACAAGTGGTATCAGAGTTGAAACTTTTAGCACTGGCACCTTTTGGGAATCAATAAGCTAAAAAGAAGTGGATGTATGATACTAGTGGTCATCTGCTCATGTATGATTCTAACAAAATACATAACAGTATATGCAGTAGACTAATTTTGACATGATACGCATGATGCATGTTTATAACTGCATTGAAGAGTAGTAAATAATAAAGTCTACTATAAAATTGTGTTCTTGACATTTGAATCTTGATGAGGATAAAAGACAATAAAACTTATGTTGCATCTGTAAATAATCTTGAGCACTCACTAGTGAAAGTGAGAATTAACTACCAATCTTTGCAAGTATACTATTGCGATAATAATTATGGTGTACTTAAAGAAAATGACTAAAGTTATAATGCACAGCTTGTAAAGAATGAATGCATGTATGGATCTGTGTGATAATTAATGGATGTAAAAGTTGAGGCGGTTTTCCTTGAAGAGGATAATAGGATGGTTTAAAAGATAATGAAAGAACCCCTTTAGATGTTAAAAATTAATAATAAGTCAAGCAGCAAGTCTTGGTTGTAATGGCTAAGAGATGATTGAGTCCTGTCATGGTCAAATTTAAGATGGTTGGTAGCATTGATTAGTTAGTATTGCATAACTAACTATTAAAAACTTATATGCATAAATTGTTTTTTTATTAAAGCTTATTGCAAATTGTAAACAAGTGATTGTGGTTGTTTACTTCATGTTGTTGGTATGTTGGTAACAATACATTGTTGAAATTGGGGTTGTTTGGATTGTTACCATAAATGTTAATGAAACTTAAGCATTAATGATAAACCATTGTTTTATATGAAAAGATCTTGCAAAGGCCTTTATGTATAACAATATTGTATGCAATAAAACCACAATGATGGAATAAACTAGTACTTGTTTAGAAATGCATACATGTGACTGCAAGTTCTTGAAACTTACGAAGAACTTAGATCATGATATAGTAGTGCCGTTAAAGTGACTAGTTTGATGGTTCTACCAGTTTAATGGTAGAACTAGTGGTAACTCGATAATACTGATTAGCTTGTTTGTTCAAACTTTCACAATATTACAGATTCATGATTCAATGGTGATGTTAGTTTGTATGCAATAATGATATTTGATTAACTGCATATGCATAAATTAAATGACATCTTGCATGAGTTAGAAATTATGGGAATGTTTATGATTAAAGTATTGTTCCCTTAACTATTGTTTTGGAAAAGCAACGTTATGGAAATTTCGTTTTAACATCTGGAACATGTATCCTTACTTGTTATATTACTTTTAATGCATGAAAGTGGTTTATGAAATTTAACAAGATTAATTCCTTTCTACTATGTTGAAATATTGAGAACTTTGATGCATACGAAAGTAAAATAAATCTTGAATACATTTCACAAATGTTTTGTGCATTACAGTATTTTGGGGAAGGTATGATTTTATTTAAAACAGTTGTGACTAATGCGTTGATGTGATTAAGTAGGGGTAGATTAATAGAAACATGGTACATAAGGACATATCAAATGTAAAATGTTGCAATGTGATTTGAAACTACAAATGAGAAAGTATAATGTTATGATATGCAAGATATTGCAATGTTTTTCTAATTTACATGATGGTTGTGAGGTGAAAAAATTTGAAATGAATACCCCCTGCATGATATGTGATGTTAATTATGTTTTCATGTCAATTTACTTTTACATAATGTGGGACCCATGCTAAGGGTCAAGTATGAATGCATGATGTACATAAGTGTTCCTTTTGCTTTGATGATAATGTGCATATGGTCAGTTGTCTAAATTATAGTGGGAAAATGTGTTAAAAGAGAATTTCACATGTCACACAGTTGTGGATAGTTGTGAAAATCCAAGAGGCCTTAGGTTGATGGCGGTCATCTGCCCAGATGGGTTGATGGCATTTGTCTATCCAGATTTCCTCTCCCTAGAGATAGATGATCTCAGTTAGGGAAAAGAGTTGGCCAAGAGGGTGAAGAGGGGAAAAAGCTTGAGGAAAATCTGTTGATTTTGGAGCCTATTGGAGGAGGCCCAAAATTCCTCATAGACAAGAGGTCTTCAAGGGAATAAGAAGGACATTTCCAAGATGAATATTATATTGGAACCTTTGTGGCCATTGGAATTCTTGAGTTGGTTGGCCAGTGGAATTCCAGATTGGATCTTGTATGGTCTCTATCAGAGAACTGTTTGGATGTGAAAATGACCAATCTGGTTGTGGAAACTAGTTCCCATAGGTTGGGAGGAGAATTATTTAGCCTATTGTGGTTCTCATAGTAGAAAAAATTAACTAATCAATTATGTGTTGTGAATTTCCTATAGTATGTGTAAGAATTTTATGTACATCTTGACATAAAAATATCCTATTGCTCATAAAGGAATTGTTGGAAGTGTAAGTTCCTTTATTGTATTACTAATCTTGTGAATGCCTTTAGCAAGATGATAATATAGTATGAACTTGGTACAATTATTGATCATTTCGATGATTGCAAAGCTAGGTGATCCTTGAGTACTTGTAGAAGTACTGTGTGGATGTATTTAGGAGGATAAGACAACGTGCACTTGATGCAATTATTGATCATTTTGATGATTAGAGAGCTAGGTACTCTCTTAGTACTAGTAGAAGTACTATGATTAAAATATCACTTAACATTGCATAATTATTTGATATTTAAAAGTATCTCATTTGAATTAAAATGTTGTGACTAATGTGAGTATATTGAATTTGTTGATCATACATTACAGGGTGCTTGCCATGGAAGCTGTGAAACCACCTATATTTAAAATTTTTGCATAAAGTGACCATGATTTCCAAGAGTAATTGGTAAGTAATGGTAGAGATTTTGTTCTATTTGTACATTATTGAATAATGGCTAAATCATGGAAAGTATAAATTTCTTACTTTTGTAGTTGTAAATTCTTATGATTATTGATATACATTATTGATTTTACTTATTAAACATAAAAATCCTTCATTTTGAAGGGGAAGGATTCCCTTTTTGTTTTTTAGATTATTATATCATGTATAGAAGTTATTGACGAACATCGAGGATAATGTTCTCTTTAAGGGGGGAGTATGTAATATCTCCAACACGTTTACATGGAATATTTACCTGGCATATCTAGTTTATATAAAGTCTTTTATTGACGTGATCCTAATCAACTAATACCAAAAAATAGTTACCTCAATAATTAGTTATAGAACTAATATTAAATTTGGTAATAACAAAATTGTCTCAGAAAAAATAATTGTGGGGAGGAACAAAATATCAATGACATCAATGTTCTTGGAAGAGTGAAGAGCACAAGAACAATGCTTAGAATCACTTTTTTTTTACTTTTGTGGTTTCAAAAACTAGTATGAGCACCATATTTATGAAATGCTTGCAATATTTTATGAGTGAAACCTTTGTGAGAAACATGAAACTTGCATATATTTTCACATTTAGTACCTTGAATCTAAAGGGTTTCTTGTAGCATTAAAAAAAATAATAGCATGTTCTATATCCATCAACACCTTTGGAAGTCAATTATACATATCAGAAATGAGACAAAATGCTTTTGAAGTCACCTGTCATGAAGGCCAGTGGTATTTAACAAAATAGTCTTCAAAGCATATTGCAATATCATTGTATTGTTGAATAAGAATGTGAACACATCTCATTCTAGGCTATGTCCTTTTATCACAGTGTGGTGCACTTTGAGCTCATGATAACTGTTATAACAATGTTACATCAATGATGGAATTCAATGAAGGAGTTACTTAATGAAGATAGCACTGGGTCAAATCCATATCAAGAATTAATCAAGGAGGTAATGATTTGAAAGAAGTCTCATGGCATAGCTCATAACTCATTCCATTGTGTCGTGGAGATAACCTTCATGAATTTTGTTGAAAGCATGCCTTTTGGTTGTCGCAACTTTGGTAAGGAATGTGGTGGCTCCAACATAGGTACTCCTGAACATGAGGTATGCACATGGGACTTCATGGTTATTTCTCACAAGAGATAAGTATCTGGTTAATTTATTGAGAATATTTAAAAGGTTTATATGCCCAAGAAAATATAAGTTATCTTTGATATTTGGAGGAAGATTTTCTAGGAAAAATCTTGTGCGTTAATGATAAGCTAGCTTTGTTGATTTCTTGAAAGCGAAATGTGTGTGCATGCATAAAGAATGGTTTCTATGCATTAGACGTTTGAAAAAGGATTATTTATTGCATGCACAAACAACAACTAATGTGTGTTATAGAAATATATATTTTCATGCATGTAAAAGACTAATTGTTGTGTTAAAATTATTGGAGCAGTAACATGTGTTTAAATGATTATTATGTTTAAGCTCTCCTTTTGAGAACATGGATGTGTATTTTGCATGCATGAAAACAATAGCCAATGAATTAGATTTCTTAAAAAAAAATGTGTTCTTGCATGCAAGACTAAGGTAGCTTCCCGTGGAAGGAAAGATGTGTTTTGCATGCGAGAAAACTATAGCTATTATGAAAAAGAATAATAATCTTTATGCATAGAAGAATAGTTGTCATGCTAATTGTTTTGGAAATAACAAGTAGTTACAAGCAAGAAATAACAATTATTATTTTAGCTTTATTTTGGAATAGAGCATGTATTTTCATTTACAATAGTTATTGTGAATAACTCACCTTTGGAAAAGATTTTGTTGGAAAGAACATGCACTTGCATGCATAGGAACATTATCCATTGTGTTATCTTCCTTTTACATATTTGCATGCACCAAAATTAATAGCTGAGGGGGTTAGTTTCTGTTGATAAAGTTTATGTAATTGCATGCATAAAGATCATAACTATTGTGCTAGAAAAATATATAATTTCATGCACTAACTATGGTATTAGTTTCCATTTTGAAAAGAGTATTTGTCTACATGACCTACGAAAATGGTGGTTGGGCTAGTTCTTTTGAAATTGTTATGCATTTGCATACACAATAACAATATCAATTATGTTAGCTTTCCTTTGGAAAGATTATGAATTTGCATGCAAGATTATGTTAGCTTTCCTCTAGAAAGATTATGCATTTACATCTAAGATTATGTTAGCATTCCTTTGGGAGGATTATGCATTTGCATGCAAGAGTAGGTTAGCTTCCTTTAGAGAAAAGATTATTTATCCACATGCAAGACAACTATTGTGAAAAGTCTATGTATTCGCGTGAAAAACCATAGCTAAAGTGGAAGTTTCCTTTAAAGGAATAATGACAGTTGTAATGGTTTTCTTTGGAAAGAATGTGGACTTATGTGTGAGGGGAATAATAATTAATGTTGCATTTATATATTTTTTTCCCTTGGAAAAATTTGGCCAGATCAACCCTGAAGGGAATCTTTTAAAGCCCGTCAGCCAGACTAGCAGGGCCTAACCCCAAGGGAATTGAGGAGAATTTACCCTGTGACCTCCCGATTGGTGAGGTACTTAAAAACGGGGACTTGACCAGTTGAGCTAACCCTTGGGGCTAATGTTGCATTTATCTATGGATGTGCTTGATAGTTATATGCTTATGATTAATGCATGCGCAGTGTTGTTAAAGGAAGCATGTCGCAATATTTTGTTTATATTTCATGTATGCACATGAATAGATATTAAAATATCATTGATAAAGATTAATTATTGGTTGATCAATACTTTAACTAATCATGATATCAAAGTTACTGACGACAACAATGGCAGGGAAGCATGGTGATATATTCCAAAGATATATTATGTTTAACATTGTGATTGATAAAAGATCCATGGGGATTGAGGAATGTCAGTTGCAAGATGATCCATTGATGGGAACAACCAGGCCAAAAAGACACAAAGATCAAGGATTTGTGGGTAAATGATATCATGATGATTGTAATAGATTTTAGCGAGATATGTTGTATTTAAATGATATTTCTTGTAATATTTTATGGCAATGGTTAAGGGATGGACTCCCTTACAAGTCATTGAGTGAGGGGTGAACACCCTCATGAGAATTTAATAATAAAATTAATGTTTGTTGGTTTTCACCCTACGGGGTTTCCACGGTATATCGGTGTTAGATGATGTGATTGCCTATTTTGTTATTCTTGTGATGTTGATTCCTTACATGATGTGTCGCTAATATTATCAAGTATTTGATTAAATAACCTAGTTAAAAGAATCATGGACACGATGCAAGATTACATCAAGAATTTTATGTTAAGATATTAAAATAGTGGTTGTTAATGGTTATGTTATGTTATGTGACTTACTATTCCATTCCTAAAGTTTACATTATGTGATGATGAAGATTTAACCTAATGGATAGTGAAGGAATATCAAATAAATAATTTTAAAAGTTACATGTTGGTAAATTTCACAACAATTTTCTAATCCTATGTGTTTTCATGCGAGGTTTATCGGGGGATGTTACAAGTGGTATCAAAGCTTAAGGTTACGGCACTGGCACCTTTTGGGAATCAATAAGCTAAAAAGAAGAAGGCGTATGATATTAGTGGTCAACTGCTCAGGTATAATTCTAACAAACTACACAACGATATATGTAGTAGACTACTTTTGACATGAGATGCATGATGCATGTTTATAATGGCATTGAAGAGTAGTAAATAAGAAAGTCTACTGTAAAATTGTGCTCATGACATTTGAATCTTGATGAGGATACAAGACAATAAAACCTATGTTGCACCTATAAACAATCTTGAGCACTCACTAGTGAAAGTGAGAATTAACTACCAACCTTTGCATGTATACCATTACAATAATGATTATGGTGCACTTAAAGAAAATGATTAAAGTTACAATGCATTGATTGTAAAGAATCAATGCATGTATGGATAAGTGTGATAATGTGTTACGAAACTAACTCATAAAAGATAGAAAATAAATATCAACGCCTTAGAAATTAGCCTCTTCGAGGGGACAACCTCCTTTACATTACACAAATGAGAAATTCTTGGATGATACAAATGACAAAACCTCCTTTCTATATATAGGAGTCTAAGGGCTCACATTATAATCAAAGCTGACATAACAATAATAATATAAGGGCACAACAATAACAATAGTTGGCTTCTATGGGGCACAATATTAACAATATGGGGACAATAGGCAAGGATAATTTTAGGGGCGAATGTTCGCCCTTTGGCGAAATTAAGGGGTTTTAAATTTTTAGTGGGTGAATATTTTGTATCATAGTACATTTTTACAAATCACCTCAAATAGCCCACCTTATTTTAAGGGAGAGGGTAAAAAAGGTAAATTTAGCCCTTGAAATTAGGACTTACAACCTTCCATTCGCCCATTTTCAAGAATAGGTTTTATTTAAGTGAATCCATTCGCCCATTTTCAAGAATAGGTTTTATTTAAGTGAATCCTATGGGCCAAATACCATATTTATAAAAGAGGTATGGTAAATTAATAAAAATATAAATAAATGAGAGGTATGGTAAATAAATAAAACATTTTTTATATTTACTCCATAAGTCACCTTATATACATGTAAGGGTGTAAACAAATAAAAATATAAGTAAAGTGGAGGTATGGTAAATAAATAAAACGTCTTTTTATACTTACTCAAAAGGTATGGTAAATAAATAAAAATATAAATAAACTAGACGTATCGTAAATAAATAAAACCTCTTTTTATATTTAGTCCATAACCCTCGTTCTATTTACGAAGGCTCAAGAAAGAGGTTTTATTTAAGTGAATCCTATGGGCCAAATACCATATTTGTAAAAGAGGTATGGTAAATTAATAAAAATATAAATAAACGAGAGGTATGGTAAACAAATAAAACATTTTTTTATATTTACTCCATAAGTCACCTTATATTTACGAACACTCAAAAAATGGGTTATATTTAGGTGAAACCTATGGCCAAAATACTATGGGACAAATACCATGGACTAGATTGTTATTAATACCATGCAAAAAACCATTATTAACCCTAATATTAGAATTAATAAAAATAAAAATGGCACATGGTATTGAACCATGGTATTCACCAAAATGGCACATGGTATTGACCCATGGTATTCACCTGGAATGTAGCCTATTTAAATGGGGGAATTAAACCAGCATGTAGCCTATGCTAAGATTCACTAGGACTTTACAAAGTTTTATTATTTAGTGAAAGACTCGCCAAGATCTTACAAGATTTTATAATTGAGTAAAATATTCGCCATGCCTGGTGAGAGATTCGCCAAAAAATTATATATACATATTATATTATTGATAAAATCGCCTTCCATTTTTCCTATATACCATGGAAATTCGCCCATTTATTATATTTATAAATTTAGGGGGTTTCTTAAAATTTTCCCTGACAATAGGGCACAACAATAATAATAACGGCTACAATGACAACAGTATTGGGGGAATCACTAGTATTATAGGGACCTAACATACCCCTCTCCTTCAAAAAAGTGTTGTACTCAATGCTTGAGTAGTTCTGGATGCTTATGTACAAAATTATCATCCTCCCATGTGGAATCTTCTGCAGTAAGTTCTTCCACTTGAAAAGATACTCTGAAATTGATCGATTTTGTAGTTGTTGAGTTCTTGTTTCTAGGACTTCTTCAGGTTCCAATATTATTTTTCATTCCATGTCAAGTTCTAGCAATATTGTTTGAACTGGGATCTTGACACCAATAACCTTCTTTAAGCATGAAACATGGAAAATTGGGTGCACTCGGGAAGCTGCAGGAAGCTCCAATTTGTATGCTATAGTACCAATCTTTTGCAACACCTTATATGGACTATAATAATTTGGTGATAATTTATTATCCTTCTTAGCTTGCTTGAGGGACATTTCTTTATATGGTTGTAGCCGTAGAAATACCCAGTCACCTATATCAAAACTTCTTTTGCTGCGATGTTGATCTGCCTGTTGTTTCATTGTATTCTGTGCCAAAGTTAGGTTATCCTTTAAGAGTTGGATAACTTGTCGTTGACGCTCAATGTGATCTTCCACCACTTGAACCTTAGAATTTTCTCTTAAATATGATGTGACGGACGGTGAGTGATATCCATAAAGTTCCATAAATGGGGTCATTTTTGCTACAATATGGAAGGAAGTGTTATACCACCATTCAGCCAAAGGCAACCATTTGACCCATTGTGTCTGTTTATCAGATACAAAGCAATGAAGATATCCTTCCAATCATTTTTTTACTATCTCAGTTTTCCCATCAGATTGAGGATGATAAAATGAGATATGACCTAACTGAGTACCAAGACAAGAAAATAATTATGTCCAAAAATTTCCAGTGAAAATGCGATCTTTGTCGCTTACAATAATCTTTGGGTTTCCATGTAGCTTTTGAATTGTTTCCATAAATGCAGTAGAAACTGTACTTGCTTTAAATGGATGAGATAATGCACAAAAGTGTGAATACTTGGTAAGTTTGTCAACTACCACCATGATGACACTATTTCCTTCCTACTTGGGTAAACCTGTGATAAAATCCATTGAAACCTCCTCCCAAAATTGACTTGGAATGAATAAAGGTTGTAATAGACCCGAGGTCTTAATTATTTCAACTTTATTTTGTTGGCAAACCAAAAATTCCGCCAAAAACTTTTGAATATCAGATTTAAGGCCATTTCAAAAAAAATCCTTCTTAACCATGTGGTAAGTTTTTAAAAATCCCAAGTGCCCTCCTAAGGGAGAGGTTTGCAATTCCATAAGAATATTTCGTTTGAGTTGGGAATTCTAACATAGGTATAAGCGATCTTTGTACCATAACGAGTCATTTTTCCAGCTAAATGTATCAAATGTACTGGGGTCTTGTTGTAACTTTGGAATGAGTGCCCACAATTCTTCTTCATTCTTCCATTCATCCCTCACTTCATTTATCCAATCTGGTTGGATAATAGAAATGGCACAAAGCAATGCTTCCACATCCTCATCCATAGACTTGAGAGTGCATCTACCACAACATTTTTCTTCCCTTTTTTGTATATGATTTCAAAGTCATAACCCAACATCTTTGTGACCCATTTTTGCTTCTCTTCTGAAGATAATCTTTGTTCTAAAAAGTATTTAAGACTATCATGATCCATTTTTATCTTGAAGTGTCTTCCCATTAGGTAGGGTCGCATTTATTAAGTGCATGTAGTATTGCCAACATTTCCTTCTCATAAATAACTTTGTGTAAATACTTTCCTTTGATTGGATGACTTTCGAAAGCAATGGTTCTTTCTTCTTGCATTAAAACAACACCAATTCCATTTCCTGAGGCATCACATTCCACAATAAAGGTTTTTGTGAAGTCCGACGTAGCTAAGACCGGTGCTTGGCACATTGCCTCTTTAAGATGTTCAAAGGCCTTTGTTGCTTCTGTAATCCATAAAAATGCATCTTTCTTCAATAATGTTGTTAGAGGTGTTGTTATTCTCCCGTAATTCTTAACAAACTTGCGATAATACCCCATCAACCCAAGAAATCCTCGCAGATGCTTTATGGATGTGGGGATTTTCTATTCCTTAATGGATTTAATTTTGCTAGGGTCTACCTATATAACCTAGATATTCCACCTCTTGCACTCCAAAGAAACATTTGGAGCTTTTTGCATATAATTGTTTCTCCTCCAATAGTTTGAGTACCCTGTCAAAATGTTGAACATGATCCTTCCAAGACTTTCTATAGATTAGTATATCATCAAAAAATACTAACTCAAATTTCTAAGGGTGGGTTTGAAAATGGAATTCATCAAACCTTGAAATGTAGAAGGTGCATTCTTAAGGCCAAAAGGCATGACCAAAAATTCATAATGACCCTCATGAGTCCTAAATGTTGTTTTCGGAATGTCTTCAGTCTTCATTTTGATTTGATGATATCCTGAAAGAAGATCCAACTTGGTGAAGTAAATTGATCCATGCAATTCATCCAATAGTTCATCAATGATAGGAATGGGAAATTTATCTTTAATAGTAAGCTTGTTGAGCTCCCTATAATCTAGACATAAGCACCATGATCGATCCTTCTTTTCCACCAATACTACTGGAGCAGAGAAATAACTTTGACTAGGTTGAATTATACCAGCCTCTAGCATTTCTGCAACCATACGTTCATTTTCACTCTTTTGGGCATAGGGATATTTGTAAGGCCTGATGTTTGGAGGAACACTTCCTGGAATCAAATGAATAGCATGATCATGATCACGAATAGGTGGGAGACCTTTGGGAGTCTCAAATACCTTAGAATGATTGTCCAAGACTTTTTGGAGATCTAGAGAAATATATGATTTCGTTGTCGGAACCTCTAGTGAACATAATTGTGAAATTATGCCTCGTTGTTCTTTCTTTAGAAGTTTTGTCATTCCATTAGAGCTAATTATCCTTCTTGGTTTCCCTGCAATACCTCTTAATTCAACTTCCTTTCCTTCCGAAGAAAATTTCATGAAAAGTTCTTGAAAATTAAAAGCTATTGTACCCAGGGATTGTATCCATTGAACTCCTAGTACAACATCAACACCACCCATTGGAATGGAAAGCAATGGGCTATTAAATACATATTCTCCAATGGATAACTTGGTATTATGGAACTTTCTAGAGGAATTTATGGTTCGTCCACTTGCAACCATCACTTGACACTCTAGTGCTGGATATAGGAAGCAATTCAATTCCTTGGCTATCTCATAATGAATAAAATTATGGGTACTGCCCGAATCAATCAACATTATTACCTTTTTCTTCTTGATATGTCCTTCTATATTGATAGTTTGAGGAGTGGTAATTCCGGCCAATGCATTACAAGATATGGTTGGATTCATTTCTTCTTTCTCTAGGGATTGTTCTTGGTGTATATCCTCTTCTTTTGACATTTCTTGTTCCTTTTCTTCCTCCTCTTCACAATCTATGTAAAATAATTTCTTCTCAGCACACTTATGACCCTTAGTGTATTTTTTATCACAACTGTAACAAAGCCATTTTTCTCTTTTTTCTTCCAATTGTTGGGGTGTCAACCTTGTAGGTTGTGGAAGGCTAGGGGAAACAACACTTTCATCCTTATAGTTGTGAGTGGTAGGCTTCCTTGTTGCCATAATTTTTCTTTCCATTTTTCTTGCCAACCTGAATGCCTTCTCCAATGAGTTAGGTTCCCAAAGGCGAACCTCATGTTGGATGTTATCCTTTAAAGTCCCTATGAACACATCAATTATATGCTCCTTTGGAATAATTTTTGATCTGGATTTAAACAAGAACCCAACAAATTACAGATATAACCATAAATACAGATATGCAACAAAAATATACTTCATTTCATTAATGTAAAATATTGAAATATGCTTAGTAACAGAAATGGAAATAAACTAGCTCGGGTGATGGTAGCGTATCCTTGAGAAGAGGTGTGGCGGCTACATGCCTATGAACTACCTTACAATGAGGCTCAAGGAACTTTTTATTATTGAACAATAAGAGCAAACCCTAAACAACCAAAACCCTAACTCGAGGAGATGTAACACCAAGAGTTTATGGGCCCCGTTGGGGTTAGTTGGACAACCAACTTCCTGGGGTTGTGACTTGGTCATATTATCTCTGTTTGATGCGCATGATACCCCGTTGGAAAGATCTCTTCGAGGACTAGGACAAAAAGGATGATTTTGTTGGAAAATCGTTGGTGGTAGATTGCCAAAAAAACTTCATTTAGGGCCTCAAAACAGCTTCGGAAGTTTAGGACCCGAAAAAACTGCTAAAAATAGTAAACTGTGCTACAATTAAGGAAACTGAAAGAAACAATGGTGGGGATCCAAGTGGAATTGGTGGGTGGCCACCAATATCCATCTGGATCAATCCTCCCCCCTTAGGAAGCAATGGTCCCCATTACGTTGAGTTCCTCCATGAGATGAGGAAACTTTTGTTGAATTTGGTCCCTAGTAAGCCATTTCCCCTGGTGAAGGAGTTGGCATGCTTTGACAACTTGATACAGTTGGATCTTCTGCTAGCGAGTGTGCTTGATCTACGTGTCCATGATCTAATCAGTTGCAACTTGTTCCATGCAATCTAGATTTAACTCTGTTGGTGTGAGTTGTTCTGCAATGTCAGATGTGTCCAGTAATGGTAGAAAGTATGGCCGAAGGCGGTCCACATTGAACACTGGGTGTAGGGCAAGGAATGGGGGAATGCTGAGCTCAAATGCATTGTCTCCCATAGCCTTGGTAATGGTGTAAGGACCATATTGGAGTGGTCTGAGTTTCTGATATGCTCCGGTAAGGCGTTCCTTTTGCAAATGCAACCAGACTTTGTCGCCCACCTGAAACTTGTGTGGCACCTGATGTTGATCATGTCACTGCTTGTGCTTGGCTTTTGATTTCTCCAAAATGTCGTGGACCTACTAGCGAATATGTTGGATGTGCTCAATGAAGTTATTTTCCTTATCTGTTTTGGACTGGACATGAGCCAAATCTGCTTGAGTAGCTGCAAATGGCATGGCCACATCAATGGGACATAGTGGCTGGAATCCCAAGCCCATCTGAAAAGGGTTGTGGCCAGTCGAGCTGTGGAGAGCCTGGTTATAGCTGTGCTGAACATAGGGGAGGCTCTCATCCCATGTGCATGGATGCTTTGAGTTGTACATGTGCAGAATGTGTACGATCATCCTATTGACAACCTCTGTCTGGCCATCAGTTTGGGGATGGAAGGTTGTGGACTTAGTGAGTTTGGTGTCCAACATCGACCAGAGATTGGACCAAAATGTACTGAGGAACCTGCTGTCCCAATCTGAGATGATAGACTTTGGGATCCCAAAGTGTACCCACACTCATTCAAAGAAGAGTTTAGCAGTGGCTTCTGTTGTGATGTTCTTCTTGCAGGCCGCCATAATGGTCATCTTCGAGAACCTGTCGACGACCAAGAAAACACAGTCATTTCCATGCTTAGTAGAAGGAAGGCCCGACATGTAATCTATGGAGATGGATTCCCAAGGTCGACTAGGGGTAGGTAGCGGAGTATAGAGGCCTTGCTTCTTGATGGTCGGTTTGGAAATGGCCCATGCAGTGCACAATTGGATGTACTTCCCGACATCCTATCGAAGATTCGGTCAATAGAAATACTTCTGCAGTATTGCCACCATTTTCTCGACCCCGAAATTCCCAACAGCCTGACTATAGTGTGCTTCCAAAATCATCTTGGCACACTCGCTTGAAGGAACACAAAGATGACCCTGGTGGCATAACAGGGCATCCTGGAGGTGAAAATATAGAACATGTTGACCTTCCAAAAGTGTTTGGTATGTGTGGCTGAATTGTGGGTCGCTTTTGTAGAGAAGTGGCCAATCAGAAGTCTCATGCCCACAAGAATTGAGCACGATGGTTAACACCATGATCAATGGTCGACTGAGGAAATCTGCAACATTATTGGTGTTGCCCTTCTTATACTTGATATTCAAATGGAACTGTTGCAGGTATGTGGACCACTTATGATGGCGATCATTCTGCAACTTCCCTTGCAATTGTATGAACTGCAGGGGCCGGTGGTCTGTGTGGATGACCGTTTCCTTCCCCAAAATGTAATGCTTCCATTGTTGGCAGGCCTGCATAATGGAATACATCTCTTTTTCATAAGTGGGATACTTCCGGACTGTGTCTAAAAGTGTCTCACTGTGATATTCCACTGGATGCCCGTGTTGAGTAAGGACTGCCCCAATAGCATAGTCAGAGGCATCTATCTCAATCTCAAATGGTTGTTGCAATTCTGGTAATGTGAGCATTGGTGCTGAGCAGAGACGATGTTTCAACTCTATGAATGCCTTCTGTTGAGATTCAGAACAAAAGATTTTTTCTTTTGCTCCTCCCTTGGTGACTTGACTCAAGGGCCAAGTGATATGAGAAAATCCCAACACGAACCTGCGGTAGAAATTGGCAAGACCGAGAAAGCTGCAGAGCTCTGTCAGAGTGGTTGGAGATGGCCAATCCCGAATGACTTGGATCTTGGCTGGATCCACATGCACCCCCTATTCATCAATAATGTATCCCAGATACTGAACTTGGTTCATGCCAAAAGTACATTTCTCCAAATTGGCACATAGCTTGTGTTGCCGCAGTGTTTGGAGAACCTGTTGGATGCGGTGGAGGTGCTCTTCCCAACTCTGGCATAAGATCAGGATGTCATCCAAGTATACCACTACAAATGAGTTGGTGAATGGCCACAAGATGTCATCCATCAGCCTCATGAAGGTTGCAGTCGGATGTGACCTTTCTGCAGCAGCTCCTAAATCTACCTCTTGATTTCGTCGTTCTCCAGAATGGAGTACCGATAGATTGGTCCATTGGGAAATGTCGCACCTAGGGTCAGATTGATGGAATTCTTGACCAGGTAGTGCAGAGGAACCCTACAGGGGAGGTGAAGATGTCCTCGTACTCCTCCACGGCCTTGTCCATCTGTAGTTGTCATGCAGAGGGGCCCTATCTGGAGGTCGTGGCCACCGTCTTCTTCTTTCCCTGAGGGCATATCATTAGGAAAACAAATTTCCCAGTTTTGGAAATGAGCTTACTGCATTGTTTTGCAGTAACCAAAGAGATGGCGGTAGGCGGTGCTACCTTTGATATCTTGTACAACTTATTTCCCAAAGTAACAATAACAGCACGAGGCCTTGATTCATACACAACATGTTGTTTCCACAAGTATGGTTGGCCTAATAATACATCACAAACATCAAGGGGAGCAACGTCACATAATAACTCATCCGTGAAGGGCTTGATGTTGTATGGAAGGCAACAATGTTGGCTCATGTGAAGATCTCGTCCCTGGTGAAGCCACCCGATGGTGTACGGTTGGAGATGTGCTCTGGTCGGTAAGCCTAGCCACTTCATGACCTCTGCCAAAATGAGGTTCTTTTGGCTCCTGCTGTCGACAATGAACTTTATTTGGGAACCCTTTACCCACATCTGGGAGTGAAAGAGGCGCTCCTCCTCCTTTGGATCTTCGGGTTCCTCCTTCTGGATCTTCGTGGTGGCAACGGTGGCATTGGGCTCCGCATTGATAATCTGCTTTCCTTTGTCATTCCCCTTGTCGGGTTTTGACTCCGAGTCGGAACATGCATCTGATTCCGAAGCCTTTAGCTTGGCCACTAGTGGCTACTTGGCCCAACACTCACTTGTATTGTGAGTGGAGCTCTTATGGAACTCACACCACTTTCTCATGTCCTTCTTTAGCTTCACGATGTTTTTCTTTGCTTGCAGCTTTAGCGGGTTGTCATGGGCCACCCTGCCTTGGCTTTGTCCTTTGTTTTGTAGTTTGGGGGCACCTTTCCCTTGCATTGGATTCGCAAATCCAAAGTCTCACTTCTTCTGTTTAAACTTATGCTCGATCTTGACAGCGTATCGGTACGTCGTGCCAAGCAAGGACATGTCCTGGAACTCCATCTCGTCCTGGATGTACCTGTGTATGCAGTCTCAGTATTTGAGTACCAAATTCTGCTCAGTATCCTTGATACCCAACTTTGTGCGAAGGGTATGAAAAATATTGGTAAACTCTAGCACGTCTTGGTCCCTTCCTTTCCGCAACGTGGTCCACTTTATGTGTTTATCCTCATAGCTTCCGACATGGTAGTACTGCTCCTGGATGGCATCTCAGAATGAATTCCAAGAGGGTGCAGCTGAAAACAGTGAGGTCATACTTTCATCCTTCTTCTCACATTAGGTTTCCCACTAGTCCTTGACGTGGGGGACGACTTTGAGAAGACTGAAAGTAATATTTTCCCGTCCGGAAAAATCATGAACAAAAAAATACTCTTCTAGCAGATTTAACCATATATCTACAACGTTTGCATCTATATGACCCTCAAATGTGGGAAATTCAAATTTAACTTGTACCTTAAAGGGTGTGGCGCTTCCAGAGTAGCTGCTGGAAGTAGATGTGTCGCCCCTAGGTATCCGTTGAAGGATCTGGGAAAAGTTGTCCATAATCGCGTTCCTTTGTCGCTCGAGGGCCTCTTTGAGCAAGATTTTGATAGGATCTCTTGCCCCCTCATCTTTCTTTTCATCTACCATGGGAGGCCATCAGGATTTGCGAGGCTGGTCTTGCAAAGGTTCGGCTAGTTCAAGTCCTAACTCCTTATATCCCGACCTCGTTGGGGACATGCAAAGAAAAACAGAGAAAGAGCAGACCCCTCTGATACCACTGATCCGGATTTAAACAAGAATGCAACAAATTACATATATAACCATAAATACATAGATGCAGCAGAAATAATACTTCATTTCATTAATGTAAAATAATGAAATATGCCTAGTAACAGAAATGGAAATAAACTAGATCGGGCGATGGTAGCTTATCCCTGAGAAGAGGTGTGGCGGCTACATCCCTCTGAACTGCCTTACAATGAGGCTCAAGGGCCTTTTTATTATTGAACAATAAGAGAAAACCCTAAACAACCAAAACCCTAACTCGAGGAGATGTAACAGCAAGAGTTTATGGGCCCTGTTGGCGTTAGTTGGACAGGCAACTTCCTGCGGTTGTGACTTAGTCATATTATCTCTATTTGATGCACATGATACCCCATTGGAAAGATCTCTGCAAGGACTACGACAGAAAAAGACTTGTCAAAAAATTGCTGGCAGTAGATTGCCAAAAAAACATTGTTTAGAGCCTCAAAATGGCTCCGGAAGTTTAGGACGTGAAAAACTACTAAAAATAGTAAACTGTGCTACAATTAAGGAAACTGAAAAATTGAAAGAAACAATGGTGGGGGTCCAAGTGGAATTGGCGGGTGGCCACCAATATCCACCTGGATCACTTTTACCCTTATATTCAATTTTTTGAAGTCCTCAATGTGCTCCATCATTGAACCCTTTTGTTTGAGATTTATCAATTGGCTAAAAAAAGTGTTGCTTTTTGTATCCTCATAATGTGCTATTATTTCTTCCATAAAAATTTCCCAAGTGACAATTTGTTTACAAGAGCAAAGACATCGATACCATACAAACTGATTTAGTTCTAAATATAAAGTTGCAATGCATACCTTTTGTGTGTTTTGCACATTATGTAGATGAAAATATTGCTCCATCTGTAGTATCCATGTTACGTGATCCTTGCCATCAAACTTCCTCATATCGATCTTTGGAACATGGTGGGTCTTCAAACCAACATTAGAGTCTATGAAATCATGATTAGCATTTTTTTTGTTCTCATCATGAGTTTCCTTTACTACCCTTTCACCATTAGTAAGCATTTCTTGTAGCAAGTTAGTCAAATCTATCTTCAAATCTTCCATGTAGCCTTTCAGTTTTTCTTCTATACCATCCATCTTAACGTCCATGTCATTCTTCTTAGCTTCCATGCCATCCATTTTAACTTGCACACCATTCATATTAGCTTCCACGCCATTCATCTTAGCTTCCATGCCTTTCTTTAAACCATCAATCTTAGCTTCTGTTACCTTTTTTGAGAGTGTAATTTGTTGCACTTGGTCTCATAATTTTGATATATCATGTTGCATTTCTTCCTCTTCTCCATGAGTCATGTTAGAGATTTCAGGTTGCTTACTAGGTGTTTCCATTTTCTTTCTCTGGGGCATCAATTAATGATAATTATGCTTCACTATTCCCTTTGAACTTCAAACTAATTTTTCAACCCAAACTTATGAAAAATTTTAAAAAGAATACACACCTTTTTTTTTATCTTTGTAGAATCTCGATATTGAATCTTTTGTATCTCTGTTCCCAGATCTCTAAGGTCTGAAATTTCTTCCTGTGGTAGCCCTCTGAGTCCTCTTTCTAATGCCACTAGTATGATCAAAATTGGATTCTCCAAGAAAGGATTATGCCCAATCTCCCAAGATGACCTAATTATATAATTTTTCAGTAGAGAAAACTTGTACGATGTTCCACGTGTCACTGTTTCGACCTTCAGATATGAAAAATATACACAGAAAACTACAATATGTCCTATTTCTGTAACTTCTTAAGAAATTTCAAACTGATGCTCAGAGAGAAAGTTATGATGATTTTCTTAAGGTCACCTGTTTGGAATGTGATTCGGAAGTCTGCAAAAACCTTAATTTCATCAGATCATATCTCAAAATATATAGTGATAAAAGATATGAAATTCGGACCTAAGGTTCAAAACGATTTCGGCTCAAATGGGTTTTTGTTTTAGCTACTGAAACATCACAGAAAAAAAGTTATAGCGAAAATTCCACGATGACCTGTTTGGAGCAGTGAAAACCTAGAATCCAAAGCTCTAATACCAAATGTTATGAAACAAGCTCACAAAAGATAGAAAAGAAAGATCAACGCCTTAGAAATCAGCCTCTTCGAGGGGGCAACCTCCTTTACATTACACAAATGAGCAATTCTTGGATGATACAAATGAGAAAACCTCATTTCTATATATAGGAGTCTAAGGGGTGACAATATAATCAAAGACGACATAACAATAATAAAATAAGGGTGCAACAATAACAATAGTGGGCTTTTATGGGGCATAATAATAAAAATATGGGGACAATAGGGCACAACAATAACAATAAGGGATACAATGACAATAGTAATGGGGGAATCACTAGTATTATAGGGACCTAACATAATGAATGGATGTAAAAGGTGACGTGGTTGTCCTTGAAGAGGACAATAAGATGTTTTAAAAGATATTGAAATAGCCCCTTTAGATGTTAAAGATTAATAATAAGTCAAGCAACAAGTTTTGATTGAAATGACTAAAAGATGATTGAGTCCTGTCATAGTCAAATTTAAGATGGTTGGTAGCATTGATTAATTAGTATTGCATATCTAACTATTAAAAACTTGTATGCATGAATCAGTTTTGATTAAAGCTTATTCCAATTTGTAAATAAGTGATTGTGGTTGTTTACTTCATGTTGTTGGTATGTTGGTAACAATACATTGTTGAAATTGGGGTTGTTTGGTTTGACCATAATTGTTAATGAAACTCATGCATTAATGATCAAGGAAAATTTTAAGGATGAACATTTATCTTAAAGATTAGAAACCTTGGCGAATCTTACTAGTTTCTAATATGCAAATTGTAAAATGTTTGTTGTTATCCTTGTAAAACTATTCAAATTTTTTATAATTTTATATAGTCTCTATAAAATTTTGGCGATTTCAAAGGTAAAATAATTTTAAACTATAAAATTTGGGCGAATATATTTTAGAAAAATGGAAATTGGTGAAAAGTTTTTTGGAAAAATCATTGAAAATTAATCCACCTGTGAATATTAGCCCATAAAATTTTCCCTATTAATGATAAATGTGTGTTTTATAGGAAAAGGTCTTGCAAAGACCCTTATGCATAACATTATTGTATGCAAGAAAACCACAATGATGGTATAAACTAATACTTGTTTAGAAATGCATACATGTGACTGCAAGTTCTTGAAACTTACAAAGAACTTGGATCATGATATAGTAGTGTCATTAAAGAGATCGATTTGATGGTTCTACCAGCTTAATGGTAGAACTTGTGGTAATTTGACCATGTTGATTACCTTGTTTGTTAAAAAATTCACAATTTTACAAATTGATAATTCAATGGTGATATTAATTGGTATTCGGTAATGATTGTTGATTAACTACATATGCATAAATAAAATGACATGTTGCATGAGTTAGAGATTATGGGAATGTTTATGATTAAAATAGTGTTCTCTTAAGAGTTGTTTTGTAAAAACAACCTTATGAAAACTTCGTTTTAACATTTGTAAGATGTATCCTTACTTGTTATAATTTTTTTAATGCATTGAAGTGGTTTATAAAATTTAACAAGATTAATACCTTTCTACTATGTTGAAATATTGAGAACTTTGATGCATACAAAAGTAAAATGCATCTTGAATACATTTTACAGATGTTTTGTGCATTACAATATTTTGTGGAAGGTACGATTTTATTTAAAATAATTGTGACTAATGTGTTGATGTGATTAAGCACAGGTAAGTTAACAGCAACATGGTACATAAATACCTATGAAAGGTAAAACATGCAATGTGATTTGTAATTGCAAATGAGAAAGTATAATGTTATGATATGCAAAATATGACAATGTTTTTCTAGAATACATGATGGTTGTGATGTAGAAAAAATTGAAATGAATACCATCTACATGATAGGAGATGTTAGTTATGTTTTCCTATCAATTTATTTTTACATAATGTGGGACCCATGTTGAGGGTCAAGTATGAATGCATGATGTACATAAATATTCCTTTTTCTTTGATGATAATGTGCATATGGTCAATTATGTAAATTGTAGTGGGAAAATGTGCTAAAAGAGAATTTTACATGCCAGACAGTTGTGGATAGTTGTGAAAGGTTAGGAGGCCTTGGGTTGAACTTAGTTGCCTACCCAGATGGGTTGATGGAAGTTGTCTACCCAGATTTCCTCTCCCTAAAGATAGGTGAACTCAATAAGGGAAAAGAGTTAGCCAAGAGGGTGAAGAGGGGAAAACTCCTAAGGCAACTTTATTGATTTTGGAGCTTGTTGGAGGAGACCCAAATTTCCTCATAGACGAGATGTCGTTGGGGGAATAGGTAGGACACTGCCAAGAGGAGTCCTATATTGGACCTTGTGTGGTTATGGGAATTCTTGAGCTGGTTGGCCAGTGGAATTCCAGTCTAGACCTAGTATGGTCTCTATCAGAGAACTATCTAGATGTGAAAATGGCCTAATCTGGTTGTGGAGACTAGTTCCCATAGATTTGAGGGAGCATTCTTTAGCCTAGTTTGGTTCTCATAACAGAAAAAAAAAATTAACTAATCAGTTATGTGTTGTGAATTCCATGTATGTTTGTGTAAGAATTTTATGTACATCTTAACAGGAAAAGATCCCAGTGCTCAAAAAGGAATTACTAGAAGTGTAAGTTCCTTTATTGTATTACCAATATTGTAAATGCCTTTAGTAAGATGCTAAGACATTATCACTTGGTACATTTATTGATCATTTTGATGATTTCAAAGTTAGGTTCTCTCTGAGTACTTGTAGAAGTATTATGTGGATGTCTTTAGAAGGAGGCTAAGACATATGCACTTAATCCAGTTATTGATCATTTTGATGATTAGAGATTTAGGTGCTCTCTTAGAACTTATAGAAGTACTGTGATTAAAATATCACCTAACATTGCATAATTGTTTGATATTTAAAAGTATCTCATTTGAATTAAAATGTTGACTAATGTGATTATATTGAATTTTTTTATCATACATTACAGGGTGCTTGCCATGGAGGTTGTGAAACCACCTATAGTTAATTTTTTTTCATAAAGTGACCATGATTTCCAAGAGTAATTGGTAAGTAACAGTTAGTTGGTATAGATATTTTGTTTTATTTCTACAGAATTGAACAATGATTAAGTGATGGAAAGTAGAAATTTCTTATTTTTGTAGTTGTAAATGATTATGATTATTGATAAACATTATTGATTTTACTTATTAAACATAAAAATCCTTCATTTTGAAGGGGAAGGATTCCCTTTTTGTTGTTCAGATTGTTATATCACGTGTAGAAATTATTGATGAACACTGAGGATAATGTTCTCTTTAAGGGGGGGAGTATGTAATCTCCCCAACACGTTTACGTGGAATATTTACCAAGAGTATCTAGTTAATATAAATTCTTTTATTAACATGCTCCTAATTGACTAATATCAAGAAACAATTACCTCAATAATTAGTTATAGCACTATTTTTCTCTTTGGTAATAACAAAATTATCCCGGCAAAAAAATTTTGGGGGGATGAATGAAATAATGATGGCATCAATGTTCTTGGAAGAGGGAAGAGCACGAGAATAGTGCTCATAATCACTTTTTTTTTACTTTTATGGTTTCCAAAACTAGTCCAAGCACCATATTTATGAAATTCTTGCAAGATTTTACAAGTGAAGCCTCTGTGAGTAACGTGAAACCCGCGAACGTTCACACATTATGTACCATGAATCTAAATGGTTTCTCGCAGCGTTCGACAAAAGAATACCACGTTCTTTATCTATCAAGACCTTTGCAAGTCAATTATATCTATTAGAAATTAGACAAAATGATTTTGAAGTTATTATTTGTGAAGGCCAGTGGTATATAACATAATTTCCTTCCCAGCGTATTGCAATATCATTGTATTGCTGAATAAGAATGTGAAACATACTTCTCATTCTAGGTTGTGTCCTTTTAGCATGGTGTGGTGCACTTTGAGTTCATGATAAATGTGATAACAACGTTAAATTAATAGTGCAAATAAGAAGTGATGGAATTCAATGAAGGTGTTACTGAGTGAAGATGACACTAGTTCAAATCCATATCATGAATTAATCAGGGAGGTAATGATTTCAAATAAGTCTCGTGGCATAGCTCAGAAATCATTCTAGTGTGTCGTGGACTTAACCTTTGCGGATTTTATTAAAAGCATGCCTTTCGATAGGCGCAACTTTGGTGAGGAATGTGGTGGCTTCAACGAAAGGTACTCCTGTACATGAGGTATGCACGTGGCACTTCATGGTTATTGCTCACAAAAGATAAGTATCTAGTTAATTTCATTGAAAATATTTAAAAGGTTTATATGCCTAAGAAAAGATAAGTTAAGTTAGCATTGTTATTTGGAGGAATATTTCTTAAAAAAATATCTTATGCATTAATGATAAGCTAGATTTATTGATTTCTTGACAAGATAAATGTGTGTGTATGAATAAAATAATGGTTGTTATGCATTATACCTTTGAAAAAGGATTATTTATTGCATGCACAAAGAACAATCAATGTGTTATAGAAATATATGTTTGCATGCAGGGAAAAGATTAATTGTTTTGTTAGAATTCTTGGAGTAGGAAAATGTGTTTAAATGGCTATTATGTTTAAGTTCTCCATTTGAGAACATGGAAGTGTATTTTTCATGCATGAAAACAATAGCTAATGAGTTAGATTTCTTAAAACAAAATGTGTTCTTGCATGCAAGACTTAGGTAGCTTCCCTTGGAAGGAAATGTGTTTTGCATGCAAGAAAACTATAGCTATTGTGAAAAAGAATAAGAATATTTATGCATAGAAGAATAGTTGTCATGTTAATTTATTTTGGAAATAATAGGTAATTACATGCAAGAAATAACAATTATTAGGTTAGTTTTATTTTGGAATAGAGCATGTATTTTCATTTACAATAGTTATTGTGAATAGTTCACATTTGGAAAAGATGTTTTTGGAAAGAACATGCACTTGCATGCATAAGAATACTATCCATTATGTTAGCTTCCTTTTACGTATTTGCATGCACCAAAAGTAATAGATGAGGGGGCTAGTTTATGTTGATAAAGTTTATGTAATTGCATGCATAAATATCATAACTATTGTGCTAGAAAAATATATAATTGCATACACTAACTATCGTGTTATTAATTTCCATTTTGAAAGGAGTATTTATCTACATGCCCTAAGAAAATGGTGGTTGGGCTAGTTATTTTGAAATTGTTATGCATTTGCATGCACAATAACAATATCTATTATGTTATCTTTCCTTTGGAAAGATTATGAATTTGCATGGAAGATTATGTTAGCTTTCCTCTAGAAATATTATGCATTTACATATAAGATTATGTTAGAATTCTCTTGGGAGGATTGATGATTGTGCATTTGCATGCAAGAGTAGGTTAGCTTCCTTTTGAGAAAATATTATTTATCCACATGCAAGAATAACAACAGTTATGAAAAGTCTATGTATTCGCATGAAAAATCGTAGCTAAAGTGGTAGTCTCCTTTAAAGGAATAAGGACAGTTGTAGTGGTTTTTTTTTGGAAATGAATGTGGAATTATGTGTGAGGGGAATAACAATTAATTTTGTATTTTTCTATAGACATGATTGATAGTTATATGTGTTACACTAAAAAATGTCACCATGACTATTTGCAGTTAGTATGGCTCCATCAACTGTCATACTATCCTCCTTGGCAAGTCTCATGCCTCTGCTTTCCATGTCAAACTCCATGAAAGAGAGAAAAGTCATTTAAAGTCAATTATCTCTGGGTACGCAGTTTCTCTCAGCCTTACCTGCGTGTACGCAACCCAAGTTCACAATACCTGCGTACTTGTACGCTCTGTCTGTAAAGCAATGGGTGCGTACTCTTGTAAAGGTCAAAAGGCGCAAGTTTCACTCCAAAAAAGTTACTTGTGGTCATTTCTAGAGCATTCTAGAAGCTTGTTTAACGTGTATGGAGCGCCTCCAGATGGTTCATGTATCCCTATGGAAGAGGAACTTATCCCATCAAAAGGGGAGCTAACCCACCCAAAGAGGGGCTTATCCCATTGATGGTGGACCTGATTAACTTCCTCTACAGCACTATAAATACATGCATTGGGCCAGAGGAAGGGGAGGTTGAAAAGCTGAACATTCCTAAGGGTAGATGCTGCTGAGATTAGGACTTCCTTGTAGAAGCTTGTGAGGAAAGATTGTCATCCTTCTTGTTTCATTTGGAAGTGGGTGAGCTGATCAAAGTAAAGGAAAACTCTTGCCGGACCCTGGGAGGAACTTGCACAACACCAAGGCTCAGGTTGTAATGGTTTCTTTTGTTTCCTATTAATACAAATAAGTCCATTCTTCTCAACAATTTGTTATTTATGAGTTGTTTCATGTACTCCTTGGTCTGTATGTTAAATATGTTTTATTTTATGAGATATTCAGGTGCTATTTAATCGTTTGATTGTTAGTGAATGCAGGTTTCAAAGAGAAGGAGGAGCTCATCCAGATCGATGAGGCTGGACTACTACAACAGCGTTGGATTACAGGTAGGATCTAAACACTTGATTTCTTATATGGTAAATGCATATTTAGAGAAGGATTGTTCTTAATTGTCTTGTTTGTCACTAGAAAGCCTTAAGCTTCTAGGGAGGTTGGTTTTGTCCGCAAAATTGACTCTTTCCGCATGACAAAATGGCGACTCCGCTGGGGAACTCCATTGATGTGAATGATTTTTCCTTTGTCTGAAACTTTGATCTGAGAAAAGTCTTTTTCTTTCTGGTTTTTGGTTGTCTGGCTGTGTGTTTGGGTGGGCTAGCTTAGGGTTAAATTAGATTTTAGTTTTTCTTAGTTTTGCTAGAAGTATGCAGCCTCTGAGTTCAGCACAGTGCATACTTGTACGCACTGCGACTGTGTGCACAGAGCGTACCCGAACCTGTGTAAACAGGTTGCCTGCGTACCCTGTCAAAATTGAGAAAATTTCAATTTTCTCCTTTTTGCCTCTTAGATTTTGCTTTTAATTTGTTTTTTCCACCCAGATCCATTGGTTACCTACCAAAGATCTTCATCTGAACTTGTTTCGTCAGTGTCAAGTGTTTTAGTGGAATTCGCAGAGGTTCTAGCCTTAGGGTTTGATTTTTACATTGGTCCTGTAGTGATTTTGGCTTTAGAAGTCGTAAAACCTTGGATCTCCCTGGTATTTGCAGTCTTCTTAGGAGTCGGACCTTTCATAGGATCTACCCTTGTGAGACATCTACCTTTGTTTTGTCTCTTTGCCGAATCTCGGAAGAGTTTGTTGATTGAACTGTGAATTTCATTTTACAAAAAGAACAAAAGATTTTATGTTTGTTTTTGACTAGTTTTTGATTCTGCATTGACTAGTCCTTAGTTAAATCACGACTGAGTAAAACATCCTGGGATCATACTTTGTAAGTTTTGGCCTCATTAGATTTGCTTATTAGGTGAATTTATTTTGATTTTCTTTTAAGTAGCTTTGATTTCATAGATTTGTAAAGGTTTGCTTTTTTATTTTTAAATGCTTTGTTAAGTAGGAAAAAATCCAAAAATCTCCTTTGAAAGAAAAGTTTGCTTAGTGGCATTTGAGTCTTTGAATGAAAAGGGAATTTTCGCAAAATAATTAGTGGTCATGTGTTGCATGTTTTGGAAAAGATAAAGAGATTGTTTCTTTGATTTTCATTGCCAAGAAAGTTGTCTTTATATAAATTTTGCATTCTCCAACTCTCTTAGCTAAGGAATTCATTGAAAAAGAGAATTAGTATAAATCATCCTAAGTGCATCTTTGTAGTGGTTTGAGTCGAGTCTACACACCATCAGTTTCATCTCCGCTACCTTTTGTCTTAAAGAAAAGCCATAAAAATTAACGCTTAAAGTAAAATCAACTTAGTAACTTTTTATTTACTAGGGCTCTGAAACACCAATATAGATCAGGCTAGTGTCTTGGAGTAGGAGAGTAATTAACTCTCCAAGACAGCAAAACCAAACAAGTAGCTTATCTTGTGGTAGGATAAATCCAACTGTTTCATTTGTACTCTGGGAAAGCTCCTCTTAAAGGAGAAGCACGAGACCGTGTCCGAACCAGTGAGGGGATCAATCCTCCTTCATTGGGAAAGACGCTAGATACGCACGTATTACAAACGGTAAACCTCGGATTATTGTCAAGGAGCCTGGGGTCACTTGTCGGTAAACCTTGGATTATTGTCAAGGAGCCGGCAAGGGGATTGAGCTTGTTACTCTGCCCTTGCGTGCTATCGGGTCGTAGACTATTCCCCCAGGTATATTTGTTGCTGTTGGTAACCTTAGTGACCATTATCTTTAGGATTCTACCCGAGGTGACGGTGGAGGGAAGATCCCACTGTACCTGGAGCAGACGTCGGCTAGACTCACTTGGATTTTCCGGGGGGTTCACTTCACTCGAGACGGTTAAAGTGGAGGAACTTGTGCCAGTCTATTCATTAAGCAGGTTGCCGGGGTAACTGTTCCACCCACCACTTCTGTACTGAATTCGACGATGTTGGGCTTCATCACCAACTAGTGTTTTCGGTCCGGAAGGCTACTGTTTGTGCATGGTTTGACGCCCTAGATTCTTTAGGCGTGTGATTCAAATTTGTTTGGTTCTTTAGAGACTTTAGGTGTTTTGCTTTGAGATTTTACTTTGTTTGCGTGTGCGGTAGTTAAAAGTTTTTAACTGTGGCGGAATTACCGAGACAGTCCCGTAGACTTCGGGGCCAGTCTCCTGAGATTGTTACTATGGCCGAATTGTTGAGGAAGTCCCGTAGACTTCGGGGTGAGCCTCCTCAAGACGTCCCGAGTCATTACGAAGGTTTGAAAGTCCTTGTAACTCCTCCTAGTGGCGATAGAGTAGGTTCACCTGAAGAAGGAGAGTCTTCGTTGGTAGTCCATCCAGATTACCAAAGTCTAGAAACAGGTTATAATCCTGAAGCTGTTGCAGTTTCCGAGCTTGCTGGTAGTTTTTCATCTACTAGTGATATAGGCGAAGAACCTGAAATATCTGAACCTATTACTCCAACTTCTAGTGTTCCTGATTCACCTAGGGTAGAAAGAGTCATCACCGAAAATCTTCCTTCTGGTTTGATAGCTATTGAAGAACTTGCTCCAGAAGAAGAAGTAGGCGGCCCTATTCTTGAAGATCAACCTACTATTGATTTAAGAGAGCGTGAATCTATCTTTTACAGTCCACCTAGGAGTACTACTTGGTATCTTTTGTTAACTAATTACTTAGACAACTCAGGAATAAGTTTTTCTCCACCTCGTACTCCTTATCCACCCAGAGGTATTTATACTCCTGTAAATATGTCTAGTCAGTCGTCCGTGTTTACTCAACCTCCTGAATCTTTCTTGTATGGTGGTCCTTCTGTTCCTGCTGGGTATCAGTCACTTTCTGGTACTTTTGCAGGAGCATCTCCTCAACCCATTGGACATGGGTCATTAGCTGGAAACAATGGTAATAAACCGTTGGGTGTAGGAGACATTTATATGATGTCAGGTTCAATTCCCGATTCTCAACCTCAAGGTGGTCAATTACCGCCTGGGGGGCAGCCTCAATTAACGCCTGGGGGGCAACCTCAAGGTACACAACTTGCGTCTGGGGGGCAACCTCAAGGACAGTATGTACCCATGGTACAGTACATTCCTCAAGGTCAACCCCAGCCTCAATATGTACCCCAGGGTCAACCTCAGTATCAATATATGCCTCAAGGTCAACCCCAGTATCAGTACTTACCTCAAGGGTATTTATCCCAAGGTCAGTACTCGAGTCAAGGTTATCAACCACCTCAAGGTCAATCTTATGTTCAAGGTACGGGAAATGTACCTTTCAATTATCAATCCTACCCTCAATCCGGTTATGGATCTCAATATCCTCAACCTGTCATGGGTCAATACCCTGGAATGAACGTAGTGTGGGATCCATCGCAAGTTCAACAAGTGTTACAGCCAAGCGTACAGTTGTCATCTCAAACTGGACAACCTGTGGTTTCTGGTCAACCCCAGCAACCAGTCCAGTCTAACGTTCAAACTTCTGTACCTTCGGTAGTTACTCAGTCGCCAATTGCACCTAGTACTCCATCTCAAACGACTGCTGCAACTACCGCAACATCTGTTCCTTCCACCACACCTACTTCTGGAGTATCGACAGCTCCGGTTTCTACTATCTCTGCCACTACTCCACAGACATCTTTACCATTGTCTGGATCCACTATTCAAACTACGGTTCAGATGCCTATGGGGCAGCCAGGTTTAAGTACGGTTGTTACTTCTCAACCACAATTTGTTTATCAACCGTACCAGGGACAGTACCAATACGGGCCTGCTGTCCAACAACCGGTTTACCAGTATCAACCGTATCCTGGGTACACTTATCAACAACCACAGCAACCCCAGTACGGTCCGGTTAATCCTGGTTTTCCGGGAGGATACAATATCCCGAATGCGATTCCTGTTCCAAGTTATCCTGGATATCCTCCTCCTGGGACTGGTCTTATGACTCAGAGTTTTAGGGATCCTAATCGGCAATTGCCGTTTATCGCAACTTTGGATTTACCAGACTTGACGCGCCTAACGAACGATCCAATAAATTATCTTCCGTTCTGGCCGCCAATGCCAAATAAGTTGCCCAGTGACATACCCAAGTTCGAAGGTAAGTCTGGAGAGGATCCATCAAATCACGTGATGACTTACCACCTCTGGTGTGCTTCAAATTCTATCTCGGATGATTCGATCCGTTTACGTCTTTTTCAGCGTACACTCATTGGTCTCGCGGCCAAGTGGTACATTAAGTTACCACGGGCCTCTTTTTATAATTTCAGTCAGTTAGCTACCTCGTTCTTAACACATTTTCAGTTGCCGGTCAGATATGATAATGGCACCGAGTTATTAACTTCATTGAAACAGTCGACGTCCACTTATATTTCCGACCATATACATGAATGGAGACGTCGAAGGCGATTAGTGAAAGTTTTTATCCCGGACCAAATCTTAGCTGAATGGTTTGTTAAATCATTATTACCGAAGATTACTGAAGATGTTGCTAAGGCCGGAGTAGTTACTGAAGAGCAAGTCATTGCTCAAGCGCAGTACCTTGACTTAGTTTATACTCAGTCGGGTACGTTACACGAAAAGATCCCAGATCTTCCAAAGTCGAATCAAATCGCTGCTGCTCCTTCGGGATCTCATGCTGCTGATGGCATGATTGGTATGGTGAATACTAAAAGCAAGAAGAAGTCTTCAAAGAATTCTTCGCCCATTATCACCTTACCAGACTCCCCGACAGGAGAGTCTTCTGCTGAAGTTTCCGCTGATATTCACGCTGTAGAATCATCTACGGCTAAATCAAAAAACGGTGGGAAGAAGAAAGACAAGAAGAAGAATAAAGCAGACAAAGCTCCAAAGGAGAAAACAGAAAAGTCGAAAACCAATGACGAAAAGCGCAAGCCCCGTTATCCTTGTCTTATTTGTGAAGAAGATCATTTTACAAGAGATTGCCCTCATCGGGCCGAGGTTGCGAAACTAGTCAAAGGTTCCCAAATTCCTACTGTCTTGAAGGATCCATTTCCGAAAGATAGCAAAATGATAGGTTCTTCCTCGAGTGCCGTCAAAGAACCCATATTAATGATGTCTCATGTAAGGATTGCGACTCGGTCACACGATTATGGTAGTAAAAGTCCTGTTGATGGATCGCAAGAAGCAGAATCTTCTCAGTCAAATCCATCAACCTCAGCTCCCGGTTCTGATCCACTACAGATCGAAAAACCTAACCCTGACTTAGTAATTAAACCGCCCGCCAAGGGTGTACTTCGAAGGTCTGCTTTCAATCCACATGCGAGAGCGGCCCAGAATTACAACATTGTTGAGGATTTAGCTGTTTCACCCTCAGCAATGTCGGCTTTGGAAGTGCTACAATCATGTCCAGCACAACGAAAATTACTTTTGTCGGCTATAGGAGCTGTTGATGTTCAGGACCCGAACCTAATAATCTTTGATCTAGAAAATAGTACACCGCGTTTACCTCATCAGATGGCTTTCCAGATTCCAGTGATAGTAAAAAACAGGCCTATTCATCGGACTGTAATTGATGAGGGAGCTTCCACGTGTATTATGTCGATTCAGTGTTGGAGATCGCTTGGTTCTCCTTCACTTAACCAATCCCCGACAATTCTTAAGGCCTTTGATGGCCGTGGGTTCCATCCGTTTGGCATTCTACAGGATTTTCCTATAGGGGTTGAAGGAAAAACTGTTAGTCTGGATGTGGAGGTGGTTGATGCCCCTCTAGACTACAACCTTCTCTTGGGTCGAAGTTGGTCTTACGCTATGACAGCGGTCGTCTCATCGGTCTTCAGAGTAATAAAATTTCCACATAATGGCAAGATCGTGACCATAGACCAGCTGGCTTATTTTTCATCCGACCCAGCCTCTTCAGAGAGTATCCAGCATGTCGGTAAAACGACTATCCCTTATAAAGATGTTGGTGTAGGATTAGTTAAAGATGCCGGTTTACTGGGAACTTTTCCTTTTCCTCCAATCAACGCCATGTCTTCGTTCGCATCCATTCATATGATTACTTCAGATACCATTGTTTATGACGATCCTTGGATCGTTCCTTCTGAATCTGAAATAGACTCATTTGGTGATGCTATGCCTTTGAGTCCGTATGAAATTGCTTACGAAGCCGTGCGGTCTTTTACCGACTCGCGTTCAACCAAAATCGACCAAATGAATGTGGCCCATGAGGAATCACTTTTCACTTCAACCTCGGAGTTAATAGCGTTTCCCGAAGTTGTGTCATCTGACGAACAACTTTGTGAAATCCTGTGTGTAGACGATTTACCATGGGAAGATCTCCATCATAGATCTTCGTTTTTACCTGAGGATGATCGCTTTGAAAACGATTTCTCATCAGTTTTTACAGCTGAATATGTCAAAGAAGCTCATAGTCCAATGAAACATCCTGATTCAGAGCTGAATTTGGGAAACATCTCTCGCACTGTTCCCATTGACATTTCAGTCAAGCCCGGAATCATTGAAAACATTCATATAGGTGCCTCGTGTTCAGATGACGAGATTCAAACATACAAGGCCCTATTTCAAGAATTCCGCGACGTGTTTGCCTGGTCCTATGAGGAAATGCCAGGAATTGATCCCGCAATTGTTGTCCATGAGATTAAGACTTACCCGGACGCTAAACCCGTTTGGCAACGTTTGCGTCAGATTCACCCTCGAAAAGCGGCTGCAATTAAAGCAGAAGTCGAGAAGCTGTTGAAAGCAGGTTTCATTTATCCGATCCCTTTAACGGATTGGGTATCGAATATTGTTCCGGTTAACAAAAAACAAGGAACAATAAGAATATGTATCGACTATAGGGATATCAATCGTGCTTGTCCCAAAGACAACTATCCAACACCCTATATCGATCAAATAATTGATGATTGTGCCGCAGTGAAATATTTTCCTTTATGGACGGTTTTTCCGGTTACAATCAAATCAATATTCTACCTGCCGATCAACCAAAAACGGCTTTCATTTGTCCATGGGGGACATTTGCTTATTGCAAATTACCTTTTGGGCTTAAGAATGCCGGAGCCACTTTTCAAAGGGCGATGTCTTATGCGTTTCATGACATCAAACACATTGTGCAACTGTACCTCGATGATTTGCCTGCTCATTCATTACATCGAGCTGAACACCTTGTCCATTTACGAGCAATTTTCATGAGGTGTAGGCATTATCGTATACGTTTGAACCCACACAAATGTGTCTTCTGTATAGAAGTGGGAAGATTGCTGGGATTTGTCGTTTCAAAAGCTGGCATTCGCGTCGATCCCTCGAAGGTCGAAGCCATCATCAAATTGCCTCCCCCTTCAAGTCTTCGCCAACTCCAAAGTTTGCAGGGGAAAGCAAACTTTCTACGCCGATTCATTCCTAACTACGCCGAGGTTACAAAAAGTTTTACACGGTTGTTGAAACAGAACGCTCAATTCTCTTGGGATGAGATCGCTCAGCAATCTTTTGATGCACTTAAACATGCGTTGACCCATGCACCGTTGTTGCATCCTCCCAACTACAACCAAGATTACTTTTTGTACCTCGCTGCCTCTCATTCCACGATTGGGATGGTATTAGTTCAGGAAGACGAATTCGCAACGGAACATGTGATATATTATCTTAGTAGGACGTTAAATCCCACTGAGCTAAAATATTCGCATGTGGAGAAATTGGCCTTGGCAGCCGTTCAGGCTGTTCAACGTTTTCGTCATTACATTCTTCTCCGTAAAACTATAGTCATTTCGGATTGCAACCCTATGATCTACATTTTGACTAAACAATTGCTAGGGGGAAAATACTCTAAATGGATCGTTATCCTGCAAGAGTTCGACTTAGAGTTTGAAAAGTCTAAGTCTAAGAAATCTTTAGTCTTTGCAGAGTTGATGTGTGACTTCCCGCGTGCTGACACGGAAACTGTGGCAGAGGAGCCCATTGCGGACGAATCTTTGTTTCTCATCAGCACTTTAGATCCGTGGTACGGGGATATAATCATCTATCTCCAAACCCAATCCTTTCGGCCCGAAGCTTCTAAGACGGAACGTCGGAAAATTCGATTCCAGTCCCAACAGTACAAAATTATTGGAGATACTCTTTATCGCCGTGGGGTGGACTTGGTTTTCCGACGTTGCTTAACTCACAAAGAGGCAGAAAGGGTTTTGAATGACTGTCACTCTGGGGCGTGTGGTGGTCATATGTCTGGGTATGCCACAGCTCAGAAGGTGTTGCGTGCTGGCTATTTCTGGCCGTCCATGTTTAAAGATTGTATCATTGCGGTCCGAAAATGCCACAACTGTCAAGTGTTTGATCGCAAGATGCGCGCACCACCAGCTCCTCTCCACCCTATAATTGTCGTTGGTCCTTTTGCCAAATGGGGTATCGACTTTATTACATGTAACCCTCACTCGGCCGGGGGGCATGCGTATATCATCCTTGCGGTTGATTATTTTACTAAGTGGGCCGAGGCGATGCCTACATTCGAGGCAGACGGCAAGACCGCTGCAATTTTCGTATTCAATCACATTATTGCTAGGTCTGGTGTCCCACAAGCGATAATCACTAACCATGGGTGCCATTTTCGAAACATTATGATGACAAAACTTACAGGCCAGCTTGGTTTGTGCCACGATAGCTCAACTCCTTATTATCCACAAGCCAACGGTCTGGTTGAGTCCATCAACAAAGTTTTGGTCATCATGATCCGACGAATCATTGGCATTCATCGGTCGAATTGGCACAACATGTTATTTTCCGCGCTTTGGGCATATCGAACTTCGGTGAAAACATCAATAGGGTTCACTCCTTTCCAACTAGTTTATGGTTTGGAAGCCGTGTTGCCCATTGAATGCGAAATCCCATCACTTCAAATGGCTGTCGAATTACTTCCAGCTACTTCCGAAGAGGAGAAGCGTTTATTGTACTTAGCTCAATTAGATGAGAATCGACGCGATGCTGCACTGGCAATCGAGACTCATGCAAAACGAATGAAAGCTCAGTATGATCGAAATGTGACCCCTCGAAATTTTTCGGAAGGAGACCTAGTGCTATTGTATGATCAAGCTAACGATAAATTAGGTGCTGGAAAATTCGTTCCTATGTGGCATGGACCCTACATTGTTAAGCGGAAGCTAGCAAAAGGGGCCTATGAGCTGGTTGACTTTGATGGGGACTCTTTGGGTAAACCCAGAAATGGACTTTACCTAAAGAGGTACTATGCTTAAATAGTGAGTGTGAAGATTTTCGTTAGGTTAATTTTTCTTTCTAGCTAGTATGTTTGTTAGAATAGACAGTGTGCTTAGCTTAGAAAGTGTGTTTTTCGTCGTTATTCTGCTTATCTTGGTTTTACCCTTGATGTTTGCAGATGTCGATGCCTCTCCAAACGTACATTGGAATGTTCAGCTTTTCAACCTCAGACGAGTTAGTTTCTATGCATGGGGTGAGCCTCGGTCAAACAACAAACAACATTGCAGAATACAGTGCAGTGATTGAATTATTATTTGAATCCATTTCATTTGGGATTCGGAGTTTGATAGTGAGGTTAGATTCTGAACTCGTTGTATTACAGCTTAATAGAGTTTATGCCATTAGAAATCCAGTGTTATTAAGGTTATTTTTGAGAGTGCGTCTTTTGGAACGTGAATTTGATTACATCAAATATCAACATATTCCAAGGTCTTTTAATACATTAGCAGATGCAATTGCTTCTCGAATGTTAGACAGACATTTGCGATAATCATACATGTAAATTTAAAAACATTAACATTTAATCACACATGTTTAACAAGATAAGCCGATAATAATGATATATATAAATAGGAGTGTGTCAAAAAATACATCGTCTTCGATCATAGGTTGCAAAACACCTTATGATCGGCAAAAATGATAAGTACAAAAAACCAAAATGTCACATGTGTCTACAAAAGTGACCATCCAATCACTAGTGGTGCTCCCTATACGACACCACTGCACGGGCTACCCTACATAAGAACCTCCTCAAAGGTCCTGGGACTGCGACTACATAGCGCTGAAGTCTGATAGGAATATCATCTATAGTAATCTCTGGTATATCCGCCGTTAGACGCTCTAGATCCTGTTCCAACTCAGCTAAGGTCTCTGCAGCCGCATCCTGTGGGACCGGTGCCGGTGTAACTGGTTGTCTCCTCTCGAAAGGCCGGAGATTGGCTGGACGCCGTGGACCCACATCTGCATTTTGAAAATTTTTACTGTCAGTTTTGAGACGATATATAAAAAACAAAAAATAGATAATTTAAAAACTTGTGAAAAATGAAGTACCTTTGTTGTCCCATTGTTCTCCCTGTGGAAGAACCATGTCCGGATCACCATGAAAATCTACTCCGGCATAAGGAAAATCCTGGATCGCAAAGACCTGGTCCTCCAACCAGTGAAAGTAACCCGCAGGAAATCGGACAACTCCCGCTCCCTCATCAGGATGTCGAGCCATCACCGCAACCCATCGCATCAACTTTGGCTCCCGAGGTGGCCCAACCGCAACAGTGAGATGCTGAGGGATAAGCATCGGAACTCTCTCTAGGGCAAAGCTCACAACTAAAGGCCCATACCCAAAGGTCTTTAATTGCCCGTTCTTTGCCCTAGTCAGTTGGCCCTTCATATTGGCCAACACAGCATCGCACCAGTTGAAAATGGTGCCTCAGAAGCAATCAATAGCCATTCGCATTTGGGACCCGGTGGCAATGTGCAAAGCGGCCGCGCCGTAGAGTCTGGTAACTGTAAAGGCAATTACCATAAGTTCAGGTCGGGATATGTATTTGATTTCTATCCCCTTCTCCTGGTTTTGATTGTTGCACCACTCTAGCCGGAGACTAGCAAGGGATTGGCCACCCGGCCTAGTCCCGAACAGAGACAGTTGCTCGCCCCTATTAGGCAAACCAGTGAGAAAATATATGTCTGAGGGCTCTATCTCGAGCTGGTGCCCTCCGATGTAAAAACATTGTTCCTGGACGTTCCACCTTTCAACCAGCCACTCTAAGAATGGCACCTGGGCCCTCATGCCAGGTATGGCCCAGTATTTGTAGAGACCGCATGCCTTCAAAGCATCAATGGAAGGTTGATGATCTATTGTGGCCAAATCGACATCTTCGTGTTCTCTTTCGCGCCAATCAAGCATGGTGGGCAATCTACACACCAGAAAACACCCATTAGAATTCATTAAATCAAAAAATAATGGTTTAGTTTTGAGATTTGGGGTTTTGAAATTGCTTTGCGCGGAGTACGCACCCCGCGTTCAGAAACAGAGTGGCGGTACGCAGCTGTTCTGAAGGTAGGCTGCGTACTCCTGCCATTTTCCCATTAACGAAAATGTCGGGGTACGCAGGTCGCCCATGGGGCACCTGCGTACCCCGAAAGGCGTATCTTAAAACCCCAAAGCCCCCAAAAAATCAAACTAGGGCTTAAAATGAAATTCTAAACGGATGAAAACAAAGAGGAGGATGTTGTGGAATACCTGAAAGAGACGGTGCTCGATTCCGACGGTCGGATTCTCCGCAAAGTCCACAAGAAGTTTCTTGCCAAAAGCCCTTTTCTCTCCCTCAACAGTAAAATGGTAAAAATGACATGGTAAAAAGTCTTTTTATAGGTTGTTTGGATAAATGAATGCTAGGTTTGTTTATTTTTCACCATGGAGAGATATTTTTCAATGTATTTTTGCCTATCTTAAACAGGTATGAGTAATGTGTTGTTTTTGTGCAGGACAAAAGGACTTTCAGAGAAAATTATCATTTTTCACGAACCAAAACATCAGAGTCATCTTTTAAGCCCTTTTCTGACTCCTAAAAACATGAAAACATTGCCAAGCGTTTCTTTTACACTCGTTAAAACGGAATTAAAAGACGGTCCCCTTATAGCCCTTTTCTGACCGTAAAAACAGGAAAAGATTGTCGGGTTTTTGTCGTTTCAAACTCGATATTGGAAATAAAACGACGTGTCCTTGATCGCTTTTTACTTTTCAGGTCAGAGGCACTAATCATGAAAGTACTCCTTGGTCGCAAGATCAAGCGGTTCTCTCAAGTATTATTTTATACTTTTTCGGGCTTGAGAGACACAAATTTACGAAAAAGTTCAACCCTGGAGTCTTCTTTAGTTTTTTCAGACTCTCTAAAATTGAAAAACGCCGAGTTTCTCCTATACTGGACTCGTTAAAATTTCACAGTAGAGGACCTGTTCGATTACAAACAGGAATGGACCACTCCTTCTTAGGGTTCGAATCTAAACTAAGTTGGACTCATCCAAAGGATGAGCTTATAATCAAGCATATGTTATCCTCCTCAAGCTTGTAAAAAATAAAGAGGTACTTGCCAGAAATGGTGGGGGAAAAGAGAGAAGAATGAACCTATTTGTTATCCTTTATCACAGAAGAACCTTACTACCACTCTTGAACACGACACTTTTCATTCACCTGGGTTGGGAAATCCTTTGTCTTAAAGTTGATTAAACCACTTTGAAAGTCTTCAACCGTTTCTGGGTATTAACTTTGGGTCAATCGTCGCCAAGCCATCTGTCGTGTCGTTATGTGTTCAAGAGGTCTCTGCAAATAAACCATTCATATGCAAAATACTTGTCATCCATCTTTGACCATCCCTGAGTCAGTCCTTACAGCAACATTTCTTCAACTTGAACTATGATTTCGTGTTGTGGGCTTGCCTGCAACGGGTCGCTTTCTATCGACATCAGCACATTATCTAGAGAGATGACTTAGAAATCGTCAGTACCTTGAAGTCTGCATGCATCAATGGCAGGTTTCTCGCCTTTGACGACAGTTTACATCATTGACTTTCGATCGAAGGATTCCATGACGTGTTCGACATCAACTCATTCATTCACATTTCATGGATTGTACTGGGTACTTTGAGAACCATTGACATCACTGGTGGTCTCTCTCACACTTGTTAACAGTTTACATCATTGACTGGTAATCAAGTGGTTTCTACCATGTTCGACATCAACTCATTTATTCGCATGGATAGAATCGTACCAATTCGGGAAGTAGAAATCAAGACCCTAGATCTAGTTTCCACCATCCAGGCTGCGAGGAGTTTTGTATTCATTATATAGTAGACTAATTATAAACAGATGGTTGCGTCCATACTTTGTCTACATATGTCTATGATTGTGATGTACTGCAAAATCATTCCTGTATCAGAGCAGTAGTTAGATTGTTAGTTAAAGTTTTCAATCTGAGTATGGGAATGCCTACCTCAGCGATGATATCATCTTATATATGTATTTTGTGTTGAATATTTGCAGGTTCTGACCAGGCTCTCCACAAGATAATCCTTGAAATGATAAAGTACTTCACCCTTCCTAGATGATTTGAAATCCTAAATCTACTTCAGACTTCGCACTTTAGGGGGCAATCTGTTACACTAAAAAATGTCACCATGACTATTTGCAGTTAGTATGGCTCCATCAACTGTCATACTATCCTCCTTGGCAAGTCTCATGCCTCTGCTTTCCATGTCAAACTCCAAGAAAGAGAGAAAAGTCATTTAAAGTCAATTATCTCTGGGTACGCAGTTTCTCTCAGCCTTACCTGCGTGTACGCAACCCAAGTTCACAATACCTGCGTACTTGTACGCTCTGTCTGTAAAGAAATGGGTGTGTACTCTTGTAAAGGTCAAAAGGCGCAAGTTTCACTCCAAAAAAGTTACTTGTGGTCATTTCTAGAGCATTCTAGAAGCTTGTTTGACGTGTATGGAGCGCCTCCAGATGGTTCATGTATCCCTATGGAAGAGGAACTTATCCCATCAAGAGGGGAGCTAACCCACCCAAAGAGGGGCTTATCCCATTGATGGTGGACCTGATTAACTTCCTCTACAGCACTATAAATACATGCATTGGGCCAGAGGGAGGGGAGGTTGAAAAGCTGAACATTCCTAAGGGTAGATGCTGCTGAGATTAGGACTTCCTTGTAGAAGCTTGTGAGGAGAGATTGTCATCCTTCTTGTTTCATTTGGAAGTGGGTGAGCTGATCAAAGTAAAGGAAAACTCTTGCCGGACCCTGGGAGGAACTTGCACAACACCAAGGCTCAGGTTGTAATGGTTTCTTTTGTTTCCTATTAATACAAATAAGTCCATTCTTCTCAACAATTTGTTATTTATGAGTTGTTTCATATACTCCTTGGTCTGTATGTTAAATATGTTTTATTTTATGAGATATTTAGGTGCTATTTAATCGTTTGATTGTTAGTGAATGCAGGTTTCAAAGAGAAGGAGGAGCTCATCCGGATCGACGAGGCTGGACTACTACAACAGCGTTGGATTACAGGTAGGATCTAAACACTTGATTTCTTATATGGTAAATGCATATTTAGAGAAGGATTGTTCTTAATTGTCTTGTTTGTCACTAGAAAGCCTTAAGCTTCTAGGGAGGTTGGTTTTGTCCGCAAAATTGACTCTTTCCGCATGACAATATGCTTATGAATAATACATGCGTAGTGTTGTTAAAGGAAGCATATCGCAATATTTTGTATACATTTCATGTATGAACATGAATAGATATTGAAGCATCATGGATAAAGATTAATTATTAGTTGATCAATGCTTTAACTATTCATGATATTGAAGTTGTTGACGACAACAATGGTAGGGAAGGATGGTGACAAATACAAAGGATAGATTATATGTAACAAATTGATTGAGAAAAGATCCATGCAGATTGAAGAATGTCAGTTGTAGGATGATCCATTGATGGGAATAAACAGGCCACAAATACATAGAGAGCAAGGATTTGTGGGTAAATGACATCATGCTAATTGTAATAGATCTTAGCTAAATATGTTGTATTTAAATGATATTTCTTGTAATATTTTATGACAATGATTAAGGGATGGACTCCCCTACAAGGCATTGAGTGGGGGGTGAACACCCTCACTAGTGTTTAACAATAAAATTAAACGTTTGTTGGTTTTGACCCCACAAAGTTTCCATGGTATATTGGTGTTCGCTGATGTGATTTCCTATTGTGTTATTCTTATGATGTTTATTCCTTGCATGACGTGTCACTGATATTATCAAGTATGTGATTAACTAACCTAGTTAAAAGAATCATGGATATGATGTAATGTTACATCAAAAAGTTTATGTTGAGATATTACAACAGTGGTTGTTAATAGTTATGTTATGTGACTTACTATTCCATTCCTAAAGTTTACTTTATGTAATGATGAGGATTTAACTTAATGGCCAATGAAAGAATATGGAATAAGTAATTCAGAACATTACATACTGGTAAATTCTGCAATAATTTTCTAATCATGTGTATTTTCATGCGAGATTTATTGAGAGATATTATAGGATTATATTGCCCCACTTTAATAAAAAAATAAAATAAAAAATAGAATAATTAAATATAAAAAATAAAAATAAAAAAGAAATAAAATTTTTTAACGTAATCAAAACAAAATCATTTTAAATGAATATAAATGTATATATCATATATTAACATTGCATAATATAATTACATTGAAAATATTTAAAAATATTGAATTTATTTTTACATTAAAAATAATGATTTTAACTCAAATCAAAATTAAAATTTTAATAAAAAAAAATTATTTAACTAAATTTCAATAATAAAAAACAAAAATAAATAAAAACCAAAATTTATACTTACTGTACACTTCTAAAATATATATTATTTATTTTAAATATTTTATTTAAATTTAAATTTTTCCTTCTTCCTATTTCAACATTTTTCACTTCTTTTTAATAATACAACATGAGTAAAGATACCAGAAAATTATTATTTTTTCTTTTTGACTTACTCTCATTCCATGAAAGAAACTATTTCTCTTTCAAATTTTAAAAAGGATCTATTCCTCTTTCTAAATTTAAAAAGGATCTATTTCTCTGGCTAAATTTAAAGAATATGAATTTGAAAGAGGATCTATTCCTCTTTCTAAATTTAAAAAGGATCTATTTCTCTTGCTAAATTTGAAGAATATGAATAGTTTGATTTGTACTCTAATCTACTCTAAAGTGACAATAACATACCTAGAAAAAGATTGTCTCAATTAAATCCAATTAAATGCATGTCTACATCATCTATTCATAGGTGCAAATAGAGTGACAATTGTCAATCCAATCTACATCATCCACATAAAGGTGCAAGTGAAGCCACAATGGTCAATGTTATAAACTCAGAGCAAATTGAAATCTCTTTCATCTAGGAATGATCCGAGTACCTGATTTTGTTGTTTTTGCTGATTGCTTCGAAATATTTTTAATATGCATTTTATTCTTATTAAATTTTTACACATATTTCTAGTAAACTATTTAGTAATCAAATTATTTTATTAATTATCTTATTTAAATGTAATTAATATTTTATTATTTATTAAAGAAATACAATTTAAATATTTAAAAACATATTATTATTTTTTCTATTTTATTTAATTCTTGGTTATAGATTTTAAACTTTTGTGATCCATAATACAATAAATATTTTTCATTTTAAATTTAAACTAAATTTTTATTTTATTTTAAAAATATGAATTTTAAACTAAATTTTAATATTTTTTAAATTTGAAAATTATCAATTATCCATTGATTTTAGAAAATATATAAAACACAAAAATATATCTTCACTTTAAATTTAAATCAAATTTACAGTTAAAATTACTACTATTAATAACCATCTTATTCCATAAACTTAAATCATTACTATTAACAACCATCTTATCCCATACACTTAAATCAAAATCAAATTCACATTTTTCCATACGAATGCTAAAAGCCCCTCTTTTTTGTTTTGAATGTGACCGATTGATTTTAAGAGGTGCATTTAAAAATTTCATTGATGAGATCAATACTTCTACAATAATTAGTATTTGTGCCTCTTAATGAATTCCATTAATGTAAAATACGTTTATGCTACGGCCATAACTAAAAACAATTATATATATATATATATAAAAGTTGTAATTTAATTTATAAATGAAATATATTTTTTATTAGAATTTAGTAAAACAATTTTAAAAAAATATATAATTTTTTGTTATTGAAAATATATTTTTGAATGCGTAATGTTGAAATTTTAAATAATTTAAACTCAACTTTTTAAAAATCTTTACAAAATTTTAATTAAAATTAATAAAAAAAATCATTTCCTTTCTAAATTAAATTAAACTAAACTTAGATGAAAAAACCAATTATAAACTACACCATGCTACCTAAACACACTCCAGCATAGTCTCACACATACAAGTAATGGGTAGGAAAGGCAATGATGAAATGGCAGCTACACGATAGTCCTCATGACCAAACTGACCCATCAAACCAACGTTCCTAATCACATCAATGGTGGTAGATATAAAATTATTATCACATATGTCACAATTCATCATCTCCTCCTACTCGTGGGTCTTTTCTAGAATGCAATGTAGCTTTATTCTTCACTCTTTTCTCGTTCAAAATTTAGTAAGTTAATAAACAGTTAAAAAAATCAATTAAATATATTAAATTTTTTTATAATAAATAATCATTTTTTTACCACTCCGTCTTTCTGGAATGCGACGTAGCTTTATACTGCACTTTTTTCTCATTCAAAATTTAGTAAGTTAATAAACAGCTAAATTTTTAAAAGAATTAAATATTAAAAAACTTTATAATGAATATAATTTTTTAAAAATATTTCATCGTAAAGTTTATTTTTAACTCTTTTTAATATATTTAAAAATACCTTAAAAAGAGATCCTTTAAAAATGGGCTCCGTCCACTGAGTAACTCTTTTTAAAAAAATGGTTGGATATTAAATTAATCATATATCTCCTTGTTATTTTTATATGTTTTTAATATATTTAAACAGCGATCCTCATAAAATGGGCTCCGTCCACTGAGTAACTCTTTTTACAGAAATGGTCGGATATTAAATTAATCCATACCCATTCATATATCTCCCGCCGAAAGTTTCAACGGTCAACTGCGATGAGACCGCCCTACAACCCGCCGATGTCGAGCCTGTGCCGACGCTGAGCCTCATCCCGCCGTGAAAAATAAATGAAGTGGACGGGACCTGACCCTGTCTGACAGGAGATGTGACAGGAGATGTGACGAAAAAGCCTAAATTTTTATGCGTTATTAATATATATTTTTTTAAAGATTTTTCGGTGAAAATCACATAGAGAAACATTTGTCGACGCGTTTCGAACCAACCAGTGTGGTTCATGGACAACTTGTCCTAACGATGAACCACACTAGTTGGTTCGAAACGCGTCGACAAATGTTTCTCTATGTGATTTTCGCCGAAGAATCTTCAAAAATTTGATATGGATCACAGAAGCCTTAATTCAACAATATATACTTGTTATTCATTTATTAATACACGGGGCAATTTATACCGCTGGTTAAATTTAAGTAAGTACAAAATCTAACCGTGAAAAACTTATAATAATTCAGTGATCATAGTGAGAACATTATTTTTAACGGAATTGTCTTTAGTGTGTTTTTTGGAAGTTTTTCCTGTAGATTTCCGGGTTTAATTTCTCTAAAATCTCATCAGAATTCATTGAAATGACAAGATTGATGGGTAAATCTTGCACAATAGAAGTGCCTTAAGAGTTTTTAATGTTGTTGAATCCATATATATAGTCAAAAAATTATTTTAAATAATACAAATCAAGATTTCACCTCAAATTTTTCCATCCTGATTCCTGCGCGGGAAACTCCAAAAAGTCTCATTATAAACAACTCCATTTCTAGCCAGCTCTCAGCCATGCCTAAAGAATTCTAAGACCGACACCAAACCCATGCTAACCTCTTATTTGAGCTCAAGTCCTCTACTTTTTCAATTTTGTTTTAAAACATGAATGAGCATTGATGAATCAGACACGTGTGTAGTTTCTAAAGGCATTTGTATATGACTGAATTTTTTTACTAGAATATATGTTTACAAATGAGAGGGAATCTTACATCCACTAGGTTAAAGATAGTCTATGGGACAGATTGCTTTTTCATTTGTTTGATGTATTCGGTCATTTTTATGTGAAGCTTCAAAATAAATGTTCTGAGCTTCTTGTCAAATCCCTCGCTAAATAGATTATCCCAAGCGCTGGTAGGTGAAGCTTCAAAATAGATGTTCTGAGCTTCTCATCAAACCCCTCGCTAAATAGATGATCCCAAGAGCTAGCTACCAGCGTATCTGTATAACTTTCTGTCTTTGAAGACCTCACATTCTAAAATGAAATATTTCTCTGTTTCTACTTTTCTAGAAAAACAAAAAATACATACTCTTTCCTCCTACACTTCCTTTAACCTATATAAAAGATATATTTCTTTAAGTGAAAAAGATAAATCATATTTAATTAAATTAATTAATCTTAGATCTTTCTAATTTCATCACTACTAAATCAGAGTTTTTTGTTTTTTTTTTTTTTTTTTAATTTCTATATATGATAGGTTTAATTAACTTCGAATGCGTCGATTTCGATTTGGTATATGCTGGGAAAGATTTATGCCATTTAGGGCCTACTATGAGCGTACTTGCACGAAAAGCATATACCAAACATTAAAACAAGCCAACTAAATTATAGATAACGATATTTTAACGGGACAATTCGTTATGAAAAGTATGCAGCAGTTAATTAATTGGTGAAGATTACTTGTTATATATTTTTCGTTTTTAAACCAAATTCACTAATATAATTTTTTAGCGAGATTCTTACTGGAATGTGTAAATGAATTTAAAGACGACATCTGTATTTTTAGAAAATTATATAATAATTAATTACTGGATGAACATTTGGTTTTTTAAATTAAACTTAGTAATATTTTTTTTTAGTAAGATCATTATTTTACTGTATAAATAAATTTAAAGTTTAAAAATTCTTTTAAATACTTAATATTATACGAAGTTAACAATTAACCATTTCAATAATTTTTGGCTGAATTTCTTTAGCACATGGATAAAACATTAGTATAGTTTAATGAGTTAGTTTGAATGGTTGATAGTGCTATGTTTTTTCAGTGGTTATTTTGTTATATGTCTCATTTCAGCATATTAATGTTTTTACTCCATCTAAGGAAATTTTTTATTAAATTATTTTTAAAAAACATAATGAGGTATTATATATGGACAATAGCTGAAGTGGTTAAGAGGTAAGTTCACTACCTAAAAACATAATTAGTTCATTATGATGATGCTAAAAGGATATATATCCTCAAATATGGTACCCCATCAATGCATTATAGATGTTTTTATCCTTGCTAAACCCTTTTATGTTAAAAAAAATAGTTGGTTGATGATGCTAGAGGAATAGGTGACCTAGGGAGTTACTTTGTTTGTAGTCAATATGAGACGTCTCAATTCTTGCTAAGGTCTCAATTCTTGCTAAGTCATATAATCTCGGTATATTCGTCTTATAGGCAAATCAAATATACTCTTGTTGGTATAGTGGCAACCAGAAGATTTGATCATGGGCCTAGCCCATATCACTCCAACGATTCACTGATCCACCATGGTTTAAACACACACACACACACATTGGCATATTTATTAAAATGAATATTCTGGCTAAATTCAAAATAATGCGAAAAAATATTGAACAAACACATTAACATAATTATTAAAATGAATATTATAGCTCAATTCAAAATAATACAAAAAAGTCCATGAGGTCATGTGCCTATACCACTAGCATGTGCCTACGGGTCTTGGGTCATTACATTGTTTCCTTATGTCCAAGGAATATGAATACTTAGCTTATGAGAAGCAATCTTAGGTTAATATTGAAGGAAAAAAGTTAGTTTCAAGCAAGATAGTATCTGCAATAAAGCTAGTGTCCATTGTGTTCATCATTGAGACTACCTCTATTGGATTCAGGTGCTTTCCAGTAATATCTTGCCTTAGTGCCATACATGAGATTAAATACCACCCCCCATTATATCTTAAACTCTTGCCAAAGGAAAATTACTTAACCACATTAAAAAGTTATTTTCTATGTACATTCATGACTTTAATTTTTGTAAAATATAAATTTAGTATAAGGCGAGTGCCTTGTAGCAGAGGTTTTTATAGAACATCCTTGAAAAGTTTATCACTTTTATATTTATAGCAAAGGTTGCTAGTAGATGTAGGTAGTCATTTTGGAGATTTCCCCAATGTTGTGCATCACTCAACACAATTCCCAAGTGCATGATAAGATCTAATGCATTAGTGCTGATATAGTAAGGAGCATCAATCACCATATTATTGAATATATATATATATATATATATATATAGATATATATATAATGAAATAAAATTCACATCGATGCCAAACAAAAATTAAAAGCACCAATACACATGTGAAGGACACATTAGATTAAGTTAGAATAAATGATTAGTCAACCAAAAAATTAATTAAAAAAAAAAAAAAACTAAAACACTTTACAAATGTGCTTGAAATGCACATGACATTGATGTGTATATATGATGCACCACATGTTTAGGTTTTACACATACAAAATATAATTTTTCATACTAAAAAAAATTACATGGCACACCAATGCATTCATATGCCCCAAAATGCATCAATGCATCCATATAACGAGCACACCATGAAAGGGAAAAATAAAAATAAAAATGCTAAATCAAATTCACTATCATATTTATTTTCATGCTTCCAACTACTCACACAAATGTTGATGTCCACCCTCCTTCTATGGCATAAAAACAAAATTACCAAATCAATTCATTACCACATTTCTTTTTCTGCTTCCAACCACTAACACAAACACTAATGCTATGATTTGGTTGGGCATTTAATATTCCACAATGGTTTCAACCACTAGGTTGGGGCTCCTTCCATTATGTTAACAATAAGGTGAAGATAACATGTCTTGGGAGTGTAGACATCGAAGGGGTAATGGGCCCAGAGAAATTCTTCTGCTCTATCTGTTAACCAAGCATGGGCCATGTTGTTGTATATTCCATCCACTCATTTTCAAGATTTGCTTCAATACCCAACTACTCAGCCGATTTCCAACCCTGTGCCCAGATAATAGTGGTTCCCTAATTAGCAACTAGATTGAGAGTAAAAGTGTCATCTATGTTTAGGAATTCGATAAGACTTTGTGATAGCCTGAATTCTACAGTACCACAATTTGAAAATGGATCAATACCCACCCTCAAATTCTTCCCATTCCCAACATGCCATGCAATCCCGTGTTCTATCAGGGGGAAGGAAACAATCATTACTTTCTAGATAGCTGACATATTGTTCTAACCCTTCTATAGGAATCTCAACCTCTCTTCAATGGAATAAGGATGAATATATTGAGAGTGAACTACATCATTCCATAGGTTGTGAGTAGTCAGTAGACACCAATCAAACTTTATTGATATGGCTTTTGCAAATAGAGGTAAGTTCAAGGTAATTTGAGGATTTACTGTTTTTCCTATATAGTATTGTAGGCAACTATTCTAGTTTAAAAGTTCATACATGTAGAATGTAGGTGAATATTCAATAAAAAATGTAATTTAATATTAAAATAAATAATTCTTTGGTGAATATCGTCCATTTAATCATATATATGTAAAAAAATAGACTATTTTTAACGAAATTGGCAAATGTTTTTTTTCTAGAAAATATCTTAAAAATAGCCCATTTGCGAAATTTCACCCCTAAAATTTTCCCTAGGTAATTTTTTGATGCCACATCCACCCCATGCTTTAGGAGCTATGTTTTTATCCCACTTTACCCAAGGTATAAAAAATGATCCTTAGATCTCTCCCAAAGGAATCTTAGGCACACCTTTCACATCTTCTCTAGAATGCCCTTTGGGACCCATGTGAGGGCCATTGAGTAGAAAAGGATTGCTTCCAAAGATAGATCTAATGAGAACCAAACTCCCTGCTTGAGATAACCATTTCACGCTCGAAGATTTCAATCGCTTTTTAAGTTTTCTTAACAACCAAAACCAATACTCTTTTAACAATTAATACTAGTCCTCTTTCCTGTAATCATTAGGTTTCAAATGGAAACCCAAATACTTTAAACCATTATCAAAAGGAGTGGAATTAAAAGACAACAAGTTTTGAGCAAATTGGAGCTCCATCTGATCCAACATATGACTCATAAAATATGGTTTTGCAATATTTATTTACATATATGTGGCTCTTCTGAATAAGGACAAAGCTTGTTGTAGAAAATCCAATGCTCTTCTTGAGACATCATAGAAAACCAAGATGTTTTTGACAAATAGTAAATGACTTATTACCAGATTCTTGGTCACCATAATTCCCCAAAACAACCTTCTCTTCTTGGAAACTGATAGTAGTTGACTGAGACCTTTAACCACAAAGAGAAACAACAAGGGAGAAAGGGAGCATCCTTGGAAAATCCCTCTTTGAGCATGAAGCAAAGGGTAAGTAGATACATAGATCATAAAAGTAAAGGAAGTAGAAGAGAGACAACTAATGACCTAGGTGATGAAAGGCACCTCAAAACCTATGTGTAGGAGGTGGAGATAGATCCAACTAACACAATCATAAGATTTTGAAAGGTCAATATTTAGAATGATACCTTTAAGCTTCTTCATTTTAAGACTATGAAGGCCTTTCTATGCCACCTCAGTTGCTTCATGAAAATTACAACCTTCCAAAAAACCAAATTGTTCCCTAGAAATGATTCTTAAGAAAATAGGTTTTATTCGTTGAGCAATGATTTTTGCATTGATCTTATAAATGCAATTGCAGAGAGAGATATGCCTGAAGTCATTAAAGGAGTTGGGGTTATCCTCCTTTGGAATCAGTGTAATAAAAGTATTATTGAAAGAGGCAAGAACCCTCACTGGCTACTTGGATTCTTTCGATCATTTCGCAAGAAATTATAGAGGCCCAGGAAGAACATTATTGGCCACCCATCTAGACTTGGAATCTTGTCCTTTTGGAAATTGTGGAGAACCACTTGTAATTCATCCTCATAAACTTCCTCCATTAAAATTTGATTGTCCTTTTTCTCAAAAAATCTAGGGAAGAAATGGGTCAACATGATCACTGCAGCAATGTATGATCTCTCATAAGCCTTGAAGAGGTTTCCAAAGTGTTTCTTACCCATAGTTGTTAGCTCCTCAAAGGTGGATGAAAAACCACCTTCCGAATTATCTATTTCCAAATGGCGTTGGCCATTTTCCCCCCCTTTGCATGGGAATGGAATAATTTTATGTTTTCCTCCCTTGCGTCCAACTATATGGCTCTTCTCTTAAGCCTCCAGGTAGCTTCTTTTTCCTCCAATAATTTCCTTCTCTGAGCTTAAAAAAGAAGCAACCTAACCTTTGAATTATCACTGAGGTAACCCCCATACTCAAATTTTCCCAAGTCCTATAATCCCTTCTCAATATCCTTAAGTTCCTAATCGTCTTTTCTTCTTTTGAGAACAACCCAGTTAATCATGACAATTTTAACTCGGTCAATGTTCTTAGAAAATTTAACTATCACAGAGAGCTCAGACTTGGGATAAAAAGGAACTGAGGTAGATTTCACCAGGTCTAAGTATTCTTATTCTTTAAGTCATGTTGCATTAAATTTGAAGGGGCTCACTGATCTTTTCCCCATCCTTTTAATTTCCAAGAATATAGGGTAATGACCATATTTACCCCATGTCCAACCCATTTGTGCATTAAAGGCATCCTTTTCAACAAATATTTAGCCGGAATAAAATGGTCAAGTCTTTTGGCCACTCTAGCAACCTTGTTCAGTGATTTCTCCAAGTTAGACAAACTTTTGTCATTTCCACATCTATCAGATTTTTATCAATTAAAAGATTCTAAAAAAAATCTATAAGGGGGTTAGGTCTTGCATGGGGACCCTAGACTTCAATCACCCCTAGGAAGAAGTTGAGATCCCCTCCCAAAAATAAGTTCTCAAAGGAGAGCAAATATTTATGAGGAAGGGATTCCCAAAATGGAGATCACTCCAAGAATGACCACACTAGATTACATACCTGGTTTTGAATCAATAAATTCCATACCCAACATTGAATCCAGCCCCCCTTGGTTTAAAAATTTAATTGTCGAGGATTCCATCCAATGGCTAGAACAGTGGTTCATCCATGGGCATTTAAAAAGAAAAAATTACATCCTCTTAACATTTCCTCCAACACGTTTAAAATCAGGGCCTTGTCTCCCAAGGTTTCTTGAAGAAAAATAATGTCAAGGGGGGATAAATCCACAACCCCTCGCAAGGCTAGATTTTTAGAGGGGTTGGACAGTAACCTATAGTTGAAGGGTTTGATAATCATAGGGTTACCCCACCTAAGGACTTTGTTTCTCTAAGTGCTCCAGTGATGGACTTTTGCTTCCCAACAACCACATCCATATGAGCTTAGGCTTGGGATTTTTCCAAGTGAAATTTTTACCCCTCCCTTTCCCCTTTGAGACTGGATAAGAATTTCTAATTCTAAGAGATGGAGGTTTCAATGAGCTCTAAGCTAGCCTTGAACAAAGCAAATATATAGAATGCATTTATGAGGAAATAGAATTATGGCTCTGTCTGATTGAAACAATGGTCAATGAGGTAGTTAATGAGGTTGGGGGAGAATACACGGGGAAGATGAAGAAAGGGGAATGCCTTGAGAAGAATAAATGTCGATGTCACAACTAGTTGAGGAATCCAATCCTTTCTAAAATCAACAAATGAATCAACTAAAGATGATAAATGAGTTAAAATAGGAAAATTACCCATCACCGATGCTTCCAACAGAGCAGGTGCCATTGAAATGAGGGGTGGAGGGGGTGGCTCAAATCCCTTTTCCTCCTTGTACTGACTTGATGCTTCATCATGAACCATGGAATTTGTAAGGGGGACAACCATCTCCTCCTTTTGACTAGAAGGGCCAACTTCCTCTACTATAATTGAATCCTCCTAAGGGAGACTTCTTTTTTGGAGATAGGGTCGCCCCTCATCCCTTTGTGTGCATGGAAAGGAAGGGATCAATCCTTTATGATGTTCCCAAACACATGTCACTACCTACATTGAAAAGAGATCCCCTCATAATCCAAAATATGAAGGTGAGAGTAATTTGGCCTCACAATTTCTAGTTCTACCACCAATCCTTCCCTTGTATTAATATTAACCATTATGCGGGAAACTTTCATAACCCCTGTTGAATCGAATGAAATGCCTGCATCACGAAATTCCCCCAAATAATTCCCAATTTCTATAAAAGCCTCCCAAGACCAGAAATTCAAGGGAAACACTAGCAAATGGACCCACATGGGCAAATTCTTCAAGATTTTTTTTTTGCATCAAAAAGTGGTGACCACCTCTTAAATAGAATTGGGGTTGAGTCCATTTCCTAGTTTTTTGATAGGACCTAGGTTGCATGCTCCCTGGAAAAGAACCTGAAACAAAACCACCCCCTTACTAAATACAATAGTAAATGCATCGAGTCATTTTGTTATCCCCAAGTTTTCTTTTCCCAAGCCTTGAGAGAAGAAATTCTGGAATGACGATCCTTGGATCAAATCACCACAACGAACTCAAAATTCAATTTGACCTTTTGCATCTAAATATCATTGTCGAACACCATTTTGCCCTCCCTTTTTCTAGATGGCACACCGAGACTTCTTCTTTCTAGGGCCAATTCCTAGGGTTTGATTTTCTCTACTCCTATTCTTTGTTCCTATGGGTGGCGACGACTCGATAGAAGCTCTAATTCCTAGTTGTACCACTGGATCCATCACATCTTTGAGCCTAAGAGTAGAGATATTGAAGGTGCATGGGAGGGTTTCAATACCTTTTATAGATGCCGCCAAGACAGAAACTAAAGGGGCATGGCTTTAACCCCCATCTGTTGAGTACATGTATCCTACAAACATCGACGAGTCTACAAGAGAATCATCCACTACAAATACCTCCCACTGAGAAACTGCAAAGGGGGGAAACATTTGGGAGTTTGCTTCTAAATCTAAGCCATCCTAGGACCAATCCATCTCCTAACTTGAATATTGAACCAACACCGAGCTATGAGAAGGATGATTTAGGAAGTCCTCTAAGTCCGAGCCATTTGCCAGGACAAAAATATGAGTCTAGGACTAAGATACCACTTCAAGGTTGCTTGATAGTTGTCCCTAACCCTGGATCGGTCTATCCCATTACAACCAAAGAAACGACACCTAGCTATGACCAAATTTGGCTACATTCCATGGGGTTGGTGGAAACAAGGGGTGAAGATACCGGATGAGCGATTTGGATTCTGGGTCCCTTGAATGGAATAGTTGCTTGTAGATTCCATGAAGGAGAGAAACCATTTTGGGAGGATTGCAATGCAGGATTAGGGGATGTGGAGGTTGATGATATTATCAATCCTATCATTATCAAATCATTGGCTAGGGGTCCCCTCCACATGGCGCAGAGAGACTACGGGAAACCTCATGCTAAAAAACTTAGATTTGTTGTCCTTCATACGAATCGTCAGAAAATTCCACTCTAGTTCGTCTTCCATTTGAACCTGCGTATAGAACTAGGGGCTAAAACTGGGGAGAGGAGCTTGCCTTGGCAGGCTCCTTATCATGGAAAATAGAAACCCTAAGTCATCCTATGATTTGTCGAAACTTTAGTTGCGATGCCAAAATGATATATCAACCTAAAAAGAAGAGTATTAAAGGTAAATAATTCATTTACTTCCTAATAGTATATTTTTAATATAAAATTGATATGTGGCATTCAAAAAATATTAATAACGATAACAATATTTAATATGGGTCATAAATAAAATATTTCACTCTGCTAGATTAAGTAATATTTACGTGTATTTAAAAATATATTAAATACATAAAATCATTTTAATATGCACACATTCATATGACTAACACATTTTAAAACATTTCAAATAATCTCACTATTTTACATGTGATCCCTTTGGGTAGATTTGCCTAGTACAAATATTTTGTGGATGCAGTGGTCACTGATCTCTGGGGTCCATGAACCACATAGGAAAACACACACACTCACACACACAAATTCATCAAATATCAAGAGAGATTAAATCTCTTGAGGTACAATTTGAATTTTAAGAGATATTTGCATATCAAGAAATTTGATTCCTCTCAACACAAACATAAAACAAATAACTTTTATATATATATATATATATATATATATATATAATTTATTTTTTGTTGATCAACTCATAAAAGATTTGAACCTAAAATCTTATAAAACATAATATTTCATTATTAAAACAATTACCAATTAAACTACTTTATAAATTATATATTAATTTTAAAAATTAATTAAATAATTTATATATATATATTTTCCCTCAAGTTTCAGTTTCACTTACACAAACTATTTAATTACTTGACTTCATCTTTTTCCATGAAAAGAACTATATCCCTTTCTAAATTTGAATATGAATAATTTGATTTGTATCCTCATTTCCTATCGAGGGACAATAAAATACATAGAAAATGGTTATCTCTTCTATCTCAATTAAAGCCATGTCTACATCATCTATTTACAGGTGCAAGTGGAATGGCAATTGCCAATCTAAGTCTACATCATCTATTTACAGGTGCAGTGGAATGGCAATTGCCAATCTAAGTCTACATCATCTATTCATAGGTGCAAGTGGAGTGGTAATGCCAATGTTATAAACTTTGAGCAAATTGATATCTTTTTCCAACTAAGAATGATCCAAGTACTTGCTTTGGTTGTTTTTCCTTAATTGCTTTGAAGCTTACTTGTTTTAATATACATTTTTTATTTATTTATTATTTCACATTTATTTTTAATAATTTAATTATTTTAATAATTATCTATGTTTAATATTTTATTATTAACAATTATTTTTATTAATTAAATATAGTTTAAATGATAAAAAAATATAATTATTTTTCCTATTTAATTTAATTCTTATTTATAATATTTTTTAAACATTATTATATAAAAATATCTCTAGTATTGAAACATATATTTTTATATAAAATATGAAAATATATTTTTAACTTTGAACTTAAATTAAATTTACATTTTCCATATAAAAATATAAATTTTATAACCATATAAATACTATTTAAAAAAGGAAAATTTGAATTTTTGAAATTAATTTTTTGACTTCAAAGTTAGTCTAAGTGTGACTCCCTCCAAGTCAAGTTGACTTAAGAAGACAACAACCATTCGACTCAACAAAGCACTACATAAAGATAGTTCAACCTCCACAAGGAAATAATTCGACCTTTCTCAAGCAAGAATCTTCTGGGCATCTAAGTGAAAGGAAAGAAGGATAAGGAGGAGAAAAAAGGACAAATTCATCCCTTTATTTCTCTATCTAACTCACACGCATGAAAGTCTTCTCTCTTTCTCTAGCTTGCATCATTTTTTGGGCAGTTGTTGTTGTAAGGTTGAAATTTTCTGGGTAGATTGCACAAACGGAATTTTCGGTTTTTGGGCATTTACTTTGAGGCCGAATTATGGCCTAGGGTAGATAAGAAGGAAGAGTTGATGGATTATATTGGAGGCTTGACTTGAGGGTGTTGACTAGGTATGGTCATACATTTGTTGAAGTTTAGTTTGACCTATTTGTTGACTATATAGATTTAGGTGTGTACTATTGACAAGGTTGTTGGGTTTGTCCCCTTAGTGGGTTTTCCTAGGGTAAATATTGTGCTCTCTTTGTGTATTGTGATCTCTATTGTTCTACTATTTTTACATGGTTGAATTTCTAAAGTATAATTGCTTAATGATATACTGTAAAAATTTAAAGAAGATCAACATCATTAAAAGTAAATATCAGTTTTTAGAAATATTGTGCTTGTCTATATTACACGTGAAAAATCAACCAATTCAACAACTTAAGATTCAAAATTAGAAGTTAAAATTTAAACTCAACACTGTAAAGAGAGCGGCCAAACTTTAACATCTATTTTAGATGTTTTAAAAAATGCTATAGATTTAAAAGCGTAAATCTAATGAGAATTTTGAAAAGTTCAAGAACTTTTTAGAGGAAGTAAAGAAATTTTAAAGATGTAGAAGTATTTTCGTTGCACGAGAACATGGAACATTATCTATATATAGAGATGTTGGGTCCTTATTTTCAACTCGTTTGATTTACTCCAGGCTACGCATCTCCTAAATTCATGCTTTGTACCCCTTAAATACCCTATTATCATATCTTTTTCCTAATATGGCAATATCTTCCAGATATGTATACTAGAAAGATATCAAAGGTAAATTTGTTATGCTAAAAAGATAAAGGTAAATTTTTCTATCTTCACATTTTTTACCTTTTATGTGCAACTTAGTTGAAAAATAATTTTATTAACAAGTCACTACAAGAATCACAGATTTTGTACTGAGTATATATACTAATTCCAAATCTATCTGTGATGAGTTAGCTAAGCATATAAAGATTTTTCATGCATAACTGTTCTGAAATTATCAATATGTGAAATACATTAACAATTTCAATAAACAACGATCAAGATAAATTGAATTTGAAAAAATCTAAATGCTCTGTTCATAGGCCACATACTCTATTTTCAGTTATACTGTTGTAAAATCTGTAAGACATGGATATCTGGAAAATAAATGTAAAACTATATAAAAAAGACCTTTGAAGCTTAAAAATACCAATTATATTATGAACTATATGATATAATGACATTCTAAAGTTTTAATACATATACTATGACTGTTCATCTTTGACGTTGTGCATATTAATTTGAGTTTCAGTATTTCTAGTGGTGTAGTTCAAGCCCCACATATTTCTTTTTTAAGATTAGTTTCTACTGTGTATAATTTTTTTTTACTAAATTTCTATTTAATTTTCCTTTTGGTATTAGATTTTAATTAATATTGCTCTTTCAATATTACAACGGAAAGTTTGATATTAAATAAAGATTATCACTATTATTATAAGAACATCCATTTCAGATGATTAAAATATTGTAAACAGAATTTATAATTGGTGATTCTATAAATATTATTGAAGTTATTAGAATTATCTCTATAGCATTTTTAGTGTCATGTTTTGTAATAATTCTGTTAGCAATAAAATAATAGTTAATTTTAGATTTATATATTTAGGGGTTAATTGAGACTAAATCCTGCAAAAATATCACTAACATTTCATAAACATATGATCATGGTTCAATATTTAATGTAACCAAATTTTATCAATTCAATTGATTGACACTATGGTTGGAAGAATGACGAAAGATCTTTGTCTCTCTAAGGAATGTTAGAGTCTAGGATACCCAACATCATGCACATCTATGTTGGTTCAACCTCAAGTGTTTTATTTAGAACTTCTATGGATTTTGATATCATCTACTTAGCACGTGTAGTTGGAATTTCACTAGATCATCTAAGGGCAGTTGCTAAGAGAATGAAGTAAGAAAGAGTAGTAACACAAGTGGACCTAGAAATTGCTTTTCACGCCAAACTCAATTAAAGTTCTAACTTTATTTTATGTTTCTAGTATGAAATGTGTTTAGACTTGTCTCCTTTATCTTAGATTATTGGAAGATGTATTCACATATCAATAACTATATATTTTTGAAAAACTGAATATAAATAATTTTTAAATAAAATATATAGTAGTAAAAAAATTTAAAAATATAATTTCAATACTTTTTTATATTTTATATATATTCATATAGTCCACAGGTTTTGGATAGAGAGTGATGGAGTGCTTTGTGAAGACACTCCTTGATGTGAAGACACTCCTTGATGTGAAATCACTGATTTAATTCCCCACCATAATCTCTTAAATATGATGAAGATATAATCCTACCAAACTTACCAAAAAATATATATATATTATTAATTTTTATCAACTTATATAATTTCAATACTTTTTTATATTTTATATATATTCATACAGTCCACGGGTTTTGGATAGAAAGTGATAGAGTGCTTTGTGAAGACACTCCTTGATGTGAAATCACTGATTTAATTCCCCACCATAATCTATTAAATATAATGAAGATATAATCCTACCAAACTTACCAAATATATAAATAAATAAATAAATATATATATATATATATTAATTATTAATTATTAATTTTTATCAACTTATATAAATATAAATATAAATAACTTTTTTTATATATCAAAAATTAAAAATATATATGAGAAATCAAGAAACATAATAAACCTCAGTGATTACGCTACCCTAACATTTAACAACGCTTAGGGTCCTCTGCTCTTGGATTTTCCACAACCAATGATATAGTATCAAAGCAAAATGTTTTCATAAAGTTAAAATTTTGTTTACATAACACGGATTAAAATTAATATGAATTAATAAAAACTTATATCAAGTACCATGAACTTAGTAAATGAAACGGAGATTAAGTACATTGAAGTAAGTTCTTCAGTCCTTGCCGTTTTTTTACTTCAAACTTTCTGAAAAATATATCCATCACTCTAACGTGTGTAACAACATGGCCCTCCATCAATTTTGGAATACAAACCCTACCCTTCCCCTTCAAACTCGTTAATTTTTAGGACTTTTCTCATTATTAAAGTGGAAAATTAGAAAGTTGCTTTTTGAAATATTTGATATTTTATTGAGTGATGTTTTATATAAGTTTAGATTGAGTGGAGTTCAGATTAGGTTGTTGGGTAATATGGTTGTTATCTTTCTTATCTTGGTTCAAGTAGAATAATTTGTTGTTCTTTTAAGTGAAGCTATATTGAGAGCTAGCCTTGTACTAACCACCTCTTTCTTACCTTTGAGATCATTGAGAACTAGCCTAGTATCAACAAGCTCTCCCTTACTTTTGAGATTAGAGAGAAACTGATTTTCTTCCTCCAACAATACCTAATGCCCAAATTTTTTATACGTAAATAAATATAAACCAACACAATTTTATTAAATTATTTATATATTTATAAAGAATAATAATTTTTTGAGAAAATAATTATAAAATTCATTACATTTACAATTACAATTACAAATATATAAAATATAAAATAAATATAATTTAAAATTATTAAAAAACATTTCATATTTAAGTTTTATCAATTGATATGAATTTTAAATTTTTTAATATTACCATAAAAAATTAATAATAATAATAATAATAATAATAATTTATTTTAAGTTAAGATATGACCTATCTTTTTTTACTAGACAATGAATTTGCTTTCACAAAATAAAATTTAGAAAAGTATTCAAAATTTACTACCTTCTAGATTTGAATATGTTCTAAAAAGATAATTTACTATTCTCTAGATTTGAACCTATTACTCTTTTAGAAAGAAACCTATAATCTTAATTATTAAAATTATTCATAAATCCATTTAAAAAAATAAAAAAAAATCATATTTTAAAATTTCTCATCTACAATCAATTAAATGATCTACTATTCTCAATTTAAATCCATTACTTTTAAAATAAAACCTATAATCTTAACCGTTAAAACTATTCATAAATTGATAAGAAAAGTATTACAAAAATTTCATATTTTGAAATTTGTCATTCACAACAAATTCCATTAAGGAAGATCACTTATTTTTTCGTTTGAATTCCTCTCTTAAAAGAGGAAGTTGGTTTTTAGTTGGGTCTTAAAACGATATATATATATATATATATATATATATATATATATATATAATTATAATTATAATTATATATATATAATTATAATTATAATTATATATATATATATATATATATATATAATTATAATTATAATTATAATTATAATATATAATTATAATTATAATTATAATTCTTGGGTGTGTCTTCATCATAACACGTGTACATATATATAAATTGGTTACTTGGCTGTGTCTTCACCAAAATATGAAGACGAAGGGTGGTTAATCTACACTACGCTACACATCCAAATTGAGTCAAACCAACCATTACTGAAATTCTAAGTCGTTCAACGTACTCATTTCAATAATGTTAGTTGATGACCAACTTAGATCTCACACGTTAAACTTATTTAATTCTCATGCCCCACACCCCTTATATTTGGTTAATGTTCTTCCACTGTCTTACTAATCCTCCACATTGTGTTATAGACACCAACTGCCACTAGGCCATGGCGGCTCACCACGTGTCGTATGGGGGCCTTTGTAGCAGTTGTGAGCGAATAAGAATGAAGTTTCCTCCTCCCTGTATGAATATGAATTGGCCCTTATCCATATATCAAATGGATGAGCCCTCCCTCATTAAGTGAAGTATATATGAAGATATGTTTAGATGGGACATTGCCATACAACACACACCACCTTTCTTGTGACATTACAAATGATGGGACATTACACCACACCCATTCCAATGTGGAAACTACTTATTATGGAGGGCCCACATAAATATTGAATCACGGGTTGAGCTAGATAAGAGGGTGACATGGATGTTAATCCCAGACAATTAGGGCCCACATAAGGATTGAATCAATGATTGAGTTGGATCAGATTCAATGCTGACATGGATCTAATCCATAGCCCAAAGCATCTCTTTGTAATAATGCTGACATGGATCTAATCCATAGCCCAAAGCATCTCTCTAATAATGCTTTAGAAAGAGCTTACGTATTCACATTAAAGAGATCACATTTCATAAAGCATTAAACATCTTTAATGTATTCAGAATATATGTGGATTTAAACATCTTTAATGTATTTAGAATATATGTGTTTTCATCTAAATGACATCATTCTCAATACGGGTTCCACTTGTGTTATGCCACGAGGAGGTTGGTGGTAAGTTGATCTCATGGTATTGTTGTGCATGAAATTTTGTGACTTGAAAACCCTTCAAACTTTTTTCTCTTCATAAATGTGTAGTTAGTGATCTACCTTCATAAATGTGTAGTTAGTGCTCCATTGCTTCTCTTAATAAGGCTTAATGTTTGCTAGATAGAAATTTGTATTATTAACTCAATGTTCCATGCATAAGGCCACATGAGGGGTCAACCTCTACCTAACGCTATGAGGAACATGCTTAATTTTTCCCCACCTAAATTTGACAATCCATATATGTTGATGATACTAACATAATTTCTTCGCGTATAAAGGAAATTCTTTAAAGGTTTGTTGGACTACTTAACTCCCAATCCACTTACATGAAACTTGACACACAAACGTAGACGAAGATAAGTATATTTACTTTATTAATATTATAACGTTACTAGGAAGCCAAGTTTTAGTGAATATTTTAGGAGAGGTTTTTAATGTTATAGGATTGGGAAAATCAAAGAAAATTTTTGCTAACCACTGTAGAGATTTTCTAGGTGTTCTTCGTAGAGCTCTCTTATAAATGCATTTTTCTAATTGGAGGTGGTTTTAGTACAGGTTTTTTTGTTTTGTTTTCTTTCGAGTATCCTTATTTGTATGAGAATAAATATGGTATGGCTCATGCAACAATTATGTTTGTAATGAGGTGCAACACACTCTAAATGCTAAATGCTATGAGTGATTTGTAATTATAGTCTTTGTTTCGCCAAAGACTCGTCATGGTTAAAGTGTATTGAATATGTATTATTTTGTTGAGTTTTTCTAATTTTAATTAAAGTTTTCAAAACATGTTGAATATTTCTATTTTCTTATAAATTTAAAAGTAATTTTTTAATTTTTGAAAATTTTATTTCTAATTTTCCATTGGCTGATCGAGTCTTGATACAACATTATTCTCTTAGTGGAGGGTGATTAATTTTTGGTATTTTTCATTGTCTGACAAATAATTTTAAAATAAAAAGGCTAATTTTGTGAGTGGCCATTCTGTTGGTGAGTGCTCTGACACTAATGTTGAGAGAATGCTCTGAGTAGGTCCTTTAAGTAAGCGAAGGGGCATTTCTTCGATTGGTGCTCTGATACTGGCAAAAAGAAGAGTATTGCTAGTGCATTTATCATTTATTATTTCATTATAAGCTCTTTTCCATTGATTTTTTTTTATAGATTTAACTGTGTAGGACAACAAATGCATAGAGCTATGAATCCGTGCAGAATGAAGATGTGTTGAGGCTGGGGTATGTGCAGGAGAATGAGGTTGGAAGGGGAACTTTATTCCACAGACACAAAATTAATTTTAGAATCTTTTCCATTTGAAACTTTTACAAATTTAGTTGTGCAGGAGAGCAATTGCATAGAGCTATGAATCTGCGCAGAATGAAACATGTGCGGAGGGTAGGGTATGTGCAGGAGAACGCGGGTGCAGAGGGAACGTTACTTAGTAGACGCAAAATTACACGAATGGTCATTGAATTCTCCCCTTTTCGGACGAGACTTAAATAATAAGAAACCTGCCAATAGCATTTAATTATGAACATAAACTTTAATTTGTAATGTAATAGGCACAACTAGAAAGAGTGGTTTCTAAACTAGAAATAACACATCTCGATATTCAAGGTTTCATTTTGTGATTGGTCATTCCGTTGGTAAGTGCTCAAACGTTAACATTGACAGAATGCTCTGAGTAGTCCTTTACATGAGAGAGGATGTGGGTGTTTCTTCAATTAGTTCTTTAAACCATATTTCATAGGGATATGAATCTGTGCAGAATGAAGGATGTGTGAAGGACATGTTATGTGTGGGAGAACTGGGCTGCAGAGGGAACTTTCTTTTTTGTCACTCAAAAATATTTTCAATAGATTTTCAGAAAAACAATGATTGCAAAAGATTTATTTACAACCCCTTTTCACTCATTCCTACCGGACTTGTTGGAATTGGGGGCTGGACGATGCCACAAATAAGTCTTTACATACTTTATTTTTGCTAGGCTTTGAATCCATAGAATGTTGAAGGGAGACAAAAAGATCATCAAAACTGATAGGAACATCTCAAGGAGGGGGGCAGGGATGGAGTATAATGGGAGATCCAGCGTATCCAGCACAATCATGTATATGAAAATCAATATGTTCCACCTGAGCTTCCAGGTTGCGGAGGTGGTAATTCGTTCGACGATGGTTGCAGAAAAGGCTATCCAAGTGTTCCAATGTCTCATTTTGTCTTAACTGTATATCATTTATAAAAGAAAATAGCTCATTGTGGTCATCATACCTTTGGTGTTGAAGAATATCCATATTAATCTAGATCGTTCGAAGTTTCTCTATTATGGAATCCATGGTTGCTGGAGCCACAATATGGCCAGGAGAATGAGTAGAAGAGAGAGCCACTTTGCCCTCACATTACAGGCTTGTCGAGTTTCTAGAAGATGAGTTCTTACTAGAAGATGGGTGGCCCACATTGATGTGTTGCCCCCCCCGCCCCCCCAACGAAGAGGCCTCCCTCATTGGCACGACATTGTTTTCACTGCAAAAGGGTTGGCCGACGAAGTCTGGGAGTACCCTTCAATTTTCTTGCTAGAGCAAAGATGAGGACAAACAAAAGAACCAAGGTACGAACTGTCTATCCTGAAGCAGAAAGGTACCCAACTAGGGAAAGTTCGGAGAAAGGCTGGGTGGGACTCTCGTGAAACCCCACGACTTCCAAGAAAAGACTCTACCCAACAAACCACTAACTCTCTGGTGTAGACAACAAAATCCTGAACGGGTTGAGAGCATTCCCACATAATACCTACCCCAAAGTAACCCCAATTCAAACAACAAAGAGCATGAGAGGGAGAAGTGAAAATACTTGTGGGCAAGTAGTGACCATAGGAGGCCACCAAAGGTAAACTAGAAACAGGCCACTCACAAAATCCAAATGGATGAAACCCATGACTGTAACTAATAACAAAAACACAATGGGACACCTTGGAAACTAGCAGACTCGAAAATCACAATTCATAATAGTTCCCTACCAAAGACTGCTAGGGATGGCTTGGGTGGCATAAGGTAGCCCACTTAGCTAGGAAAAAATAATACGACACAGTTACCTGATTAGCCTTAGTCCAGAAGACCACCGGGAGCCAAATACTCCAAATTGAGAGTGGGTGTCGAAACTTTAACCAATTTTAACCAAAGTTTTGTCGAGTTTTTCCAATTTTAACCAAAGTTTTCAAAACATGTTGAATATTTCTATTTTCCTATAAATTCAAAAATAATTTTCTAATTTTGAAAATCTTGTTTCTAATTTTCCATTGGCTGAGCGAGCCTTGATGCAACATTATTCCCTTGGTGGAGGGTGATTTATTTTTGGTATTTTTCAGTGCCTGACAAATAATTTTAAAATAAAAAGGCTAATTTTGTGAGTGGCCATTCTGTTGGTGAGTGCTCTGACACTAATGTTGAGGAGAATTATCTGAGTAGGTCCTTCAAGTAAGAAAAGGGGCATTTCTTCGATTGGTGCTCTAATACTGGCAAAAAGAAGAGTATTGCTAGTGCGTTTATCTTTTATTATTTCATAATAAGCTCTTTTCCAGTGAATTTTTTTTATAGATTTAATTGTGTAGGACAACAAATGCATAGAGCTATGAATCTATGCAGAATGAAGGATGTGTCGAGGCCGGGGTATGTGCGGGAGAATGAGGCTACAAGCATAACTTTATTCCACAGACACAAAATTAATTTTAAAATCTTTTCCATTTGAAACTTTTACAAATTTAGTTGTGCAAGAGAGCAATTGCATAGAGCTATGAATCTGTGTGGAATGAAACATGTGCGGAGGGCAGGGTATGTGCAGGAGAATAGGGGTGCAGAGGGAACATTACTTAGTAGACGCAAAATTAAAATTATGAACATAAACTTTAATTTGTAATGTAATAGGCACAACTAGAAAGAGTGGTTTCCAAACTAGAAATAACACATCTCGATATTCAAGGTTTCATTTTGTGATTGGCCATTTCGTTGGTGAGTGCTCAAACATTAACATTGACAGAATGCTCTGAGTAGGTCCTTTACGTGAGTGAGGAGGGGGGTGTTTCTTCAATTAGTTCTCTAAAACGTATTTCATAGGGATATGAATTTGTGCATAATGAAGGATGTGTGAAGGACATGTTATGTGTGGGAGAACTGGGGTGCAGAGGGAACTTTTTTTTTTGTCAGTCAAAATAGTTTCATTAGATTTTCAGAAAAATAGTGATTGCAAAAGATTATTTGCAACCCCTTTTCCCTCATTCCTATCGGACTTGTTGGAGTTGGGGGCTGGAGGATGCCACAAATAAGTCTTTACATACTTTATTTCCGCTAGGCTTTGAATCCATAGAATGTTGAAGGGAGACAAAAAGATCACCAGAACTAAGAGGAACATCTCAAGGAGGGGGGCAGGGATGGAGTATAGTGGGAGATCCAACATATCCAGCACAATCATGTATATGAAAATCAATATGTTCCCCTTGAGGTTCCAGGTTGCAGAGGTGGTAATTCGTTCGATGATGGTTGCGGAAAAGGCTATCCAAGTGTTCCAATATCTCAGTTTGGCTTAACTGTATATCATTTATAAAAGAAAATAGCCCATTGTGGTCATCATACCTTTGGTGTTGAAGAATATCCATAATAATCCGGATCGTTTGAAGTTTCTCTGCTATGGAATCCATGGTTGCTGGAGCCACAATATGGCCAGGGGAAACCAATGTGGAAACCACTTACTATGGAAGGCCCACATAAAAATTGAAACCACCGTTGAGCTAGATAAAAAGGTGACATAGAGGTTAATCCCGGACAATTAAGGCCCACATAAGGATTGAATCAATGATTGAGTTGGATCAGATTCAATGCTGACATGGATCTAATCCATAGCCCAAAGCATCTCTCTCTAATAATGCTTTAGAAAGACCTTACGTATTCACATTAAAGATCACATTTCATAAAGCCGCTTAAGGGGTGACAACGCATAGTGGATTTAAACATCTTTAATGTTTTCATCTAAATGACATCATTCTCAATACGGGTTCCACTTGTGTTATGCCACGACGAGGTTGGTGGTAAGTTGATCTCATGGTATTGTTGTGCATGAAATTTCGGTGAGGATGCCACGCACTTGAAAACCCTTCAAATTTCGGTGTAGTTAGTGATCTACCTTCGTAAGTGTGTAGTTAGTGCTCCATTGCTTCTCTTAATAAGGCTTAATGTTTGCTGGATGGAAATTTTTATTATTAACTCAATGTTCCATGCATAAGGCCACATGAGGGGTCAACCTCTACCTAACACTATGAGGAACATGCTTAATTTTTCCCCACCTAAATTTGACAATCCATATATGTTGATGATACTAACATAGTTTCTTCGCGTATAAAGGAAATTCTTTAAAGGTTTGTTGGACTACTTAACTCCCAATCCACTTACAACAAACTTGACACACAAAAGTAGACGAAGATAAGTATATTTACTTTATTAATATTATAACGTTACTAGGAATTCAAGTTTTAGTGAGTATTTTAGGAGGTTTTTAATGTTATAGGATTGGGAAAATCAAAGAAAATTTTTGCTAACCACTGTAGAGATTTTCTAGGTGTTCTTCGTAGAGCTCTCTTATAAATGCATTTTTCTAATTGGAGGTGGTTTTAGTACAGTTTTTGTTTTTGTTTTTTTTCTCTTTTTTTGTTTCGAGTATTTTTTTTATTGGAGAATAAATATGGCAGGGCTTATGCAACAATTATGTTTGTAATGAGTTACAACACACTCTATATACTATGAGTGACTTGTAATTATGGTTTTGTTATTAGTTTTGTTTCGCCAAAAACTTGTTATGGTTAAAGTGTATTGAATATGTATTATTTTGTTGAGATTTTCTAATTTTAACTAAAGTTTTCAAAACAAGCTGAATATTTCTATTTTCCTATAAATTCAAAAATATTTTTCTAATATCTGAAAATCTTATTTCTAATTTTCCATTGGCTGAGCGAGCCTTGACGCAACATATTTCCCTTGGTGGAGGGTGATTTATTTTTGGTATTTTTCAGTGCTTGACAAATGACTTTAAAATAAAAAAGGCTAATTTTGTGAATGGCCATTCCATTGGTGAGTGCTCTGACACTAATGTTGAGAGAATGCTCTGAGTAGGTCCTTTAAATAAGTGAAGGGGCATTTCGTCGATTGGTGCTCTAATAGTGACAACAAAAAGAGTATTTCTAGTGCGTTTATCTTTTATTATTTCATTATAAGCTCTTTTCCATTGAAAACTTTTATAGAATTAACTGTGTAGGAGAGCAATTGCATAGAGCTATGAATCTTTGTAGAATGAAGGCTGTGTTGAGGTCAGGGTATGTGCAGGAGAATGATGCTGCAAGGGGAGCTTTATTCCACGGACACAAAATTTATTTTAAACTCTTTTCCATTTAAAACTTTTACAAATTTAATTGTGTAGGTGAGCAATTGCATAGAGCTATGAATCTGTGCGAAATGAAATGTGTGCGGAGGGCAGGGTATATGCAGGAGAATAGGGGTGCAGAGGGAACATTACTTAGTAGACACAAAATTAATTTAATTATGAACATAAACTTTAATTTGTAATGTAATAGGCAAAACTAGAAAGAGTGGTTTCTAAACTAGAAATAATGAATCTCGATATTCAATGTTTCATTTTATGAGTGGCCATTCTGTTGGTGAGTGCTCAGACATTAACATTGACAGAACGCTCTGAGTAGGTCCTTTATGTAAGCAACGAAGGGTGCGTTTCTTCAATTAGTTCTCTAACATGTATTGCACAGGGATATGAATCCATGCAGAATGAAGGATGCGTGAAGGACATGTTATGTGTGGGAGAACTGGGGTGCAGAGGGAATTTTTTTTTGGTCGGTCAAAATATTTTCATTAGATTTTCAGAAAACAGTGACTACAAAAGATGTCTTAACGACCACTTTTCCGTCATTCCTACCAGCCTCGTTGGAATTGGGGGCCGGAGGATGCCACATATAAGTCTTTACATACTTTATTTCCGCTAGGCTTTGAATCCATAGAGTGTTGAAGCAAGACAAAAATATTACCAGAAGTGACAGGAACATCTCAAGGAGGGGGGCGGGGATGGAGTACAGTGGGAGATCCAACATATCCAGCATGATCATGTATATGAAAATCAATATGTTCCACTCGAGCTTCCAGGTTGCGGAGGTGGTCATTTGTTCGATGATGGTTGGGGAAAATGCTATCAAAGTGTTCCAATATCTCATTTTTGGCTTAATTGTGTATCATTCATAAAAGAAACTAGCTCATTGCAGTCATCATACCTTTGGTGTTGAAGAATATCCATATTAATCTAGATCGTTCGAAGTTGCTCTGCTATGGAATCCATGGTTGTTGGAGCCACAATATGGCTAGGAGAACGAGCAGGAGAGATCGCCACTTCGCCCTCATGTTCCAAGATTGTTGATTTTCTAGAAGATGAGTTCTTACTAGAAGATGGGTGGCCCACGTTGATGTGATGGCCCCCGCAACAACGAGGCCTCCCTCGCTGGCGCGCCATTGTTTTAACTGCAAAAGGGTTGGCCGACGGAGTCTTGGAGTACCCTTCAATTTTCTTGCTAGAGAAAAGGCAAGGACAAACACAAGAACCAAGATGCGAACTATCTATCCTGAAGAAAAAAGGTACCCAACTAGGGAAAGTTCATGGGTAGGTTGAGCAGGACTCCCCTGAAACCCCACGAGTTCCAGGAAAAGACTTTGCCCAACAAACCACTAACTCTTTGGTATAAACAACAACTACCTGAACGAGTTGAGAGAGTTCCCACATAATACCTACCCTAGAGTAACCCCAATTCAAATAACAAAGAGCATGAGAGGGAGAAGTGCAAATACCCATGGTCAAGCAGTGACCATAGGAGGCCACTAAAGGTAAACCAGAAACGAACCACCCACAAAATCCAAACGGATGAAACCCACGACTGTAGCTAATAACAAAGACACAATGGGACACTTTGGAAACTAGCAGACTCGAAAACCACAATTCATAATAGTCCCCTGCCCAAGACTCCCAAGGATGGCCTTGGTGGCATAAGGTAGCCCACTTAGCTAGGAAAAAAATAATATGACACAGTTACCTGATTAGCCTAAGTCGAGAAGACCACCAGGAGCCAGCTACTCCAAATTGAGCATGGGTGCCGAAACTTGCAACCGGAGGCTATGCCTAGATCGAATTCACTGCCCAGGGATGTTCCCAGATAGTAGATACTTGATTGAGAGCTGAATTCATATAAGAATAAGGTGGATCAGGTTTCCACTTCGCTTCTCATCTAGAGACAAGACCCCGACGAGCTTCCATGTCCTTATCACATGTTCTGTAGTGCTTCTTACTTCCCAAATTCATCGCCCGAAATTCCAATCGAGAGCGGAATGCTCTTGTACCTCTTAACATAACCAATACACCATTTGGAGAGTTCTTCCCGTAGGTGTACTGACTGATTGAACCACTCATTAATTTGAGCATTACTGTCGTGTGGTGGAGGGGGAGAGCCCTGAGGGCTTCCATTGTAACATGTGGTCACCACCATTGGGGTAGTGAAGAGGGAACTTTATTTTGTACAGAAAAATTAATTTAACTAGGAACATAAACTTTAATTTGTAATGTAATAGGAACAACTAAAAAGAGTCGTTTGTAAACTATAAATAACGAATCTAGGTATTCAAGGTTTCATTTTTTGAGTGGCCATTCCATCAGTGAGTGCTCTGACACTGACATTGAAATAATGCTCTGAGTAGTTCATTTATGTGACTAGGGGTGGGGGCATTTCTTTGGTTAGTGCTCTGATACATATTACATAGAATTATGAATTTATGCAGAATGAAGGATGTGTAGAGAAAAAGGGTACAAAGGGAAATTTAATCTGTAGACACAAAATTAATTTAACTAGGAACATAAATTTTAATTCATAATGTTATAAGCACAACTAGAGAGAGCGATTTCTAAACTAGAAATAACAAATCTAAGAATTCAAGGTTTCTGAATACTATGAGCATTTGTGATTTCACATTTGTGGATTAAATACTTATTCTTATTATGCAATATTAAATTAAATGTGTTTTTACTTTTCATCTCATTATTGCGATTATTAGTCCCTACCTCGCCAGGGACTATAACGTTTGCCTAGGCATCAAAATGCAATGAATTTGTATTATTTCGCTGAGTTTTTGCAATTTTAACCAAAATTTTCAGAAAATGCTGAATATTTTTATTTTTATTGCATGTAACAAGTAATGTTGGGAGGAATAATCAATGCGCAGAGCAAGGAACATAAGCTTTATTTCGTAGTGTAATAGGAACTTTGATTTGCAATGTTGCGGTATTCCATATAAATTTAGCATCGGGAAGTTTCTTTTGCACACCCATTAATACATTGTGCAACCATATTATTAAAATAATAGTAATGCAATTGTGTAAGTTCTAGGATCATTGGGAGAGCGATGGGGTGGAAGATGTTGTATGTGTAGGAGAATAGGGGTGCAACAAAAACTTTATTTTGGAGACACAAAATTAATTTAAATAGGAACAAAAAATTTAATATGTAATGTAGCAGACACTCATTATAAGGATGGTTAGATCATAGGGGCTTCACTCAATGAAACTCTGATATATCACATGCATTTGTGACATACTAAACAATACGTTTAATTTGACTACATATTGGAAAATACCTCTAAAAATCACATTATTTGACCCCCTACCAATATGAACCAAATACACCTTCCCGATTTTAAAAACCCCTACTTTCACTAGATATTGTAGCTATCCATTTTTTCATTAACATTTTCTATACCACTTTATATTTTTTCATTATCTTTGAGCTCCACTTTTTATACTTGCTAATATAGAAACCATTTACCCCCCTCATTAGAGGAATTTTGAGGTCTAAAATGGGTCTCCTAAGAGAAATGTACAACCAAAATAAACTTTATAAGAACCAATAGGATTCATGATGAAGATGTCAACCATGGGGGATGATTCACCATTTTTGGGGTAAAAATGTGAAAAGATTAAAAAATAATAAAATAATAAAATTACTTTTTCAACTTATCTCCCTAATGTTTTACTCAAATATCAAGCGGAAGTACTCATTGGATGCAAAATTTAATTCCTCATCCAAGGAGTAACCATGTCACATACTTTTGATGGACCCTACAATACGAAAAATGAGAAATACATGAAAAAACGTGATTGCAATCACGTTTTTCATGTATTTCTAATTTTTCATGTAGAAAGTTCCATTAAAAGTATGCAACATGGGTACTCCTTGGATCAGGAATCAAATTCTACATCTAACGAGTGTTCCCGCTCAAAATTTGAGTAAACCCATAAGGAGATAAGTTGAAAATATGAGTTGAAAAAATAACTTTTTCTTTTTTCCCTCTAAAATTTAATGATGTAATGTAATCTTATTTTATTATTTCCACTATTATTTTATAATTTCTTTAAGAGGCCCATTTTAGACCTCAAAATTCCTCTAATGATTATATGTTCAATATATTATATCATTTTTCCTCAATATATATCCCCAAATATGAATGCACGTGGTATGGTATTTCCCCCTAGTAAAGTCCCCATGGGTTAGATTGAGACTAGAAATAGCGGTTTGTAAACTATAAATAAGGAATCTTGCTATTTAAGGTTTTCAAATACTATGTGTATTTGTGATTTTACATTTATGGATTAAATACTTATTTTTATTATGAAATATTAAATTAAGTGTCTTTTTAATGCATGTGAACAAGACTTAATGTTGTGCAGGAGAACGTGTGCGTGTAGCAAGGAACAAAAACTTTAATTTGTAGTGTAACAAAAACTTTCATCTGCATTGTTGCGGCCTTTTGAATAACTTTTTCATGGAAAAATTTCTTCTACACATTCATTCTGACTTCTTACATTTGTGAATTAAAACTTATTATCAAATATTGAATTAAATGTCTTTTTAAAATGTGTGAGGAAGAGGTGTTGTGTGGGATAACAAGTTTGTGGGGCAAGGATAGGAAATGTTGATACATTATGCAGCCTTCTGATTTCATTTGCATTTCAATCCATTAGTATTATTAAACTAATAGTAATGCAATTGCGTAAGCTATGGCATCATATGGGTAGAGCGGTGAGGAGTTTCTTCGGTTATTACTTTGACACTAACAACAAGATAGGAATTGCTAGTGCCTTTATCTTTTATTATTTCATTTTAAGCTCTTTTCCATTTAAAACTTTTAGAGATTTAGTTGTGCAGAAGAACAATTTCATAGGGTTGTGAATTTGTGCAGAATGAAGGACGTGCTAATGACAAGGTATGTGTGGGAGAACATGGGTACATATGGAAATTTATTCCGCAAAGACGAAATTAATTTAACTAAGGAACAAAAAAATTAAGTCATAATGTAATAAACAATCATTATAAGGATGGTCAGTTTGAGACGAGAAAAGAGTGGTTTGTAAACTAGAAATAACGAATCTTGATATTCAAGGTTTCTAGATACTATGTACATTTTTTATTTCACATTTGTGTATTAAATGCTTATTATTATTATGCAATATTATATTAAGTGTCTTTTTAAGGTGTGTGAACAAGTAGTTTGTGCGGGAGAATACATGTGCAGAATAAGGATAAGAAACATTAATACATTGTGTGGCTCTCTTGTTTTGTCTTCACATGAGTACATTGAATGAGGATGTGAGCATGTGTGTAGTTAGTGAATTGAATTCTAAAAGGGTTGAAATTTACCCACAATGTTGGTTTCTATTAGAGGACAAACATTGAGACAATACAAAATTTGGATGGAAGTTTTATCTCTGATACAAATATTTTGTAACATGTTTTAGATGAAAAATAGTACCAAGTGGTGATTTCTATGGAGACGAGTCAACAAGCATTTCAAATGGCTAGTATAGTGAGGAATTTTTTAATTTGTAGTGATATAAATAATTCATTTTCACATATCTATAAGAAAATTGACTAATTGATTATGTATTACAAATAGTGGAATGTGTAACATTTTCTCTTTGTAGAATATTTTCAAATACTATGTGCATTTGTGATTTCACATTTGTGGATTAAATACTTATTATTATTATGAAATATTAAATTAAGTGTTTTTTTAATGCCTATGAACAGTTAGTGTTGTGCGAGAGAATGGGCATGCGGAGCAAGAAACAAAAACTCTAATTCATAGTGTAACAGGAACTTTCATCTGCAATGTTGTGGTCTTTTGCATAAATTTCCCGTTGGAAAATTTCTTCTGCATACCCATTCTGAATTATTACATTTGTGAATTAAATACTAATTATCAAATATTTAATTAAGTGCCTTTTTAATGTGTGTGAGGAACATTTCTATTATTGAACCAATAGTAATGCGATTGCATAAGCTCTGGAATCATTAGGAAGGGAAATAACATGACATTGATACTTGCTGAGGAGAACTGATATTTAACGAAAATGGTGTTTTCTATTAATTAGAGGACAAGAATTAGGATGATAAAAAAATCTGGATGCCAACTTTATCTTCGATACAAAGCTTTTGTGACATGAGTCAGGCACAAAATAGTAACAGGTGGTGACTTCTATGGAAATGAGTCAGCAAGAATTTGAAATCACTAGTGGAGTAAGGAAAGAAGCCTTTTGCAATGATAAAAATAACTTATTTTCTCATGCCGACGGGAACTTTCACTAATCAAGAACACATGTTGAATAACAGAGTGTGTAACGCTTTCTCTTTGTAGATTGTATTTAAAAGTTGGGAGTATTGTTTGAGCTTTTATTGCCTTACATAAACTGATATCTCCAAAGCTGAGGTCACATAAAATAACATTCTTAGCTTCAATAGTGTCTAAATGGAGTTTCTAATTATCATATGAAAGGAATGAAGGTCTGAACATAAGGTCATTGAGAGACAACATTAAGTCAGTATTGATGAAAAATCAAGGTTTAGGAAGTGGTGTGTTATTACAAAGGCATAAGTCTATCTTAGAGCAATGTTGTGTGATGTTCCTTGTTATCGATAGCTAGTACAGGTTGGAGATGTTGTTTAAGCTTAATTGGAAATCAAGGTGTGAGTTTATGCGATGCAAGTTTTCGCATAAATAACTCGATTGAAGGTGTTGATTTTTTATTTCCATTATGTGCGATGTTAGCATTTTTGTTAGCAAAATCAAATGAATTGAATGTATTGAACATAAAGCTATTGGCATAAACTACTAATTCATGGTTGGTGGTAGTAGTGCGGAAATACAAAATCTCTAACAATATTCCCAATGTGTAGAGAGATTCACCTTGCACAATTTTCTATTCACAATCTATTAGCTCATTATAGAAATTTAGAGGTCTAAAATATGCCACCTAAGGAATATTATAAAATAATAGTGGAAATAATAAAATAATATTAGATTACCTCTTCAAGTTTTGGAAGGAAAAGGGAAAAAAATACTTTTTAAACTTGTATTTTCAACTTATCTCCCTATAAAATTTGCGGCTAGAGCACTCATTGCATCCAAGGAGTACCCATGTTGCATACTTTAGATGGAACCTACTACAAGAAAATTGTGGAGTACATGAAAAATGTGATTGCAATCACATTTTTTCATGTTTTCACATTTTCCATGTAGTTGGGTACATCGAAAGTATGCAACATAGGTACTCCTTGAATGTGAAATAAAATTTTGCATTTAATGAATGCTCCCGCTCGACATTCAAGTAAAATCATAGGGAGATAAGTTGAAAATATGAGTTTAAATAATAGTTTTTTTCTATTTTTATTTATTTTTATCTTTTTACTCCAAAAATGGTGAATCATCCTCCATGTTTGACATCATCATATTGAATCCTATTAGTTCTTATAAATTTTATTTTTGTTGCACATTTTTGTTTTGAGGCCCGTTTTTGACCTCAAAAATTCTCTAGTCATTTGTCTTGATCATAGATAATTCATATTTATTTTATAAGGCAAATTTTTGTTTCTTATGACACGTATATGAATGATATTAAAGAAAAAGAAAAGTGTGTAGTAAAATGGACATGATGTTTTTGGATTTTTGATATTTATTTTCAGTACTTTGCATAAACATTAGCTTTGGCATATTTAATTGCTATTTATTGAACGTGTCATCTGTAACAGTTTTCACATGGGTGTAGAAATGGCAAGAAATTTGTAGCAGCTAATAAAATCACACTGAAATCAATAGACACAAATTTATTCTACTCAATCTATGGAAGGGAAAACATACAATAGAAACACATGCAACCATTCAAACACAATGAAACACAATATTTTGACTGGGGAACCCAACTGGGAAAAACCCCTCCTCTGTTTGGATTAAATTAGATGGGAATATGGATCAATTACAATGAAAAATTCACTTATGAAGCACAACTTGCACTGCGATAATAATCTCTTTCTCTTTGACCCGATTTTACCAAAACTTAGCTAAAATAGGCCTCAACCATCCTCCTATTTCCTTACAAAATCCTTGAGGAAATTATCTCTTAAAAGATATGAAAATTCCTTATTTCCTTGCGCAAATCCTCGATAAATTGATCACCTACTCCAATGAAAAACCTGTACACTCAACTAGTATACAATTGGTAAATACAATTATTCCTTTTCCCTCCACTCAACTAGGAAATTCGAATTGCATGCATGACTAAGGATATTTTTAGTAAATTGAATAGTTGACTTAGAGATTAATGAGTTAACAACAGTTACAACTATTCAATTTAACTCCTACTAAATCTATTCATGACTAGAGCTTAGATAAATGAGTTTAACTAACAATAATTACACCATATTGCTATATATTATCAATCAACCCATGCACAACTCTACTTCTAGCCCACAAAATCAAATTGACAGATTTAACTAGGAGAAAGCCATGCCACTCCTGCTAATTGCAATCCAAGTCATCTTGTTGATGTAGAAAATCAAATTTCTCCATTTGACTAAGGCACAAGTGAAATGAAGCTTTTTCTTGCTACAATTTCAACAACGGCTGATACTAATAGTTGCGGGAGAACAACTGTGTGAAGCATGGAACATAAAATTTTTCAGAGAAATGTTTCATAATTCTGTATGCATTCAATATTATTGAATTTCATAGCAAGTGGATGTCATTACAAGTTAAGATTTGAATACTGGAAACATTAGGTCTTTTAACAAATCTGTAAACATAATAGAGATAAAAGCTTTTCCTTGTACAAAGTTTATAATGAAAGTTTTCATTATGAAAAGGAAGCTTATCTCTGTTTTAATTTCAAGAAGTTCATTATGCAGGGCTTATAACAAAAGATTCATTGTTCAGAGGAAGCAAATAAGAATTTAAAGAGCTCATGCTAGATTATGTATAACCATAATTCTAGGAGCCTGTTTCATTTTGCAAAGTTGTCCTTGTACATAATTTACAATGAAAGGTTTCATTGTGTGGAGGAATCTTATCTCTATTTTAATTTGAAGAAGTTGATTGTGCAAAGATTACAATGAAATATTTCATTGTGCAGATGAAGCTATCTGCGCATGTGTGTAGTCGGTGAATTGAATGCTGAAAAGACTCATATTTATTTGGAGCACTATTTTCTATTAATCATAGGACAAACATTGAGACACTAAAAGATATGGATGTTAGCTTTATGTGAGATACAAAGATATCATAGCATGCTTTAGATGAAAAATAGGCGTAGGTGGTGACTTCTATGGAAACGAGATAGGAAGCATTTGAAATGGTTGGTAGAGTGAGGAAAAATTCTATTTCTAGTGAAAAAAACGTTTTCTCTTTGCATAATGCATTTAAAATTTAGGAGTATTGTTGGAGATTCGATTTCTTTACATAAACTATTATTTCCGAAGTTTACTTCACATAAAATCACATCCTCAACTTTCAATAGTCTCTGAGTGGCATATTTAATTATCGTATGAAAAATGTGAAGTTGTGAACATAAGGACATTGGGAGACAATATTAATTCGCTATTGATGACAAATCACTCTTCGGGAAGTGGCATGTCATTAAAAAGAGATAAGTATATCTCAGAGAAATCTTGTGTGATGTTCCCTTATTATTGATAGATGGTACATGTTGGAAATTTAATTCAATCTCAATTGGAAATTGATATGCGATTTTATATGATGCCAACTCTAGCATAAACTATTAATTCATTGTTGGTGGTGTTAGACAAAGAATACTTTAGTGCATGGCGATAGTTTTTTGTCTCATATTTCCTATTATTTCATATTATGTTCAAAGATTTGGGTTTTTGGATACATTGTAAATGATGGCTAATTAATTGGGGTAATGTATGCAGAGGTATAGAGTATCCCGAAAGAGATTTTATGTTCCTAGACTTGTGTAACTCGCTTAAAGTTGTTGCTTTTTTATTTCGAATGAATTGTAATGTCTATTTCTCTTTGCATTGAATTTTTTGAAATTTCTTGTGTACGATCTTAGCATTTCTATTACCAAAATCAATTGACTTGAAGGCATTGACAATAAATCTACTGACATGAACTATTAATTTGTGGGAACACAATGAACATAAAGCTACTAGCATAAACTATTAATTTGTGGTTGGTCGCAATATTCTGAGAATACATTAGTGTATCATGATAGTTTTTTGTCTAGTATTTCATATTATGATCAGAGACAATCCATAATCTATGTTCAAAGATTTGGGTTTAGTATTGTGTGGGAGGTAGGTACACGAAAGAAATATGAGGGGGAATATATGTGACCCCGTCCAACTGGCTTGAACGCATTTTAACAGTTATATTTGCACCGCAGTATTCAAAACTACGTGTCAGGTCATTCAAAAATCAAATTTGGTTCAATTTTACATAGTGGTGGGCACCATATATCAACTCGATTTATGGTAGAAGGTAGTTGAATGCTTCTCCACAAAATATTTATTTATGATTATCCTTGCACACTTTACTATTTATAGCTATTATTGACATTTTCTTAGATAATTGTCATGATCATAGGTAATTCATTTTTATTTTATATCGTAAATCTCTATTTCTTATGACACGTATATCAATGATCTTGAAGCAAGAGTGAAGTGCAAAGTAAATGGATATGAGGCTTCTGGAATTTTGGAAAATTTTCAATTACATTATGTAAACATTGGCTTTGGAATATTTAATTGCTATTTATTGAGAGTGTCATGTATAATAATTTTCACACAAGTAATAGTAAAAATTGGTAATTATGAAGAGAACGAAGAATTGTAATGTTAAACGGAATTTGAAAACATTATCATTGACATAGTAATTTTTAGTGCAAAGCAAAAATGGGTAGCAAAGGAAGGAAAGAGGCTATCTGTAGTGATATGATTAACTCACTTGATCATATTGATGAGAAATTTAACTGGTTGAGGACATATAAGTAGTATGTGAGTCTGTCAATGGAAAAGAAAAAAAAGAAACAAGATTTGGAGTGCGGATTAGTGAAAGATGGGCGTGTTTAAGACATATTTGACTTCAGGGAAATTGTTTATCTATGCACAATAAATTTCAATTCAAGAACAAGAATAATTATGCTAGGAGCTACGAAGATTCCTCTAAATCTTAAGCCATTCAGATGGTTATTCAAGTTGCCAGAACCAAACAAGTGTTTAGAGAAATTTTGAGGTCTAAAATGGGACTCCTAAGGCATATTATAAAATAATAGTGGAAATAAGAAAATAAAATTAGAATACCTCATCAAGTTTTTGAGGGAAAAAGAAAAAAATAGCTTTTCAACTCGTATTTTCACCTTATCTGCCTACGATTTTACTCAAATTTCGAGCAAGAGCACTCATTCGATGCAGAATTTAATTTTTCATCCAAGGAGTACCCATGTTGCCTACTTTGGATGGACACTACTACATAAAAATTGTGAAATACATGAAAAAATGTGATTGCAATCACGTTTTTCAGATATTTCAAAATTTTTGTGTAGTAGGGTCCATCCAAAGTATGTAACATGGGTTCTCCTTGGATGTAAAATTTAATTTTGTATCCAACGAGTGCTCCCAACAAAATTTGAGTAAAATTGTAGGGATATAAGTTGAAAATATGAGTTGAAAAAGTAGTTTTTTTTTTTTTTTTACTCCAAAAATGGTGAATCATCATGCATGGTTCACATCATCATATTGAATCCTATTGGTTCTTATAAATTTGATTTTTGTTGTATATTTTTGTTTTGAGACGCAATTTTTACCTCAAAATTTCTCTAGTGATTGTTTGATGCAGATAACTTCATGAAGTTATAAGCAAGTGAGATTGACCTGATTCGAGAATTCATTTCTCCAACATCTGAGGTTCCTTCTGATATTTCTCTGCTAGATTTTTTTTTTAAACAACTGTTTAGGGGCTTTTGTTGGCTCTTTGCCCACATGATGGGCTAAGAAACTACAACAGATGTTCCAAAATCCATTTTCTATTTGATTTATCACTCATACAAAAATAATTGTATATTCAATTGAGCTAATGTCATTTCAAATGAATTAGCTTTTAAGTTAATTAGTTTATCAAAGAGCAATAGGTTTCTTTATAATGGTGTATCTTATAACAACCCTTGTGTCAAGCCATGGGTTTGACAATCTACCTTGTAATCATGGCGACTTAACTCAATGAAGCTCTGACATATCACGTGTGTTCATGACATACTAAACAATACCCCTAATTTGACTAAATATTGGAAAATACCTCTAAAAATCAGATTATTTAACCCCCTACCAATATGAACCCAATACAACTTCCCAATTTACAAAAACCATACTTTCACTAGATATTGTAGGTATTCATTTTTTTATTAACATTTTTTATAACCCTTTATATTTTTTTCATTAACTTTGAGCTCCATTTTTTTATACATGCCAATATAAAAACCCTTTACCCACTATATATCCCCCAATATATTATGTCATTTATTCCTCAATATATATCCCTTAATATTAACCCACATGGTATGGTATTTCTCCCCTAGTGAAGCCCCTGTGCTTGTAATCCTAAATTAAATTTTGGTGAAGAACCAATGCAACTTTGGTATCCTGTATCGTGGAAGCATACATATTCTTTAAATTTTTGTTTAATAAAAGGTGTGTTGGCAAAGAAAGTCTATTGCATAGTAACTGGACAAGCGCCTCCTTAAAAGTTTCCAGAGTCTCAAATTTTCCTATCTCGCAAAGGGGTGCATGAGGAAAGGGAAAGTAATATGGTAATTCAACTTATCGTTTTGAATATAGGCCATTGTTTTTTTCGTGGTTTGTTATAGATAGGTATTTTTTTGTTGAAGTCAGCAAGTAATATTGTCATTAGCTAGTTACATTTGAACATAAAAAGAAAAAATAAATGATTTCTTTTCTATTTACTATTGGAAAAGTCACTATGAATAATATAGCTCATGTTGTCGATCTTGCAAAGTCTTTATATCCCTTTAACTTAAGTGAATATGAAGTTGTTGAAGGCTTTGATCGAAAACAATTTTTTGGGGAACACCTAGAGTCTATTAGATACATGAACTTGTTTCCAAGAGCTAGACAGTAGAGTGAGGAAAGTCATAGTGCACAAACAAAAAATCAAGGATTGATAATAGGTGTTGAAGAGATGGTTGAAAAAGAGATCATTGGTATGGGAGGAAGATATAAGAAAAGAGGCACAAATCCTATGGCATAATCTCAACCTTGTAGACACAGTGCTAGTCTAACTTCATCTACTAGTCGGAAAATGAAAAAAACTATTGCAAATGTAAGATTGGACCGAATGTGTGGGGAACGATCAAATTCAAATTTAAAAGGCACTATAAATTACAAGTGGTTGTCCCGCAAACAACACTTGGAAATTTGAGAACCGAATTGTTTCGTGCTCAAGTATTCATGAACCGAGACTTATTCGAGACTCTGAAAGCGAATTCGATATTTGAACAAATACCAAAGACACTGAAAGAACTGTGGATTAGCGCTATGTCAACACCCGAAGAAGCCATGGATGCAGGAGTAGTGACAATCGAGGAAGACGTGTAGGAAATTGCAGAAGTGGAAGCCCCAAAGAGTGCCAAAATAATCATTGAGGTCCCTAAATCATCGTGAAACCAAGACCCAAGAAGGATAAGCAGGTCATGATCCCGGTGCGCGTCTCACCCCGAAATCCACTGACGACTAAACTCACATTGTAGGAAAAGGGGAAGACCATTAATCTGGAGGCCGATGAGGAGGAAGAGTTTGAAAAAATCCTAGTGGAGGAGGAGGATGTAGAGATGGATGTTGAAACCCAGGGTGCGGACCCTATTACACTGTTACCTGAATATGTTCCTCTGTGAAAGGGTAAAGCCAAGGTGTCGAAGGATATAGATGAGAGCAAGATATCTCTGCAAACTCCGGTGCTCCCAGACAATATTGTTTTTGAGGGAGTGCACTTGGGGTAGGTTCTTGTGTTGAAGTTTGAAGATTGGGACCTCACAGACCATGAGAAGTTCCCGCATTTAGTGACTGAGAAGCTAATGCGCCAGAGCATCGACGCGACTTCTAGATCAATCCAATTGGAGTTGCGAAAATGGCTCAAAGGTGTGGAGAAAGAAAGGTTGCTAAACCTGCTCTAGGTGTCGCATTAGCACCGCGCCCAAGTGACCATTTTCGTCATCAGGTAGCTACTCTTCTTGGTGCATGATGGGTGCTTGTGGCTGGAGGAGCCCATCCCCATCACAAACCATCTGATTCACCAGATTACATGACTATCTTTGCTTAGGGGAGGTTCTAGCTAATATTTCATAGGGAAAAAGTGGCGAGTTGGCCCTCACGGAAGCGATGAAGAAGAAATTCATACTGGAGAAGAAGAAGCAAGGGTATGCCATCTCCAGCATCAACAACCTTATAGTCAAGGTCGCGACACAAATATTGGCAGGGAATGTGATGAGGAAGTCTTGCGTGGATGAGGTGCCCACGCTAGTGGTTTCACTAGTAGAGTAATGTGCATAAGGGGTCTAGTTCAACTGAGTGAACTATCTATGCGGTGAGTTCCTTGCGAACTATTGCGATGCACAGGAGTAGGGCAACACATTTCATTACGCATGGCTCCTATTGTGAATAGTACTAGTGGCATGGGAATTTCCTGAAGATAGCCAGTTCCTTTCGGTCACGCAGGACCTTCCAAAGGTATAAAGGAGAGCAAGATATTTTGGATATTAATGGAGATGAACATCCGAATGGGGATCAATCGCAAGCCACAGTTATCGACCAAAACCTACAACAGTTTGTAGAGCTTTGTGGAGTTCAAAGAAGACTTCCACCATGTCTTCATCAGGGTGTGGAAGGACCCTATGAAGATGTGGCATGATTTACCATATTTGGTGATTGACGATGTGATATTCATAGACCTTGAGTCTTGGCCACTAGAGTGGCACACTCCAGCTGGCTCCATGGTGGAAATAGAGAAGTCCGTCGTGTAGCATAAGAAGGAAGAGACAAAACTTTGGATGGTGCAGCTGGCGGAAAACCGCAGGAAAGAAGAAGTAACGACTAAGGCCCAGGTAGCACGTGATGCTGCAAAGTTAGCAGAACAGTAGTAGAAAACAGGCGAAGAAGAGTGTGAAGGACAAAAGTCACCTTCACCCGAGATAGAGACAGACACAAAACAAGGTGGCACGGACCTACAGATGATGTCTACTCAGCTCAAGCGTCTACGACCATGCGAGCAGACAGTGTTGCGAAAGAAGTCAAAGGCCTCAAAGACTTCTTTCGACCCAATCACCCTCATTGAGGGGGATTTACATGATATCGGTGAAATGGTGAGGGTTGTCACCACGAAGGACCTCTAGCAGTTTGAGGAACAACAACAGTTGGTATTGGGGGCTCTCCAGACAGAAATACAGGAGTTGAAGGTGTGCACTCCATAGGCTGGCACAGTGTCCACTAGCTTTGTAGTCGGCACTTCAGCTACCAAGGAAATGTTGCGCACAAGGGTGACCAATATGATCGTGATACTAGATGGGGCCCTTACTATTGATAAGGAAGCCAACTGACCCATGGTGAGTAGTTTGAAAGGGGTAGGGTTGAACATGACTACGCTCCCTCAGGAGACGCTCTATCTTTTGTAGGATGGAGTCACTGTGGAACTGCAGGCCAAGGAGAGTTGCACTATATAGGTAATGAGTGAGCAGCGCATCAATATTGAGCAGTTGAGCCTGCAACGTAATGAGGTAGTGGAGGAGAATAGGAAAATAATGCAGGTTTTGGAGGAAGCCTCCCAAATTGTCCCGGAGTTGGTCATTCAAGCAGAGGAACCAGTGGAGGCACGCATCCATAAGTTAGCCACAGGGTTGCTCGACGTAAAAGCAGAGATGGCCAAGGTTTAGCTGGAGCTGAACCTGCAGATCACAGAACTGCAGTTGAAGGCTTTGCCTTCAACTCCACTAGAGATTAGAGAACAACGTACCACCTCGGTCATAACAACAATGGCGATAGTTGCAGTGCAGTGGCAAACTACATGAACCTGTTTGAATAGTCATTCGAGGTCCTAACCACCTTGTAGGAGGACTCGAACATAAAGCACCTAGAGACAGAGGCGCGCGAGCTACAATAGAAATACAATGAGGTAAAAGGGACCATGCAGAGGGTTGCCTTTACACAAAGGCTTGCATGGATGCAGCAGGCAAAGGCACTCAAGGAACAGGTGGATGCTGCTTGGCATAAGGAATTAGTCTTAAAAGTGTGCCTACAGCCATGGATCGATGAGGCATATACAATTACAACCTCCATTGAAGAAAAGCTTGTGCAACTGCAAGAATCTCAGGAGAGGATTCAAGGCAGCAGTTCAGTAGCAGTGGTCATCGAACAACGCGTGGAGGAAGTCCAACAGGCAATTGCTCAGTGCACTGCCGAAGTTGCAACGATCCAAACAGAGTTGGGAGGTCTTCGCGCTAAGATCTCCGCACCTAAAGAGTGACTCGAGGGCGAGTCACGATGTTTGTGTTGGGAGCCTGCTGGGTGTGAGATCTCCCAAGGGAAGTTTTGGGGCTTAGAGCCCATACTTGCATCCAATTTTCTAATTCCAATGTAAAGACTCCACATTTTGTGGGTGCAAAGCGAATAGTTGTTAAAGAGTCACAGGGTTGTCCGCCCTTATTTTGGTAATGTAATGTCGGCTATAGAATATCTACCCATGGTTCGCAGACCATGGGATTGTATAAATAGAGTGAAGCCCTAATTAGATAAGGACACAATGTCTAACCAAAAAAATATGTATGCGAGATAGATCTGAAGTGTAAGTCTAAGTTTTGGGTCATAGTGTAGGTAGAGGCTTTGGAGCTGAGTGCGCAGAGGCCTAGTAGTCTGCAACTGAGTGCGTGTACCCCTGCAGCTGAGTGTACAGGGTGAGTCGAGTCTGTAATCATCTAGAAGTACTAATAAAGACAAGTTTTCTATCATTTGTCCATATTTATTTCCTGTTTATGTATCTGTTATATCGGGTATGAATTTCAATTCTAATGCTTATATGACACGTGAATGTGTATAACTGTATTAGTTAAGTGAATGCAAGTAAGAACATCTATTTTCGTGAAGCTAACTAAGATCTGTTAATAAGATAAGTAAGATACTTAACCTAGGTTGGACAATAACGTAGTTCACTGCCCTAGCAGCACAAAAGGACTTCAGTCCCTGGTCAGGGCTACGTGAAAGCCGATTGTAACACTTCGCAAAGGTACTGAAGGATAGATCAGAAGGATAAGCAACCTGCGCGCAGATAGGTATAGTTGGAATAAAATAACATCACATCCATCTCAAGGGTGCAGAAACTTGGTTCCAGCATCCCCCCCGGCTGAGACTTCAGTCCGCACTCTGTGGGCTGATGCTGAAATGGCTAATAGTGTAGGGATTTGTTTGGCTAACTAATGCTAAATCTGGGTCAGGCCACCTCAAGCCAACAAGGTGACACTAAGGTAAAGAGAATTAAACTTCAAACATTTAGAATTCAGTATGAGACTCTCATGATGCATAATGATGAAAGTATTGAAATTTTTTTCCCTCAGGTAGATGAGATTGTTAACTCAATGAAAAATCTTGGTGATTAGGTAAATGATTCAGTTTTTGTTGAGGAAATTCTAATATATCTAACCTAAAATTTCAATTGCAAAGTCTCTACCATTGAAGAAATGTAGGATTTGAAGAATCTCACTACTGAACATCTCCATGGGATTTTAACAATTTATGAAATGAGAAAAGGCGGTCCATCAAATATCATAGAAGAAACATTAAAAGCTACATACAAAGGGAAGGAAAAGTAAGAGCTTAAGGAAACAAGTTACATTTCAAACGAAGAAGAATCAAATTTCGTGAAGAAACTCCAAGTAGGAATTGACATGTTTAGAGGTACGCTTCCATGAAAATGTTTTTCCTATGGAAGGGTTGGTCACTATGCTACTAAATGTCCTTATAATGAAAATAATGAGAATGGGAAGAATTCTTCAAAATGAAATATTATAGGAAGGTTTGATAACAAGAAAAGTGTTTCTACTCACAAAGATAGTGAATATTCTTCTAATAATGAGGATGTTGAATCTGATCAAGATTATCAATTGTTTATGATATTTGAAGAAAAATGTGTAGATGAATCTCGTGATGTTTTTATGGATGCTCTAGAAGAAAAGGATATTTGTAAGTAAACTACTCTTGTTGAAGAAATAACTCAGCTAAAAATCCATCTAGAAGAAGAAAAATTCGCTGAAGAAGTCTTAAAGAAACAAGTTCTAGAAAAAGAAAGGCACTGTGAAAATTTAGAACTTGAAATAGTGGGTCGAAGAAAGGAACTTGAGAAAACAAGGGTTCTAAATCTTAGATTTCCTAAAGGATTTGATACTTTAGAAGAAATCATCAAAGTGCAATGTTCTCCTCTAATCAGTTCAGGTCTTAGATACAATTCAAATAGTGAATCATCAATGACTATAAATTATTTTGAAATAGGTACAAGAAGCTACCTTAGTGCAGTAAAATGAAGCATCAATCAAAATTATCGCTCTCAACAAAAGAATGAAGGATCTAATATATCTCAAGAAAAACAACCTTACCACAATCAAAGGGAAAGAGACTCGAGAAGGTATTATACTCCCAGGTACTCCTACTTAAATGGTCAATTCTTCACTTGTCATAATTTTGGTCAAAAATCTATTTAGTATGTTGCTTATAAAACTATTATGACCAGAGAAGTAAGAAAAAAAGAATCAGATCGGGGCAAAGGAATCTTCTTATAATGTTTTCTTACTTCTTCAAGGAAAATTTGAATGTTCTCTTTGCAATAACTTTGGTCATAAAGAAACTGAATGTAGAAGTAGAATGGTACCATCTTACTAGCATGAGCAAAACAAAACAACACCCAAGATATGGAAAAATAAAACTATAGACTCTGAAAATTGTGGTCTAGCTTTGTATGATGGAGATGAATAAAATTTGTGGTACATTGACAGTGGATGTTCGAAGCATATGACATGTGACAAAGATAATTTTATGTCTTTTAATGAAATATAGAAAGAAAAGAATGAAACTTTTGGTAATAACTCACCTACCGCTATCAAAGGGAAAGTAACCATGTTGTCAAAGAAAAAGGTCAAGGTTGAAATTTTTTTATTTGTTGATGGATTAAGACATAAATTGTTAAGTGTTAGTCAAATGAGTGACCAAGTGCATGAAGTTGTTTTCAGATCAAATAATTATGTGGTAATAAATATAGACATAGGTAACATCATAATAAAACGAATGAGAACCCCAAGCAATGTCTATGTCTTGGAAGGCAGCCAAGAACATTGTTACTTAGGCAAATCTGAAGAATGTTGGCTTTGGCACAAAATTCTGGGACACCTTAGCTTTTCTCAATTATACAAATCAAATAGAACGGGAGGATTTCATGACTCACCCAACATCTCTCCACCTCAAAATAGCATATGAAAATCATGTCAATTTGGTAAGTAAACTAGAGTTTAGTTTAATGCTAAAGAAGGTACTTCAAATAAGCCACTTGAACTTATTCATACTAATTTGTGTGGTCCTATGAGAAATAAGTCTCCTCGTAGTGAACAATACTTCATATTATTCATTTATGATTTTACAAGAATGTGTTGGATTGGTTTACTAAAACATAAAGATAAAGCATTTGATAAATTTAAAGTATTCAAGGCTCTAGGAGAAAATGAGTTAGATATGAAAATAAAATGTCTTAGATTTGATAGATGTTGGGTGTGTGTTATCTTATTTCCACGACTAGTCACATGTGAGGGAGGGTCATAGAGGGGAGTTAGACACCATTGTTCATTGCGTCGGGCACAACAGGGGATCATGATGGTTTTCTGCCCATGGTATTTTATAGATCCAGTCAATGTAACTAAGGTTATGTTATAATCCATTGTTAATGGATTGAGGTTTATGAATGCTTCGACATGTATATATATGTATTGTAACATTGAAAGGAACATAATGAAAAATAAATCTGGTAGTTCCAATTTTGGGATCTAGGGGAAAATCTTTGTGTGTTTGTCTTATATTCTTGTCATTGTTTATTTTGTTTTTTTAGAATTTGTCTGCACGTAATTTCTAAACAGCGTTAAAACCTACATTTGGAATCAGAGTTGTTTTAGCTTCAAGGGGACACCTTTGCTATTAAGGGTTTTTCTTGAGCTTGTGGTAGACATTGTTCAGTGGGAGATCTATGGGATCAATTCTTGTGGTGAAAGAAGATGACAAGTAGTGGAAAGATAGAGATCGAGAAATTTAATGGTCAGAGTATCGAGTTGTGGAAACTCAATACGGGGGGATCTACTGGTGGATAAAGATCAATGGATAGCGGTATATCCAGGTACTAAACCAACTATAATGTCAGATGAAGACCAGGTGAAGTTGGATCTGAAAATAAAGAGAACAATACAATTGGGTATCTCAGATTCAGTATTGTTGAATGTAGTGGGGGAAGCTACAACAAAGGCTTTGTGGGACAAGTTAGGGACTTTGTACCAATCTAAGTCTCTTGTGAACAAATTATTCCTACATAAAAATGTATATAACTTGAGGATGAAGGATGGAGGCTCATTGATAGAGCATCTAAACGCCTTTAATACTTTGGTAAAGTAGTTCATATCTGTTGATACTAAAATTTCAGAGGAAGATAAGTGCATCAATTTTCTGTGTTCTCTACCCGATTTGTGGGATAGTCTAGTTTTTGCAATATGTCACAATACAACTACCTTGAATTTTGATGAAATGGTATCATCCTTGTTGTCGGAGGAGATGAGATGGAAAAATATGGAGGGAAAGAATGGAGATGCCTTACCTATACGAGTACGGTCCCATAATAGAAACAAAAATAAGTCATTAAGTGGGAGATATAAATCTAGAGGGAGATATAAGTCTCTAGGAAAACCTATAAAGGTGTTATAGAAATGTGAAAAGGAATGGCACTTCAAAAAGGACCGTAGATCTAAAGCTCAAGAGAAAGGAAATGGATCTGATGATGCTCCTTCTGCAGAGGTGAAAACTACATCAAATGAAGGTAGGGACGTGTACTTGGCTTATTCTTCAAGTACACATATAAATCATGAGGCATGGTTGATTGACTCAGGTGCATCCTTTCACTTCACTCCCCACAAGGAGTGGTTTTGCGATTATGAGAAATATTATGGTGGTGATGTCTTCTTAGGGGATGACAGGAAGGATAGAATCATTAGATGCGGAAAGTTCAAGCTGAATTTGCAAGGTGGGAGGATTAGAACACTTTTGGATGTTCTACATATTCCCACATTGGCCAGAAATCTGATTTTTGTAAGCAAGATGGATGATGGAGGTGTAAAAGTAGTGTTCAAGAAATATACCTGCAAGATGGTTTGGGGATCACTAGTATTGATGTAGGGAGTTTGAATTGGAACTCTATACAATATTATGGGTATTATTGTTATTGATGGGTGCAATAGTTTTATGGTTCCTGAAAGTGGAGCAAAAAATCTAGTGGTCTCTAGAGAAAAGACCATGTTATGGCATTAAAGGTTTGGACATATTAGAGATAAGGGCCTTTGAATACTTCATGGTAATTGTATGGTAGAAGGTATGTTTAATTTCTCTCTGGATTTCGATTTCTGTGAAAATTGTGTATATGGGAAGCAGAATCAAGTGAGTTTCCCTTCTAGTGCTACGAGGGTGAAAGGGATATTAGACCTTGTGTACAATGATGTTTTTGGACCTATATTGGTTCCATCACTGGGTAATTAAGTGTACTATGTATCATTTATAGATGGATTATCAAGGAATACATGGATATATTTCCTTAGGAATAAATATGAAGTCTTTGACATGTTTAAATAATTTAAGGCTCTGGTGGAAAACCAGATAGAGAAAAAGATAAAGGTGTTGAGGACAAATAATGGTTGAGAGTTCTGCAAGAAGGAATTTGAAGAGTTCTGTAAGAAGTGTAGTATAGCATTGCAAAATACTACTCCATACACACCTCACCAAAACTGAGTTGCAAAAAGAATGAACAGGATGTTGATGGAAAACGCAAGGATCATGCTTAGTGGTGCTGGGTTAGGACATAAATTATGGATAGAGGACAGGAATTTTGGATAGAGGTGGTGGAGCCTTCATGTTACCTGATTAATAGATCACCCTGATCGTTGTTGGAGGATAAGGCTCCACATGAGGTAGGGACTAGTAAGAAACCATCTCTTTCACATATGAGGGTATTTTGTTGTGATTCATATGTACATGTTCCAAAGGAGAAAAGAACCAAGTTGGATAGTAAATCAAAAATTTGTATCTTTATTGGGTGTAAGGATGGTTTAAAAGGTTTTAAGATTTAGAACCCATAAATAAGGAAGGTTGTGTACAACCGAGATGTGGTGGTTAGAGAAGTGAAAGATGTTATTAAACATGAAAGTCCTACCAAAGTAACCTGAGAAGATATAGTTTAAGATAAAGGTGGAAGAATTAACCTCTACGGTAGAATGAGAATCAGAAGATGAAAAACCATAAAATCAAACTGTGAGAAGATCAGTTCGAGAAAGAAGGCAGACAAAAAGGTATAGGCCATCTGATTTCTATTCAATTTTTTCTTTATCTATTACTGATGATGATCCCTGAACTGTCAAGTAGGCAGTATATTGAGAGGATGGAAAAGTCTTGAAAGAGGCCATGTGTTGGGCATGGAATCCCCCCCAAGGCATGTTTTGGGGCGTAAAGCCCAAGTTTTGACCAAATCTTGTTGTAAAAGCTCCGCGAATTGCGGGCGCTGGGCGTGAAAGTATCATAGAGTCACAGGGTTGTTTGCCCTAGTTTTGTAATGTAATGTCGGCTATATAGACCTACCCATGGTCCGCGGACCATGGGATTGTATAAATAGAGTGAGGCTCTAAGTGTAGAAAATAACTAAGAACAAAGAGAGATGAGAAGAATGAGAAGTCTAAGTGATTTAGTTGAAGTGTAAAGTGTTTCTGTGGGTCATAGAGTAGGAGAAGGCTCTGCAGCTGAGTGTGCAGAAGCCTACTAGTCTGCAGCTGAGTGCGCGGACCCCTGCAGCTGAGTATAAAGGGTAGGTTGAGTCTATAATCATTGGAAGAGTCAATAAAGAGAATTTTTGTTATAATTCTGTGTATCTTTCTCTGGTTTAATGCATGGTTGAATATAATTTACGAGTATACTGTTTACTTACTGCGCGAACCTGCATGGATGTTTTATATTGTTAAGTATAACTTAAGACATTTAAGTAGGTGAAGATAGTTAACTAATATTAAAACATAAGCAAGACCTTGGGTAATAGCTCAGAGCGCGATGCACAACCCCTTGGTAGGGCTGTGCGAAGGCAGTGTACTAGGTCGTGAGGAACAGGAAAGTGAGCGAAGAAACCTGCACGTAGGGACAAATAGCGGACCATTAAAACTCATCAGACATCTCCAGGGTGCGGAAACCTAGTTCTAGCACCCTCCCATACTACTTCAGGTGAGACCTCAGTTTGCGCTCTGCGGACTATTGCCGAAAGGGCTAGTAGTACCGAGATTTGTTTGGATAATTAACTTTGAACCTGGGTTAGGCCCCAACAAGCCAACAAATGGTTCTGTTGTCGGGACTGAGATCTGCATAGAGATGTCTGATGTCGTATCACTAGAATCCGACAAAGAAAGGGATTGAAGAGTGGTTGGACATAAAGATTCATGAGTTCACGACACATGAAAACAAGAATCAATGATTATCAAAGGAAGAGTGGTTACATTGCTACTTGTATATAGAGATCCACAAAATTTTCTTTGCATCCTTCCCTATTGAGTTGTACGAGTGGATTGTGAAGCTAGTAGATAGCCAAGGAAGGTGTAAACTCGAAAAACCTATTGTGTGGACTATAGAATTGGTGTGCGACTGGAAGCATCAGAAGATCAGATTGCACGCTCTGTTGATCACTGGCTCGATCGAATCATAGGAGGATTCATCACCGAATTCGCAGTAGATACTTCAGTCAACTATAGCGAGGCAAAATGTCGCTTCCTCATGGGACTGCGAGGTAAGTACGTTAAATATTTGAACACTTGGATTAAAATTCTACTGTGTGAAAAGTGGGTTATGTGAATAAGTTGATGTTTGGGGGTACGCGAAGTGGGAGAATCTACAGAAACGAAGGTAGCACAGAACTAGAGACTAGCCCCTTGATTTCACCCCCATGAGGAGGCGAAGAAGAGCTCGCGAAGGTCTCGCCAAGAAGTGCGATCAATCTAATAAGGCAGAGAATTTCGCGCATACCACCCCCACCCACACCACCACCAGTTTCATCATCTTCACCCTTGACTTCACCCATCCCACCACTGTCACCATTGCAAAGTAGTATGGCCAGTGCGATCAAGCTACCAGTGTTCAAGGGAGTAGGGAATGAAGATTCGAACCAATTTTGGTTCTTGGTAAAAGCTGTATGGGAAGAAAAGGGTGTCATGGACGACAATATAAAGAAGAAAACATTGGTCAACGCTCTGCAAGATCGCGTACTGACCTGGTACATTAAGAATTCCAATGACAATCCGAATGCAGGGATAGCGGATATCGAAGCTGCGCTAAACAAGGAATTTAGTAGGCCAAAATTGGAGGCACAGTCGATCATTGGATTCAAGAAAATAACAATGCTACTAGGCGAAACCCCATGGGAGTTGGATCAAAGACTGAAGTGCACAATTCGCGAAGTGAACATGACCTTAACAAATGGGAAACACCGCAAATGGTTTTTAGCCTTGTTAACACCGCATCTACGGAATGTGCTATTGCAAAAAAGGATAACCACTCAGGCTGAGGCTTTGGAGGTCGCGATGAGATTGCACGAGGCTCTGATACAAGATCCTAACCTTAGAGTCCAACAAATTCACGTGCAGCTAAAAGACTTGTGCCTTGAGATGCAGAGTTTGAAACAAGATAGGATGGCTTGTCCAGAAGTGCGTGACGAGGTATGGTGCACAAACGAAGTACAAAAAGACCAAGTGCACAGAATAATATCCACGCAGAAGCTTTTAACAAATTACACCGAGTGCTGAAAAGGGTCCACACTGTGAAGAAAACTGTCTGGGACCTGCACGTACTTGCAGTAATATGGGCTTATAGGACAACATGCAAGAAATTGACGGGACAGACACCTTTCTGGTTAGTTTACGACGTGGAAGCTATCATGCCAATGGAGTATATTGTCCCTAGTTTGTGCATAGCATCACTCACAGGTTTGACGGACCACGAAGCCCTAGAAGAAAAACTTGCACAGTTGGAAGAACTTGAGGAGGAACGGTTCCTAGCTAGCTTTCATCAACAGGTGCAAAAGCAATGTGAGAAGGCCTGGCACGATCGCCATATTAACTTGCACACCTTCAAGGTAAATGATTTAGTGTTGTTGTATGGCAGTAAGTTTGATAAATTCTCGGAAAAGTTCAGAATGCATTGGCTGGGACCATACGTTGTTAAGGAGGTCACAAATGGAGGTGCAGTACATCTAGTCAAACTAAATGGAGCGCCTTTCCCAGGAAAAGTGAATGGCAACCGCTTAAAGCCCTACATGGGTGTTCCAGCTATCTGACTAATCGGCAGAAGCACAGTCTTTGCACTCCAAGGATCCAAACAAGGGCACAGGACTATAAAAAAATGTATGGGATATCGGCACAGATGCAAAGAAGTAGTTCTAACATAGAGGTCTCAGAACAACATATGTAGCAGATCCAGCAAGCAGCAGCTCAGTTCATTGCTGACCTTGCCATAGTTCACACATAGTTGGAGGGACTCCACGCAAAGATCTCTGCATCGAAAGAGTGACTCGAGGGCGAGTCATGATGTTTGTGTCAGTGGCCTGTTGGGCATGGAATCCCCCAAAGGCATGTTTTGGGGCTTAAAGCCCAAGTTTTGACCAAATCTTGTTGTAAAAGCTCCGCGAATTTGGGCATAGGACACGAAAGTATGATAGAGTCATAGGGTTGTTTGCCCTAGTTTTGTAATGTAACGTCAGTTGGATAGACCTACCCATGGTCTGTGGACCATGGGATTGTATAAATAGAGTGATGCTCTAAGTGTAGAAAATAACTAGGAACGAAGAGAGATGAGAAGAATGAGAAGTCTAAGTGATTGAGTCGAAGTGTAAAGTGTTTCTGTGGGTTGTAGAGTAGGAGAAGGCTCTGTAGTTGAGTGTGCAGAGGCCTAGTAGTCTGCAGCTGAGTGCGTAGACCCCTGCAGCTGAGTGTGCAGGGCAAGTCGAGTCTGTAATCCTTGGAAGAATCAATAAAGAGAAGTTTTGCTATAATTCTATGTATCTTTCTCTGGTTTAATGCATGGTTGAATATAATTTATGAGTATACTATTTACTTACTGCACGAACCTATATGTATCTTTTATATTGTTAAGTATAACTTAAGACATTTAAGTAGGAAAAGATAATTAACTAATATTGAAACATAAGCAAGACCTTGCGTAATAGCTCAGAGTGTGGTGCACAACCCCTGGGTAGGGCTGAGCAAAGGCAGTGTACCAGGGTGCGAGGAACGGGAAAGTGCGCGAAGAAACCTACACGCAGGGACAAACAGCGGACGAGTCAAACTCATCAGACATCTCCAGGGTGCGGAAACTTGGTTCTAGCACCCTCCCATACTACTTTGGGTGAGGCCTCAGTCTGCGCTCCTCGGACTGTTGCTGAAAGGGCCAATAGTATCGGGATTTTTTGGCTAATTAACTATGAACCTGGGTCAGGCCCCAACAAGACAACACCATGGTTGATGAAATGGAATCTTTGGACAAAAATGAGGCTTGGGACCTAATGGATTTGTCATCTAGAAGGAAACCCATTGGAATCAAGTGGGTGTTTAAGAAGAAGATGAATGCAGAAGGCAAGATGGAGAAATACACATATTGATTATTAGCAAAATGTTTTTGTGATATGTTTTCTCCTGTTACCAAGGTATCTTATATTAGATTACTTTTATCTATTGTTGTTGCTTTTGATTATGAGGTAGAATGGATGGATGTGAAGACAACATTTCTTCATGAGGACCTGGAAGAAGAGATCTACACAAAGAAACTTGAAGGATTTGCGGTGAAGGGAAAGAAATAACTGGTATGCATGTTAAAAAATTCTTTGTATTGGTTAAAACAGTCACCAAGGATGTTCTTTTTGAAAATGCAACAAGATGATGGAGCTTAGTGAAAAGAAGTCGCCTTCACTAAGTGGGCCCGTAGGCTATTTTTGGCGCAAAGTCTATTTTTAGACATATGGATCATGGTCTATGAGTTGTAGGATGCTATTTATGGATGATTGGTCATGTTGGTAAAAATAGATGAACTTCTATCTTTAGACATATGGGCGCAGTCTATTTTTAGACTGCCAGTCTAAAAATAGAACATTCGAATATTATTAGCTCTTAATAATATTTGGACTATAAACATTATCTTATCCTCTTGCAGCACTTCAGTTCGAGCTACGGATGTGGCACATGCAACTGCCAGAAGGAAATACACTTTTCCTATGGGTTAGTTGAGCTATTGCATGATGGACTTCAGTTAGAACTCAAGTGATTGAGTTTGGTGGAGTTGATTGAGGAGTTAATGGAGTTGTGTTCAGTTTGACTTAGTTGAACTAGTTGTATTTAGTATAACTTCCAAATACACTAGTGATGAGTGATGTGAGTTAATTATTAATTAATTCACTAATTATTAATTCATAAATCAACTAAAGAATACATCAGTTAACTCAGTGCATGGACAGTTCAGTGGAGACAAGTGTTAGAGGTGGGTGAAAGAGTGAGTCTACTATCAGTTGTGACTATAGCTGTGCATGAGATTTGCACAATCATTGATAGAGATTGCCAATGAGGATTGCACAGTACAAGAAAAAGGAATTCGAACTTGGATCATTCCTATTCTCAACTTGGATTGCGCAATAGAGGCAGGCAAACAGTGGAGGAGATTTGAACCTGTGACTTGTTCAGATCGGAGCTAGTTTGTGTGTAGCAGGTGAAGATAGTAATGAGTATACTTGTGAGGAGTATTGTACTATGTATTTTTACATGTTCTCTATCATTATAATATACAGATAGTTGGGGGTTTTCAGCTGTATGCTTTCCCTAGTACATACTGTGTTGATATGTGTGATTGATGTTTCAATGTGCGCATGCGATTGTTTTTGATTCGCAAATTGATGATCAACGTAGAGGAGGTTATGTATTATGCATGCATTCCACAAATAGTGTATAATCAGGATAATCTCTGTGAATAAGTGTTATATTATTCAAAATTTCTACATGGTATTAGAGTAGAGTTGATCATCAGATCTATTATTCAGAAAGTGATTACATTTTATTTCTTCAGGCAGAGTCTGTAATCGGGCCAGGTAGCTTCTTGATTCATCCTTCTCTTGGAAGGTGAGATATTCGGTAAATTCCCATACAGTCAATCTATGTATGAGAAATACCTTGTTCTCACAAATTTTAGATCAGAAGCGGTTGAGTTTTGAGCTGGTGGAATTCGAATTTGCAGCAGTGTTTTCTTGGTGTCAAAGTTGAAATGTCTTTCAACGGATTACGATTGGAGTATGCCCTTGAAGGCAACTCAAATTATATTGCATGGAAAGACAGGATGGAGGCGGTGTTAGATGAAAATGGGTTGAAGGAGTTCATAGATGCTGAGGTCCCAGAGGCTACTGATGCTGCTCACGTTGAGGCTTGGCAAAAGAAGACAACAAAGTGTCGAAGGATTCTGTTGGAGGGCATGAAGGATCACATTGTATCCAGCCTGCATGGAAAGGCTTCTCCATACTTGATGTGGAAAGAGTTGATAGATTTATTCCAAATCAAGAGCGACCAGAGGAAGTTGGCACTCAAGGATAAACTCAGAAACATTAAGTGTGAGAATGGAGACAGTATGCCCAAGTATCTCACAAAGTTCACCCAATGCCAGGATGAGCTGGGAAGTGTGGGGGTGACTGTTGATGATGAGGACTTGGTGAGCTTGGCTCTCCTTGGTCTTCCGAAGAGTTGGCATTCCTATCAGGACTCTGTTAATGGCCGGGAGAAATTGCCAGGATGGGAGAGACTTTGGTTGGATCTTGTGCAAGAGGAGATCATGCGGAATACCAGGGACAGATCTTCATCAAAGGCATCTGATGAAGATAATTACGCTTTGGCTGCCAAAGAAAAGAAGGGGAAGGAGAAGGTTTCTCTTTCTGAATCCAGTTCTTCCATTGATGAGAAGAAGGTCGAAAAATCAAAAGTGCGATGCTTTCGTTGTCATGAGGTGGGCCATTATGTTGCAAATTGTCCATGGAGGAAATCCAAGAAGGGATCCGGGGAAGGATCTGAAGGTAGGCACTTGCTTCATAATTTGAGTTGGATTTCACACTCTTTGCATGCATGGTTTCATCCATGGTGGGAAGTGGTTGGTTTCTTGACAGTGGAGCTTCTTTCCACATGACCGGTGACAAGAGTTTGTTTAGTACTTTGGAGGAGAATGATCTCCAGATACTCATAGCGATGGGTAATGATGAGAAGTATAGTGTCTCAGGTGTAGGCACGGTTATCTTTCAAAGGGAGCATGGAGCTCGCCTTACCTTGACCGATGTCAAGTATATACGAGGACTAAAGAGAAAATTGGTGTCGATCGCGATGTTGGAAGACATGGGCTATGATGTAGTCTTCAATAAGGGAAAGGTTTTCCTTAGACACATCATCACTAGACAGGTGAAGCAGATTGGTTCACGGGTCAAGAACCTATATGATCTTGAGGTTCAAGATGCATGCAAAGCCTTGAGTAGCGAGGCAACTGATGGAGACTTGGTGGTTGAGAGGGAATGATATTACCTCTCAACATGTAGAGCTAGAAGAAGTCTCAGACGATTGTGGAGGAGCCACGATTGGTGCAGCAGCTTCAGGAGGTTGTGGAGCAACCACAACAAGGGAAGATGAGAGGAGATCGAGTAGAGACATCTACTCATGTAGAGACCTCTAGTAGGAGGAAACTTCAAGCCAGGTGGGCTGAGGGATCACATGCAGCCATACCTCCAGATAGGAGGTGGGGCGATATAGAGTGATTGTCCCAAGGAGGAGGGGCAGGATCCTTGAGGTACCCAACCTCTTGGATGAGACCTTGCTACAGGAGCCCCAATGTGGAGTAGCAGGAACTGGCTGATTGGGTAGAGACAGATGTGGATGGAGCAGCAGAGAGAGCGACAGTGCAGGGAATCCCAGGACAGCGCATAGCTAGCAGGCTGCAGCAATGCGAGAGGCACAAGTGTTTTGCACAGTGCTAGGTGGCACAGAGAGGTGTGCAATGGTGCAAGATGCATGGAGATGTTGCAGTAGCGCAGATGTCAGAGAGGGAGCACTTGTCAGTAGCAGGTAGAGCTTCAGCATCAGAGTATGTTCCTAGCCCAACAAAGTGGTCAGTTGGGAGTGTTTTTGTTCCAAGTGTTGTTGGAGCAAGTGGACCAGGCAAATGTGTTGCATGCAGAACATTTCAGAGTTGCAGGATAGGGGTTGCAGATAATCCATATCTTGTTGAGAGGGAGTGTTGAAAATGCAACAAGATGATGGAGCTTAGTGAAAAGAAGTCGCCTTCACTAAGTGGGCCCGCAGGCTATTTTTGGCGCAAAGTCTATTTTTAGACATATGGATCATGGTCTATGAGTTGCAGGATGCTATTTATGGATGATTGGTCATGTTGGTAAAAATAGATGGACTTCTATTTTTAGACATATGGGCGGAGTCTATTTTTAGACCGCCAGTCTAAAAATAGAACAGTCGAATATTATTAGCTCTTAATAATATTTGGACTATAAACATTATCTTATCCTCTTGCAGCACTTCAGTTCGAGCTACGGATGTGGCATATGCAACTGCCAGAAGGAAATATGCTTTTCCTATGGGTTAGTTGAGCTATTGCATGATGGACTTCAGTTATAACTCAAGTGATTAAGTTTGGTGGAGTTGATTGAGGAGTTGATGGAGTTGTGTTCAGTTTGACTTAGTTGAACTAGTTGTATTTAGTCTAACTGCCAAATACACTAGTGATGAGTGATGTGAATTAATTATTAATTAATTCACTAATTATTGACTCATAAATCAACTAAAGAATACACCAGTTAAATCAGTGCATGGACAGTTCAGTGGAGACAAGTGTTAGAGGTAGGTGAAAGAGTGAGTCTACTATCAGTTGTGACTATAGCTGTGCATGAGATTTGCACAATCATTGATCGAGATTGCCAATGAGGATTGCGCAATACAAGAAAAAGGAATTCGAACTTGGATAATTCCTATTCTCAACTTGGATTGCGCAGTAGAGACAGGCAAACAGTGGAGGAGATTTGAACCTGTGACTTGTTTAGATCGGAGCTAGTTTGTTTGTAGTAGGTGAAGATAGTACTGAGTATTTGTGAGGAGTATTGTACTATGTATTGTTACATGTTCTCTATCATTATAATATACAGATAGTTGGGGGTTTTCAGCTGTATGATTTCCCCAGTACATACTGTGTTGATATGTGTGATTGATGTTTCGATGTGTGCATGCGATTGCTTTTGATTCCGCAAATTGATGATCAACGTAGAGGAGGTTATGTATTATGCATGCATTCCGCAAATAGTGTATAATCAGGATAATCTTTGTGAATAAGTGTTATATTATTCAAAATTTCTACAGTGGTATCATAAAATTGATACATATATGTATGGGGACTTGCCTTCACTAAAAGTAAAGTGGATCACTCTGTGTATTTTAAATTAATTGGTGACCATGTTATTTATCTGGTCTTGTATGTAGATTATATGTTGTTGTTTGGAAATGACAAAGAAATTATCCAGGATTTGAAGACCCAATTGTCCTTGAAATTTGACATGAAGGATCTTGGTGCTGCAAACTATATTTTGGCCATGGAAATTAAATGAGATCGATCAAAGAGGAAGCTCTTGTTAAACCAGAGGAAGTATGTCGAGACAATATTATAGAGGTTTAGTATGCAGGATAGTAAATCATTGAAGGTTCCTATTCATGTAGGTGTAAAGTTATATGTTGAATAGTGTACCAAGACACAAGAAGAGGAAGAGGATGTGTCCCATGTTCCATGCGCAAGTACAATCGGTATCCTGATGTATGTAATGGTTTGTACTAGACTAGACATTGCACATGCAATGGGATTATTGAGCAGGTTTATGTCAAAAGCAGGGAAGGAGAATTGGACAATAGTGAAGCACATTTTCAGATATTTGTGTGGCATTATTTATTATGGTCTTTGCTACCAAGGAAAACTAGGATTAGGCAGAGTCTTAAACATCTATGGCTTTGTTGATGTAGACTGGGTTGGAGATCGGGATCAGAGAAGATCAACAAGTGGGTATGTGTTTAACCTATTTGGAGGTGAAGTCAGTTGGATGAGAAAGAGACAGTATGTAGTGGAACTTTCAAATGCATAGGCAAAATACATGGCATCTACTCATGAAAGAAAGGAAGTAGTTTGGTTGTGAAGATGGGGTTCAAGTATGGGGTTAGTACAACGAGCTATACGGATAGATTGTGATAGCCAAAGTGCAATTTTCTTGGAAAAGAACATTGTTTATCATTCAAAGACAAAGCACATTGATGTTCAGTATCACTTTGCGAGGGATATGGTTGAGGGTAAAAAGGTGTTGATGGTAAAGGTGGACACTTTGAACAATGCTGCAAATTCATTGACGAAGTCTGTGAGCACTGAGAAATTTTCTTGGTGTAGAGAAATAATGGGTGTTGTAGGGCTAGACCAATGACTAAGCTCTCCTGTGACTGCCTCTGTGGAAAATAAAACAACAAGTGGGAGAATGTTGGGTGTGTGTTATATTCTTTCCACGACTAGGCAGACCTACCTATGGTTTTGTGCATGGGTTTTGCACATGGTTTTGGGCATGATGGTTTTTTTCCCATGGTATTTTGTAGATCTGGTCAATGGAACTATGGTTATGTTCCAATTGCGAGTTCATGGATTGGAGTTTATGAATTCTTTGTTGTTTATATATATGTATTGTAACATTGAAAGGAACATAATGAAAAATCAAGCCGGTAGTCCCGGTTTTGGGATCCAGGGGAAATATTTGTGTATTTGTCTTATATTCTCGTTATTGTTTATTTTCTTGCTTTTATAATTTGTCTGCAGTTAATTGTCGTACAAGTTTAAAACCTACAATAGAGGAGGAGACTTTATATCAGATGAGGTTTTTAATTTCTGTGAACAACATGGCATCAAAAGACAATTTTCTATAGCTAAGAATCCTCAACAAAATTAAGTAGAAAAAAGAATGAAAAGAATAATCCAACAAACGGAACCTTCCATGCTTCATGAATCAGGAACACTTCATACCTTCTGGGGGGAGCAACACATACAATGATCAGGTGATCAATATTTAGCTCAAAAATCAAAGTGCTCAGAATCGCTCAAATACTGAACGACCACGTCCTTCTCGGTGATATGATCCCAACACAACTTGTTTCACTCGAAAGGAGTTCGTATGAGAAAGATAGGGACTTTTGTCCACTTTTCCAAATATAGGAATTTTGCAAAAAAAAATATAGTGACTGCCCAGCCAGCAGTCCATACTGCTGACGTGGAAAGCAACTATGTAGGTCAAAGGTTTGGTCAACAACCAGTGAGGTCACGCCAAGTGGTGCTTTTTGATTGGTCTACAGTTTGATGAGTTGGTGTTTTTTATTGGATGGGGGAGGACCAATGAGAAGGAGACATGTGGCAAGCTTGGAGGCCACCACATGTCCCTCCCCAAGGGCCTATTAGGATCGGCACGCAGTGACAAAAGTTTATTTTGCAGGTTGGCAGAGTCGAACCCGCGACCTCGCCCACACAAACCAAAAGTCTTACCACTATGTCGCGACATCATTACTTAACATATTATCATTGTGATAAACCATGGTGGTTGGGGAAGGAGAGGACCAGCCCCCTCCGCATGTGACCAACACTACAAACCAGGAGCCAATGCTAATTCCTAACTGCACGCTTAATGCACTAAATAAATTTTAACACTGATTAAACCATGCTTATCATTAATTAAAGCACGAATTAGCTTGGTGGTAGTTTTGGTAAGTCCGACAGATCTGGAATTGCTCCATTTTTGGCAGGGTTAACTGGAGTTTCTCTAGATTTGGTGGAGTTTTCCGTAGGGAAAATGGAAGAAGCAATAAATTTTGCAATTTTCAACCATTATTGGCCTAGAAAGAGTCATTCCTAGATGATTTTGATGTTCTGAGCACATTGAAGTATGTTTTAGGAGTAGCAGAGCATTGTAAACAACACTTTTTTCCATTTTGAACTAATACAGAGGCCCAAGCCATGGAAGTTGGACCAATGAGATGTAGCCCAGGAGGGTGAACTACTTCATCAAAACATTGTGTTAAGTGTTCATTTTGATGGTTTGCTATATATTTGTCTGTTGTTGTTCAACTCTTTACTTACACGTTATTTTTCTCATGAATTTGACACAAAACTTGACAAATTTACGTGTTACATTCACAAAGACTATAAGGAAACCTATGCACATGAAGCAAATGATGAGCAATTGTTTTTTAATTATGAAGTTGAAATTACCACAACAAAACTAACATTCAACAACATATCAAGTTTGCTATCAGAGCAAGGTTATTTGCTTGTTTTCTTGATTTTTGTGCAAGGAGGGTTTTAATGGTTGCAAATTTGTGATGCTTACAAGGTTAAGGATGCAAAGAGGAGAAGGAAAACTATTGGTTGAAAATCCTGAGGTGATGCCTAGAAGAAGGAGAGGGACAAGACCACAATGTCCACACCAAGTTTCAATCCCAGCTACACTTGAAGCACTTCAAGTTTTACCTTCAATTTAGATTGAGGAGGTACAAGGAGTACCAGAAACTGAGCTTGAATCCAAATCCATCATGTCTGGAGCAAGAGAGACTGAAGGTCTTTCAGAAGAGGAATCATTCAAGAAATATTTCTATGATTTAACTGACATGGTTAGAGTCCTCTATGAAGAGAGGAATACTAGAATGGCTGGAGAGAGTTCTAAGTCTCCACATGGAGAGGGAATCTCAGAATATAAAAAATATGAAAAGAAGGATTCAAAGGGTAATGGAGGAAATCCTCCTCCATCTCCACCATCTTCATCATCTTCCTCATCATCTTCATCATCCTCATCATCACAAACAACATTATCTTCCACTTCCACCACAAAAATTGTTCATACTCATTCACAAACCCCAAAAGGAAAAACTCCCTTACTCAAATTGGACATTAAGTTTGAACTTCCCATGTACAATGGTGAGGTAAATGCAGAGAAGTTAGAAAATTGGATTCGAAAATTGGAGGTTTATTGCAGAATTCAGAACCTTCAAGAAGATGACATAAAGATCTAGTTGGCTTCATTGAGGCTAGAAGGAGCAGCACTAGTTTGGTGGGAAGAAAAGACTCAAGAGGAAATGTGAATTCATGGTAAGATATCCATTTCTTGGGTTGAATTTGTTTCTTCAATTAAAAGACAGTTTTATCCTTTAGCCTACATGAAAAAATCCATTATGAGTTGGAAAAATTTTAGGCAACTCAAGGGCCAAATAGTTCAAGACTATACCCAGGAGTTTAGGAAAAGGGCTTTGTTGTTAGGATTAAACTTGAATTCCCAAGATACTCTATTGAAATACATTGGGGGTTTACATTCCTACTTAAAACACATTATCCTTATGTTCAATCCAAGCAATTTAGATTAGGTATATGTGCAAGCCACACACCTTGAAGAAAGAGGAAAGAACATTCTGGAAGAGCGTAGTAAGAAGAAGCCATTTAAGGGTAAGGAGAAAGAGAAGTGTGGAAAATGGAAAGCAAAGAAGAATTTAAGTGTAAAGAAAGAATGGGAGAAAATTACATCCAAACATTGTTCCAAAGAGGAACATGATGAATCCCACTGTTGGAAACTACATCCTGAGCTAAGGCCTAATAAACCAAATAATAAGGGGAAACAAAAGATGACCACTACCACATAACATGATCTTCGATATGATTGCGGTGATCAGACCGAGATTTCAGCCATGGTCACAAAGGAAAAGGAAGCTATAGCAAGCACTAGTTCCTCACATAGTCACAACAACACTCCAAATGAAGAATCAGGGATAGAGTTTTTCCATGTAAGGGTAATTTCAAATCATACAAATATTGATGCATTATTTGATAGTGGGTCACAATCGAATTTAATTTCAGAAGACTTGGTCAAAAAGCTTAACCTTGAAACTGTACCTCATCATAATCCATATCCTTTGGGTTGGATAGTCAATAATGTAAATTTATAGGTTACAAGGAAATCCTTATTCAGGTTTGCCATTACTGAAAAATTCATTGATGAAGTTGAGTTAGATGTAGTTCCACTTGACATCTCAGGAATTATATTTGGAAGCCCATATTTGTATGATAGGAAAGAAGTATTTTATCAGCATGAGAAAAAATATCAATTGCTCAAGGATGGAGTGGAGTATATTGTGAGAGCCCATCACAAAAAGTTAAACATTTATTTGGTTAATGCAGGAAAGATGAAGAGACTAGTAAATGCAAGTAAAAATTTTGTGCTTCTCATGATCAAGAAAAATAATGATATAGATTATGAATATTTTGAAGTTTGTGATGATAAGTTAAAATATAATTTGTTTGATGTGGTAAGCAAGCATGGCGATATGTTTCAGGAATCAAAGGGGTTACCTGCCAAGAGGGGAATTCAGCATGAGATACAACTGCAGTAGGATGTTCCACTTTCAAGCATTGGCATGTATCGCATGTCAATCATGGAGAGTATGGAAATCAAAAATCAAATTCAAGAATTTCTGAACAAAGGTATCATATGCCCCTCTACTTTGCCATGTGGTTCACCAATTGTCTTGGTGCCAAAGAAGGACAAGACTTGGCACATGTGTGTGGATTTCATGCACTGAATAAGATAATGGTAAAGAATCGTTATCCACTCCAAATAATTGATGATTTTCTTGATCAATTGAGGTATGCAAAGTATTTCACTAAGTTAGACTTACGAAGTGCTTATCATCAATTTAGAATAGCTGAAGAGGAGATTTGGAAAACCGAATTTAAAACTAAACAAGGATTGTTTGAGTGGCTTGTTATGCCTTTTGGTCTTACAAATGCTCTAGATACTTTCATGAGAGTTATGAATGATGTATTGAGACCATTTCTAGATGATTTTTTCATTGTTTACTTAGATGATATTCTCATATTCAACAAATCCATAGATGAACATGTCATGCATGTGAACAAAGTATTTGATGTCTCGAGAAAAGAACAATTATTTTTAAATATGTTAAAGTGTAAATTTGCTAAGACTTCTTTTAGTGTATTTGGGACACATTGTTGGAGGAGGTGAGCTGAAGATAGACCCCTCTAAGGTTGAGGTCATTTTGAATTGGCCCAAGCCCAATACAGTTACAGAAGTAAGAAGCTTTCTAGGGGAAACACAATATTGGAGGAAATTTATTGCTAATTTTTCTTCCATTGGAGCTCCACTACATGCATTGACTAGTGTCAGGAAAGTATTCCGTTGGGAATATGTACAACAAAAAGCATTTGATGCTTTAAAACAAAAGATCAGTTTAGCACTGGTATTGGCTCTTCCAGATCTTAGAAATCCACCTGAGATTCAAACAGATGCTATTGATTACGCCATGGGAGCAGTTCTCATGTTGCATGGTAAACCCATTTCATTTTATTCTAAAAATTTTAATGGTGTTGTGAATAACTATCACACTTATGACAAAGAAATTTACGCATTGGTATAATGTGTTAAAAAATGGAAACACTACTTGATGGGAAAGGAGACCATTATCCATACTAACCATCAACCATTGTAGTACTTACAGTCACAGTCAAAGTTGCAGCAATCATGACACTTCAGATAGATGGGTTTTCTACACCATTTTAATTTGGTTATCAAGTACAAAAAGGGAATCTACAATAAGGTAGTTGATATTATTTTTAGGCCTATTGTAAATTCATCTATTATACTCAAGCACAATTCTGTTTTACATCAAATTTACATTGAGCAATATGCATATGGTAATGACTTTCAATATGTGTATGCAAGCTTGAGGTAAGGAAACCAAATTGAAGAGTTAGATTACCATGTACATAACAATTTGTTGTATCACTTGGGCAAGTTATGTATTCCACAGGGAGAAAGAAATAGGATCACAACTGGACATTTTAGTGTAGGAAAGACAGTAGCGAATCTCCAAAGGTACTGTTACTGGCCACACATGTTTGATAATGTATCTCGTTTCATTAGAGGATGTTCTTTGTGTGCAATAAGTAAGCCTAGCAATAGGAAACTAGGATTTTACACTCCACTTCTAGTACCTTCATGTCCATGGGAGAGTATCTCAATGGATTTTGTAGAAGGTCTTCCATTGTCAAGGAAAGGTCATGATTACTTGTATGTAGTTGTAGATAGGGTCAGCAATATGTGTATTCTAATGCCATATAAAAAGAAAATTACGATTGAAAAAACAACTCATCTTTTCTTTCAAAATGTTTGGGTTCATTTTGGTCTTCCTACTTCCATTGTAAGTGATCGAGATTCTCGATTTGTTGGGAATTTTTGGTCAAATTTGTGGGACATGATGGACACTAAGTTGAAGAAGAGTACAACATTTCATTCGCAAATAGATGGACAAACCAAGGTGGTCAATAGGACAATCATTCATCTTCTTAGAGGATATTGCAGCAAACATCCCAAGTTGTGGGATGAACAGTTGCATTACATACAACATGCATACAATAGCACAAAGCATTCTTCCACAAACACATCACCATTTGAGGCATATTTTGGGTACTTGCCAAGTCATTGGACTTCATCTTTGATAAATATGTCGCTATTGATGGTCATAGCGACATCAATAAGGAAAGGAAGTTCATTGATAAAATTCAGTTGATACATCACACAGTGCAAGAACAACTTGAAAAGAGTCAAAGCATCTACAAGGCAAGGCATGACAAACACCGTGTCAATCATAAATTCCAAGTTGGAGACGAAGTTTGGTTATATATTAACAAAGACAGACTTCAACGGGAAGGTAAAAACTTGAAGCCAATCCATTATGGTCCTTTTAAAAATTCTTGAAAAGATTGGTAACAATGCATTTAAGCTAGGTTTTCCTCCTTATATGAAAATATACTATGTTGTTAATGTTGATAATTTGAGATTGTTTGAGCCTCCTTTGATTGATGATTATGGAGAGCATGTTCAGCTGCCATCAATAGATGATTTCTCACCAGAATATCTTGATGAACTACAACAAGATCTCATACTTGATAGAAGAACTAGAACTTCAAAGAGAAGGAATGTCAAATACCTTCGAGTGGGACTCAAGGGACAAAATCCTTCTAAGGCCAAATGGATGCAGATTGAGAAGGTGAGGGAGATGTACCCCCACCTGCTGAACAATTGACAATATTTTGTAGGGTCCAAAAGGCTTCCAGGGGGGAATGATCAGGTGATTAGTATTTATCTAAAAAATCAAAGTGTTTAGAATCGCTCAAAGACTAAACAACTGCGTCCGTCTCGGTGATACGATCCCAATGCAACTCATTTTACTCAAAACGAAGTTCGTATGAGAAAGATAGGGACTTTTGTCCGCTTTGCCAAAGAGAGGAATTTTGCAAAAAAAAGTACAGTCACTCCCCAATCAGCAATCCATACTGCTAATGTGGAAGGTGACTGTGTAGGTCAAAGGTTTGGTCAACAGCCAGTGAGGTCATGCCAAGTGGCACTTTTTTATTGGTCTACAATTTGATGAGTTGCCATTTATTTTATTCGATGGGGAGAAGCAATGAGAAGGGCACATGTGGCAAGCCCGTAGGCCACCACGTGTCCCTCCCCAAGGGCCTATTAGCATCGACGTGCAGTGACAAATTTTTATTTGTAGGTTGACAAAGTCAAACCCCCAACCTCGCCCAAACAAACCAAAAGTCTTACCACTATGCCGCGACATCATTACTTAACATACTCTGGTTGTGATATGTATTTCATGTGATAAACTATGGTAGTTGGGGGAGGACAGGGTTAGCCTCATGGGCCAACCCCCTCCGCATGTGACCAAAACTGCAAATCATGAGCCAACGCTAATTGCTAACCGCATGCTTAATGCACTAACTAAAGTTTAATACTAATTAAACCAAGATTATCTTTAATTAAAGCACGGATTAACTTGGCGGTAGTTTTGGTGGGTCCAAAAAATGCAACATTGCTCCATTTTTGGCGGGGTTAACTGGAGTTTCTCCAGATTTGGTGGAGTTTTCCTAAGGAAAACTAAAGAGGCCATAAATTTTGCAATGTTTGACCAATTTTGGCACAAAAGGAGTCATTCCTAGATGCTTTTGACATTCTGAGAACATTGAAGTAGGTTTTAGAAGCACTAGAGCATTGTAAACAACTATTTTTTTCCATTTTGAGCTAATACAGAGGCCTAAGCCATGGTTGTTGGACCAAGGAGATATAGCCAAGGAGGGGTGAACTCCTTCATCAAAACACTTTGTTAAGTGTTCATTTTGATGGTTTGATGTATATTTGTCTGTTGCTGTTCATCTCTTTATTTACATGCTATTGTGCTCATGAATTTGACATAAAACTTGACAAATTTATATGTTACATTCACAAAGACCATAACGAAACCTATGCACATGAAGCAAATGATGAGAAATTGTTTTTTAATTATGAAGTTGAAATTAGCACAACAAAACTAACATTCAACAACAAATCATACAACCATTCATATTCTTAACAAAGCTCATTTTCAAGTAAATAATGATAAAATTCCATATGAACTATGGAATGGTAAGTTGAAAACTGTCAAACAATTTAGAATTTTTGGAATAAAATGTTACATAAATAAAAATGATGATAATATTGGAAAATTTGAATCTAGAGTTGATGAAGGAATCCTTATTGGATACTCTTCTAGAAGTAATGAATATAAATTCTATAATAAAAGACTTCAAAATATTGTTGAATTCATAGATGTTGTAATTGGTGAAGCATCCACAGGTACCAAAAGAGAAGAACCAACAGATGACGAACCTCTCCCTACTACAAGCCAAAATGTTGTAGGATAATAAAATAGGGAAGCATCAGAAGCAGGAAATGAAGATACAAACACATCATAAAAGACTCCTTCAAAGTATGTTCAGAAAAATCATCCCAAATTTCAAATTATAGGTGAAAAGGAAGAAGGAATACAAACTAGAAGAACTCTTGTTGGAACTTCTAGTTACTTAGCCTTACTATCCATATTTGAACTTCAAAATTTGAATCAAGAAAACAATGATGAATGTTGGGTTAAGGCAGTTGATGAAGAATTGGATCAAATAGAAAAGAACCATACATAGGAATTAGTACCAAGGCATCATGATACAAATATTATTGGGACAAAATGCGTGTTAAAAAACAAACTGAATGAAAATGGAGAAGTAATTCAAAAAAAAATAAATACTTGAGTTCAAAGGATATGCTCAATAGGAAGGGATAGACTTTAAAGAAACATTTGCACCTATAGCTAGACTTGAAGCCATAAGAAAGTTTCTTGCATTTTCAAGTTTTCATAACTTTAAAGTATATCAAATGGATGTTAAATATGCATTCTTAAATGGGGATCTAGAAGAAGAGGTCTATATAGAACAACCTAAATGGTTCATTCTTGGCAATGATAAAAAACTTGTGTGAAAGCTTAAGAAGGAATTGTATGGATTAAAACAAGCTCCTCATGCATGATATTATCATCTGAATAGGTAACTTCAACAAAAAGGGTTGAAAAAGGGGTCTGTAGATAGCAACCTATATATGAAAATTGATAAAGATAAACTCTTGATAATTGATGTTTATGTGGATGACATCATATTTGGAAGAAATGTGGAATCTATGAGTCAAGGATTTGCTTCAGTTATGCAGCAATAATTTTAAATGTCTCTACTTGGTGAACTAATATGCTTTCTTGGTCTTCAATTTCAACAAACTAAGAATGGTATCTTTCTTTCTCAAACCAAGTATCTCAAACAATTTTTCAAGAAATATGGAATGGAAGACTGCAAGTGATTTGAACTTAAACAGGAATGCAACAACTTATAGATATAATCATAAACACAGAGATGCAACAGAGAAATACTTCATTTCATTAATAGAAAAATATTGAACTATGCTTACAAACAAAATGGAAATAAGATAGCTCTGGCAATGATAGCTTATCTCTAATAAGAGATGTGGCTGCTACATGCCTCTGAACTGTGTTACAATGAGTCTCAAGAGCATTTTTATTACTGAACAATAAGAGAAACCATAAACAACCAAATCCCTAACCCGAGGAGATGTAACACCAAGAGTTTATGGGCCCTATTGGGGTTAGAAGGGAAGCCAACTTCAACTTGGTCATATTATCTCTATTTGACAAGTATGATACCTTGTTGGAAAGATATCTTCGAGGAATACTGCTATTAATTTTGTTTCTTTTGAAATCACTAAGATTTTTTTCCAAAAGAACGTCATTTAGGGCCTCAAAACTGCTCTAGAAGTTTAGGACCCAAAAACTGCCAAAAATAGTAAATTGTGCTACAATTAAGGAAATAGATGAAATTGATTGGGGGGTCTAGGTGGAATAGGCGGGTGGTCACCAATATCCACCTAGATCATTCCTCTCCCCTTAGGAAGCAATGGTCCCCATTGCGTGCAGAGCCTCCATGAGGTGAGGAAATTTTTGTTGAACCTGGTCCCTAGTGAACCACTTGCCTTGGTGAAGGAGATGGCCTGCTTTGACAACTCAATATAATTGTATCCTCTGTTGCCAATCGTTCTTGATCTTTGTGTCCATGATCTGATCAGTTGTGGCCTATTCCATGAATTCTAGGTGGAGCTCTATTGGTGTGAGTTGTTCTATAATGTCAGATGTGTCCAACAATGGTTGAAAGTAAGGCTGAAGGCAATTTACATTGAACACTGGGTGCAGACCAAAGAACAATGGCATGTTGACCTCGAAGGCATTGTCACCGATGGCCTTGGCGATGGTGTATGGACCATATTACAGCGGAAGAAGCTTGCGGTGGGGTCCAACAATGCGCTTCTTCTGCAAATGAATCCAAACTTTTTCGCTCACCTGGAACTTGTGTGGCAGTCGATGTTGATCATTGCGCTAATTGTACTTAGCATTTCCTCTCTCCAATATATCATGGACCTATTGGTGGATGTGTTGAATGCGCTCAATGAAGCTATTAGCCCTCTCAGCTTCAGACTGCACGTGAGCCGAATCTATCTGAGTGGATGCAAATGGTATGGCCACATCAATGGGGCATAATCGTTGAAATCGCAACCCTACCTGAAAGGGGTTGTGGCCTATTGAGTTGTGGAGAGCTCTATTGTAGCTGTGTTGGACATGGGGGATATTTTCATCCCATGTGTGTGGATGCTTTGAGTTGTACATGTGCAGAATGTGTACGATCATCATGTAGAAAACCTATGTTTGCCCATCAGTTTGGGGATGTAAAGCAGTGGAATTAGTAAGATTTGTATCCAACATCAACCAAAGACTTGACCAAAATGCACATAGAAATTTCTATCTTGATCTGAGATAATGGACTGTGGGATCCCAAACTGTACCCTCACTCACTCAAAGAAGAGCTTAGCAGTGGCCTCAGCTATGATACTCTTCTTGCAGGCCACCATGATGGCCATCTTAGAGAATTTGTCGACGACAATGAAAACACAATCGTTGTCATGCTTAGTAGGAGGAAGGCTCGACATATAGTCCATGGAGACAGATTCCCAAGGCTGACTAGGAGTAGGTAAAGGAGTATATAGGTCTTGCTTCTTGATGTTTGGTTTGGAAATAACGCAGGTGGTGTATGATCTAATATACTTCCCAACATCCTGACGAAGTCTCGACCAATAAATATACTTCTACAATACCGTCACTGTTTTCTCTACTCTGAAATGTTGAGAGACCCAACTATCGTGTGCCTCCCAAATCATCTTGGCACACTCACTTGAGGGAACACATATGTGTCCCAAGTGGCATAACAATGCATCCTAAAGGTGAAAATTTGGAACTTGCTTCCTTTCCAGAAGTGTCTGGTATATGCTGCCAAATTCTGGATTGCTCTTGTAAAGATGTGGCCACCCTGATGTCTCATGCCCATAGGATTCGAGCACAGTGATTAGCACCATGACTGGTGGTCAGCTGAGGAAATAAGTGACATTATTGGTGTTTACCTTCTTATACTTAATGTTCAAATGGAAATGTTGCATATAGGTGGACCATTTCTAATGGAGATCATTCTACAACTTCCCTTGTGTCTGTATGAACTATAGAGGCTGGTGGTCTGTGTGGATGACTGTTTCCTTCCCAAGAATGTAATTCTTCCATTGATGGCAGGCCTACACAATGGAATACATTTCTTTTTCATAAGTGGGGTACTTTTGGACTGTGTCTGAAAGTGTCTCACTGTGGTAAGCCACTGGATGCCCATGTTGAGTAAGAACCACACCAATAGCATAGTCGGAGGCATCTGTCTCAATCTCAAATGGTTGTTGCAGGTATGGTAATGTGAGAAATGGTGCAGAACAGAGGTGATTCTTCAACTCGAAGAAGGCTCACAGTTTGGTTTCCAACCAAAATAAATATGCTTTTGCTCCACACTTGGTGACTTGACTTAAAGGCCAAGTGATATGAGAGAAACCCAACATGAACCTACGGTAGAAATTGGAAAGAACCAAAAAGTTGTAGAGCTCTGTTAGAGTGGTTAGGGTTGGTCAATCCTGAATGACATGTACCTTGGATGGGTTCACATGTACAACCTTCTCATCAATGATGTACCCCAGATATTGAACCTATTTCAGGCCAAAGGTGCATTTCTCCAAGTTAGCCGAAGGGTTTGAAGGACCTGTTGAATATGGTGGAGGCGCTCTTCCCAACTCTAGCTGAAGATTAAGATGTCATATAAATACACCACCACAAATGAATTTGTGAAGGGCCACATGTGTCTTCCATCAGTATCATGAAGGTTGCAGGGGCGTTCATCAATCCGAACGGCATGACCAACCATTCGAAAAGGCCCTCCTTGGATTTGAAAGCTTTCTTGCACACATCAGAGGGTTTGATAAGCACTTAGTGATAACTTGACTTCAAGTCAATCTTGTTGAAATATTTGGTCCCCTTGAGCTAGTCCATAAGGTCATCAATCCGTAGGATTGGGTTCCTATTCCGGACAGTGAACTTGTTCAATGCTCGATAGTCAATAAAGAGCCTCTAGGTCCCATCGTTCTTTTGTACCAATACAATCAGGCTCCCACAACATGATGATCTTGGCCTAATATTCCCTTTCTGCAGTAGTTCCTGAATCTTCCTATTGATCTCATCGTTCTCCAGAATAGAGCGTCGATAGATCGGTCCATTGTGTAGCGGTGCACCCGGGATCATATTGATGGAGTGCTTGACCTGATAGTGTAGAGGTACCCCTGTGGGTGAGGAAAAAATATCCATGTACTCCTCCACGATCTTGTCCATTTGTTGCTGCTATGCAGAAGAGCCCTTCATGGAAGCAGTGGCCACATCCTTCTTCTTGCCGTGGGGGCGAATCATAAGGAAAAAAAATTTCCTAGTCTAGGAAATGATCTTATTACATTGCTTTGCAGTGATCAAAGAGATGGTGGTAGGTGGAGCTACCTCTCGTATCCTGTATAACTTATCATCCAAAGTAATAATCACAGAGTGAGGTCTAGACTCATATACAACATGTTCCTTCCACAAGTATGGTTGTCCTAACAATACATTGGAAACTTTAGGAGGATCAATGTCACACAGTACCTCATCCATGAAGGGCTTGATGTTATAGGGAAGGCGACACTGCTGGTTGACGCGAAGATCTCGTCCTTGGTGAAGCCACCTAATGGTGTACGGCTGTGGATGTGTTGTAGTCTTTAACCATTTCATGGATTCTTCTGAAATGAGGTTCTTTTGGCTCCTGCTATCGACAATGAACTACAGTGGAGAACCCTTCACCCACATCTGTGAGTGGAAGATGCGTTCCCCCTCCTCTGGATCTTCAGGCTCAATTTTTTGGATCTTTGTGGTGGCCACAGTGGCACTGGGCTCCACATCAATGATCTGATTCCCTTTGTGATCCAGGTGGATATTGGTGGCCACCTACCAATTCCACTTGGACCCCCACCATTGTTTACTTCATCTTTTCAGTTTCCTTAATTGTAGCACAATTTACTATTTTTAGCAGTTTTTCGGGTCCTGAACTTCTGGAGCCGTTTTGAGGCCCTAAACGACATTTTTTGGGAAAATTGGGAGCAACATGGGTCCATGAACCAATTTTTCTCTTCCCAAGGTTTTAGTTCTCAGATAGATCTTTCTAGCAAGATACTGTGCGCGTCAAACAGAGATCGTATGCCAAAGTTACGACCTCGGGAAGTAGATGTACCACTTTACCCAAATGGGGCCCACAGTTTGGCATTTCATCTTCTAGGGTTAGGCTTTTGGATGTTTAGGGTTTTCCATTGTTTCTCAACAATAAATAGGCCTTTGAGCCTCATTGTAACACAGTTCAAAGGCATGTAGCCACCACATCTCTTCTCAGAGATAAGCTACCATCGCCCTAGCTGGTTTATTTCCATTTCTGTTTGTAAGCATATTTCAGTATTTTAGATTAATGAAATGAAGTATTATTTCCACTACATCTTTGTGTATATGGTTATCTCTGTATTTTTTTGCATTCCTGTTTAAATCTAGATCAGTGGTATCAGAGAAGTCTGTTTTTTTCTCTGTTTTTCTTTGCATGTCCCAAACGAGGTTGGGATATAAGGATTTAGGGCTTGAACTGGTCGAACCTTTGAAAGACCAGCCTCGCAAATCCCGACGGCCTCCCATGGTGGATGAAAAGAAAGACAAGGGAGCAAGAGATCCTATCAAAGTATTTCTCGAAGAAGCCCTCGAGCGACAAAGGAATGCGATGATGGACAAATTTTCCTAGATCCTTCAGCAGCTACCCAAGGGCGACGCATCGGCTTCCAACAGCTACTCTGGAAATGCCACATCGTTTAAGGTACAAGTTAATTTTTAAATCCTCACATTCGAGGGTCAAATAGAAGCAGATGCCATCGATAAATGGTTAAATCTGCTAGAGGGTTATTTTCTGTTCATGATTTTTCCAGTCGGGAGAAGATTATTTTTGCTCTTCTCAAAGCAGCGCTCCACGTCAAGGACTGGTGGGAAACCTACTGTGAGCATAAGGAGCGAAAGAAAAATTCTTTTGGTCTAAATCTCAATAGAGGGCATTCACAGAGTTGAAATATCACCTCTGCACGGCACCCGTGCTCGCATTACCAGACTTGCAACAACCATTTGAGGTTGAGACAGATGCCTTTGACTATGCTATTAGGGCAGTCCTTACTCAACACGGGCATCCAGTGGCATATCATAGTGACACACTTTCAGACACAGTCCAGAAGTATCCCACTTATGACAAAGAGATGTATTCCATTGTGCAGGCCTGCTGACAATGGAAGCATTACATTTTGGGGAAGGAAACAGTCATCCACACAGATCACTGACCCCTGCAGTTCATATAGACCCAAGGGAAATTGAAGAATTCTCACCATCAAAAGTGGTCCGCATCCCTGCAACAGTTCCATTTGAATATCAAGTATAAGAAAAGTAGCACCAATAATGTTGTAGATTGCCTTAGTTGACCACCGATCATGGTGTTAACCACTGTGCTCAACTCTTGTGGGCACGAGACTTCTGATTGGCTACTTCTCTACAAAAGTGGTCCAGAATTCAACCACACATACCAGAAACTCTTGGAGGGTCAGCATGTTCCAGATTTTCACCTCCAGGATGCCCTGTTATGCCACTTCACTAAGCATGGGAACAACTGTGTTTTTGTGGTCGTCGATAGGTTCTCGAAGATGGCCATTATGGCCGCCCACAAGAAGAATATCATAGCAGAAGCCACTGCTAAACTCTTCTTTGAACGAGTGTGGGTACACTTTGGGATCCCACAGTCTATCATCTCAGATCAGGACAGTAGGTTCCTCAGTACATTTTGGTCCAGTCTCTGGTCGATGCTCAACACCAAACTCACTAAGTCCATAGCCTTCCATCCTCAAATTGATGGCCAGACAGAGGTTGTCAACAGGATGATCGTACGCATTCTGCACATGTACAACTCAAAGCATCCACTCACATGGGATGAGAGCCTCCCCTATGTTCAACACAGCTACATCTAGGCTCTCCATAGCTTGACTGGCCACAACCCTTTTTAGGTGGGCTTGGGATTCCAGCCACTATGTCCCATTGATGTGGCCATGCCAGTTGCAGCTACTCATGCAGATTCGGCTCATGTCCAGTCCAAAACAAATAAGGCAAATAGCTTCATTGAGCACATACAACATATTCACTAGCATGTCCATGACATTCTGGAGAAATCAAATGCTAAATAAAAGCAGTGACATGATCAACATCGGGTGCCACACAAGTTTTAGGTGGGCGACAAAGTCTGGTTGCATTTGCAAAAGGAACTCCTTACTGGAGCCTATCAGAAACTCAGACCACTCTGATATGGTCCTTACACCATTACAAAGGCTATGGGAGACAATTCATTTGAGCTCAGCATTCCCCCATTCCTTGGCCTACACCCAGTGTTCAATGTGGACCGCCTTCAGCCATACTTTCCACCATTTCTAGACACATCTGACATTGTAGAACAACTCACACCCACAGAGTTAAATCCAGATTGCATGGAACAAGCTATAACTGATCAGATCATGGACACATAGATCAAGCACACTCGCCAGCAGAATATCCAATTGTATCAAGTTGTCAAAGCAGGCCAACTCCTTCACTAGGGCAAGTGGCTCACCAGGGACCAAGTTCAATGGAAGTTTCCTCATCTCATGGAGGAACTCAACGCAGTGGGGACCATTGCTTCCTAGGGGGGAGGAATGATCCAGGTGGATATTGCTGGCCACCTACCAAGTTCACTTGGATCCCCACCATTGTTTCCTTCAACTTTCCAGTTTCCTTAATTACTACTTTTCACAGTTTTTCGGGTCCTGAACTTCTGGAGCTATTTTGAGGCCCTAAATGACATTTTTTGTGAAAACTAGGAGCAACATGGCTACCTAGATTGATGTTTCTCTTCCCAAAGTTGTAGTTCTCAGATAGATCTTTTTAACGAGATACTGTGCGCGTCAAACAGAAATCGTATGCCAAAATTACGACCCCAGGAAGTTGATGTACCAATTTACCCAAACGGGGCCCACAGTTTAGCGTTTCATCATCTAGGGTTAGGTTTTTGGATGTTTAGGGTTTTCCATTGTTTCTCAACAATAGATAGGCCTTCGAGCCTCATTGTAACATAGTTCAGAGGCATGTAGCCACCACATCTCTTCTCAGAGATAAGCTACCATCGCCCTAGTTGGTTTATTTACATTTTTGTTTGTAAGCATATTTCAGTATTTTACATTAATGAAATGAAGTATTATTTCCATTGGATCTTTGTGTATATGGTTATCTCTGTATTTTGTTGCGTTCCTATTTAAATATGGATCACTTTGTCAGTCCCATTATCAGGTTCTGATTCAAAGTCAGAACCTAGGTCTAATTCGGAAGCCTTAAGCTCGGCCACCAATGACTTCTTGGCCTGACACTCACTTCTATTATGAGTGGAGCTCCTATGGAACTCACACCATTTTCTCGTGTCCTTCTTCATCTTCGTGGTGTTGTTATTTACTTGCGGCTTCGGCAGAATCTCCTTGGTAACCCTGCCTTGGCTTGGTCCCTAGTTCTGTGGTTTGGGGGCACCTTTTCCTTGCTTTGGATTCGCATATCCAAAGTCCCGTTTCTTTTGTTTAAACTTTTTCTCAATCTTTACAGCATACCAATACACCGTGCCGAGCGAGGAAATTTCCAAGAACTCCATCTCGTCCTAGATGTATTTGTGTAGACAGTCATAGTACTTGAGCACAAAATGCCACTCATTATCCTTGATACACACCTTCGTGCGAAGAGTATGGAAAGTATTTGTGAACTCTGGCACATCTTGTTCCCTTCCTTACTGTAGTGTGGTCCACTTTATGTATTTATCTTCATAGCTCCCGACAAGGTAATACTATTCCTTGAATGCATCTCAGAAAGAATTCCAAGTGGGTGCAGTTGAAAACAATGAGGGCTCACTCTCGTCCATATGTTCATAGTAGGTTTCCCACCAGTCCTTGATGTGTGGGGTGGCTTTGAGAAGTGAAAACGTAATATTTTCCCGATTGGAAAAGTCGTGAACTGAAAAATATCCTTCCAATAGATTTAACCATTTATCTATGATGTCTGAATCTATCATGCCTTTGAATATGGGAATATCGAAGTTAACTTGTACCTTAAAAGGAGTGGCACCTCCAGAGTGGCTACTGGATGAAGCTGCAACACATGTGGGTAGCAATCGAAGGATCTGGGAAAAGTTATCCATCATCTCGTCCCTTTGTCACTCGAGGGCTTCCTCGAGAAACATTTTGAAAGGATATCCTACCCCACTCATATTTATTTTCTTCCACCATGGGAGGTCATCGGGTTTTCTGAGGCTGATCCTGCAATGGTTCAACTTGATCGAGCCCTAACTCCTTATACCCTAACCTCGTTGCGGACATGCAAAGAAAAACAGAGAAAGAGAAAACTGCTATGATACCACTGATCTGAACTTTTACAAGAACACAACAACTTACAAATATAATCATAAACATAGAGATGTAGCAGAAAAACACTTCATTTCGTTAATAGAAAGCACCATTTAGGGCCTCAAAACGGCTCTGGAAGTTTAGGACCCGAAAAAATACCAAAATTAGTAAATTGTGCTACAATTAAGGAAACAGATGAAACTAACTGGGGGGTCTAGGTGGAATAGGTAGGTGGTCACCAATATCCACCTCAATCTACAAGATGGCATGTACACCAATGGTAATAGGTTGAAATCTTAGTCAAAACAATGATTCTCCTTCAGTCAACCAACCTGAATACAGATCTATGATTGGAAGCTTGCTCTACCTTATAGGTACAAGACCAGACATTATACATGGTGTTGGAATTGTTGGACGATTTCAAGAAAATCCTAAAGAAACTAATATCCAAGATGTTAAGATAATATTCAAATATCTACAATGAACTCAAGGTTTTGGTCTATGGTACCCCGAAAACACATATTTTAAACTTCGTGCTTACACAGATGCAAATTGGGTAGGTAATATTGATGTTCGTAAAATTACTAGTGGAGGAGCATTTTATTTGGGACCTCACTTGATTTCATGGTTCACCAAGAAATAAAGGTCCATCATTTTATCTACTTCTAAGGAAGAATATGTTGCTACTACATCTTGTTGTACTCAACTTCTATGGATGATCCAAACATTACAATATATTCAAGTCACTTGTCCTCAACCTATAAATATTCTCTGTGACAATACTACTACCATAAGTATCTCTAAGAATCTTGTCATGCACTCAAAAACCAAGCACATCCCAATCAAACATCATTTTCTGAGAGAATAGGTGCTTGAGAAAAAGGTCAAACTGGAGTATGTTCCTTCAAAGGAACAAGTTGCAGATATATTTACAAAGGCACTATCACATGATTTCTTTGAATATCACAAACAAAAATTAGGAATGATTCTTGCTTCATCACTCTAATAATTAATATGATAGGTATGTCATGTTGAGGGCGAGTTCTAATTGTAAATTACTGAACTTTACCTTTTGTACACGGATGATGTGAAGAACAATCACATATGTACGTGATTTCTGAGTTAGATAGATGCATATACATCTTAGTGATTAACAAAAATGACACATATTCAAGGGGATCCTTCTATATATGCATTCACCATTTTTATATTTCATCTTTTATTTCTGACATTCGTTTGTTGTAGTATGTTGGTTTAGGGGGAGAAACTATTATAACCCTAAATTCCCTTGTTGTTATTATGACTTCATAAGCCTATCTTGTTGCATCTCATTACTAATATCGTAATATTTCTACTGTTACTGTTGGAAATTTATATATTTTTGTTTAGTCACCCGTTATCAATAATGCATGGATTCCAAATGATAAAGTCCATCTATTAACATGCTTGATGAGGAGGATATTCATGTTGCTTCTGTGATGCTTGATCAGATATTGATCAATGACCTTAGTGATAGCTCAAATTTCAAAGTGTTCTAATGAGTGTTGAACCTAAGTGACTGGATAGATCTCTTCTTCCTGATTCTGGCGCCTTGAATGGTTCGAAAAACCGATACCGTATGAAGGCGTTATCGCAATTTGAAAAGTCCAGTAACCTACAATTTTTGGACATTTGACCAAGATTAATTTGGTTTTTGAAAATATTAAAAAATGTATATTCCAAGGAATATTCCTTGGAATATTCCCTTTTGGGGTAAGCGCTAAACCTTTCCTTAATTATCTTTCTTTAAGTTCCATATTGAGCACGTGGGTAGTATTCGGAAAGTGGGAAACGATATCTCGCATGGAGAAAATGCTGTAAATGGTATTCTATGATTTCATGTGATTAACCTTAGTGGTCAACCTGTAGCATGGGAAAACTACTTTTCTCGCATGCTCTCGACCTGATATCAGTCGTGCAAGAATCTGCGCGAGATTGCACGACAACCGTTCAGTTCGACGGGTCACATTGATGGTGGAGATCGTCCAAGTTAGTTGGTGAGTGGACAGTGTGATATCTGTTGGATCGAGTGAGATATATGGATGATGGAGATTTTGCTATTTTAAATACTTTTGATGCCAACGTAACCGTCAGTTGCAAACGGCTGACACGCGGTTTCATGACGGCCAGCTCTATGGAGGATTATCCCTAACTGCCAGGATTATACCGCCTCATATGCATGCCCAAACAGTTATTGTAATATCTCACCTCCGATAGTCAGCTTGGCAGAGCGGTTAAAATTAGGCGTATATGCCAAGTTTAACTTGAGTTAGGTGCAGTTCACCAAATTTGGTGGAGTATCCCTAGGGGATTGACTAAATGCACTCCAGGAGTAGTTTTTGACCAAAGGGAGATATTGGAGCTCAGGGCCACCAGGGGTTGGAGGCAGTTGTAGGAGCTACCAGTACTCGTTCCCTGTGAACCAACAGTCATTCCTAACTGTAATGAGCCTTCTGAATCCATTGCAGGGATTTACAGAAGAATTTGAAGACTTCTAAAGGTCGAGATGCTACAGGGAAGTTTCAGGCAACCTAGTGCCAACTGTGGAGGAAGGCCTAGTTTGGGGATGCAATGCTCATTTTGAGAAAATGATCAGTCTATTTTCAGTGTCTGATATGTGCTGGAGATAGTAGATGAGGTTTAGTGACAATTGGAGAATTCTGAAGGAGCTAGTGCCATCAAGAAGCTCAGGGTAGCTCAAAGCAATGATTGAAGGAATCAAGTCTAAGGGAGCTTAGGTCTATTTTCAGAGTGATGACAACCATGATAGGGATATATATGGTTTTCTAAGCCCATTGGTTTAGTTCGATAACCTTTGGAGTTAAGTGTGGAAGTAAAAGAAACTTTTCCATAATCCCAAAGAGCCAAGTCAAGACGACAAAATCTCAAGGAGATGTAGCCCACGATATTCGAGTGAACTCCTAGATTAAATTTGTTGTTATGTGTGGATGTTTATTTGCTACATTATATGGCTATTATATGCGTTTAATATCAACAGAAACAAATGGACTTAAAGCACTTAAACAGTTAAAAGAAAACACACACCTATTTCAAGTATTTAATTCCACAAATGTCATATATAAGCTAGATCATTTATTTGTTTAACTGAGTGGGAGGTTCTTGTGAGCATAACAAGTTATCAAACCCCATTTCAGATCAGGTGGTATCAAAGCAGGTTGCTTGATTGACAGAGCAATAGGCTGCTTTTTTGACTTGAAAGGTGTTTAAATAGTACAAAGAATTTGATTGTTTGACTGTTTGTAAACTAACTATTGCTTGAGTTTATGAAGGAAGAAGGACTGAAGGCATTCTCCTTACCCAAAGGACCTCAAGGAAACCCTTGAAGCACAAGAGGGTTTGTTTGCAAAAGGCTGCTTGAATAAGAGTTTGATTCTACAACCATTAGTTCTTTGAAAGCTTTGTGAATTTTGTTGAATTTATTTTGTTCATTTATATAATGAAAACTTCTACAAGTGAGGTTTCAAAATCCTCCTCCTTCACAAGATTCTTTGATGAAGACATGAAGCGAGACTTGTTCATCATGATGGATATGGTGAAACAAATGTATGAAGATGAAAGGAAGAGCACAAAACTTTGAGAGCAGTTGAATTCCCAGAAGGAAGAGAAGCAATTGCTTTTTGACAAGTTGCAGGAAATGGAGAGACAACTTCATATTGTAAATATGAACCTAGAAATGATGCATGAGTTGGAGACACATCTTGTTACCAAAGAAGCCTTGGTTAAGCATCAGTTTGAAGAGGAGGTAAACAATTCTAGTTTGTCTTCAATTTCCTCTGAGAATGTTTATGTTGGTTCTTTTGAAAAACATACAAGAGGCATAGGGTCCAAGTTAATGTCAAAAATGGGCTATGAAGGAAAAGGATTGGGAAAGCATGCACAAGGCATTGTTGAGCCAATAATGGTTGAGGAAAGGCCTAAGTATTTGGGTCTTGGCTATGGACAATCTTGTGGAGAAAATTCCATGAAGGCAATTCAAACAGTTCCTGGAGGAGTTTCATTTTAGGTTCTCTACCTCAAGTTTGTAAAGATTGTATTCATGAGGAATGTAATTGTTTGAAACATACTTTGCAATAATAAGGTGTTCATAAGCATGCACTCCAACAAGAGAGTTGTAAAATATCTAAAATAATTGAAGATATTGATGGTGTTCCGAAGGGAGCCACTTATTCATTCGCTTCACCTTCTCATGAAGGAAACAAAGGTGAAAGAGGAAGGTATAAATATGATTTCAATCAAATTTCTTTTGATTAAGTTAAGCATGGTAAATTTCCACATAAGAATTGGAAAAGAATTGCATGTTCCTTTTGTGGTTTGGTTAACCATAGTGTTTCTAGATGTTAGAAGAATATGGCCACATACAGGAAACTTTTGAAGAAAAGGAGGTAAGAAGCCAAAGGTCCATTGGACAAGGCAAATTATGCTGTAAAGAGGATGAACATGTGTTGCAATTATTTCCATGAGCAAGGACATATTGCTGAAAAGTGTTGGATTTTGAATCCAACAATGCTTCCACGAAATTTGAAGAAGGTGGAAAAAGAGAATGGCAAGAATGAGAAAGAAGTTTCCATAATTGATGTGTTTCAGGAGGATTCACATGCTGATGTCGATGTGCAATTGAAGGAAGCAACTTTAATGTGGATTGGTAAGAAATGGTTAAAATTATTATCCAATTAAAGTTTCATGTCTTTTGATTTGATACATTTCTTTGCCAATGGAATGCAAGTTGCAGGATTTTACCAAAAAGGTGAATGAAAAAGTCAAGTATGAGACTCACTTTATTGCAGCAAAATTATGTTCATTTCAGCTTTGTAAGTAAATTTACATATGATTGAGGATCTTGTACTTATGATTGTTCTTGAGAGAAAGTTGAAGAATGGAATACATACATGAGAATGGTATGTATGAACAAAGGAATGTTCATGATTTCATTGTATTTGAACATGTAAGTGTAATTGACTTGATGGTCGATTTATTTGTATTAAACATGCATGCAATGTCATATCGACTAGGAAAAGTTGATTTTGTCTCCAAGATTGAAAGGGGAGATAATGATGAAGTGTTTCACAAGAGGTACAATTCTTTCTACTTTGAAAAAGAATCATCAAGCTCTTTTTGTACATGCCTGACTTGGAGAGTCAGTTGTTTGAAAATGTATTTTTTTGTTGGCTTGTGATTTAGTCGAACATTTGTACACAAGATGAAAGAGACATGATGATGATTCACACGATGTGAATTTATGTCATCAAGTTTTTTTTTTTGCATTATGTTGTTTTTGACAAGATGTCAGAAGAAGATTTGCAGCAGCAAAAGGCGCCATATAAGTGGCTTGGTAAGAAGTGGTTTGACTTCTTGACAAAGTAAAACATACTTTCATTGGTACATATGAAAATTTTAGTTAAGTATGCATATATTTATGATGTATTCTCATGTTTTTTTGAGACACCTTGGGTCGATGATCAAGGAAGCGATGTTCAGCTACCTTCTGTAAAGATCACTATATCAATCTTTTGGGGTCCAAAAGATTCCTAATGGGGAGGAGTGATCAAATATTGATCAATGATCTTAGTCATAGCTCAAATTTCAAAGTGTTTGAAAGAGTGTCAAAACTGAGCGAACGGATAGATCTCGTCTTCCTGATTCCGGTGCCATAAATGGTTTAAAAAACCGATACCGTATGAAGGAGTTATTGCAATTTGAAAATTCTAGTAAACTGCAACTTTTGGACATTTGACCAAGATTAATTTGGTTTTTGAAAATATTAAAAAAATATATTCCAAGGAATATCCCTCGGAATATTCCCTAGAATATTCCCTTTTGGGGTAAACACTAAACCTTTCCTTAAACGTCTTTCTTTAAGTTCTGTATTGAGCATGTGGGTAGTATTCAAAAAGTGGGAAATGGTATCTCGCGCGGACAAAAAGTTGTAAATGGTATTCTACTATTTCACGCAATTAACCTTAGTGATCAACATGTAGCACAGGAAAACTACTTTTCTCGCACGCTCTCGACCTGATATCAATCGAGCAAGAACCTGCACGAGATTGTGTGACAATTGTTCGATTGGACAGGTCACATCGACGTTGGAGATCGTCCTGATAGTTGGTGGGCAAACGACGCGATATACATTGGATCAAGTGGGATAGATCGATGGTGTAGATTCCGTTATTTGAAATGCTTCCAATGCCAACATAACGGCCGGTTGCAAACGGTTGACACGCAGTTTCATGACCGCCAACTCTACAGAGGATTATCCCTAACTGCCAGGATTATACGACCTCATATGTGCACCAAAAAATTTATTGTAATGGCTCACCTCCAACGGTCAACTTGGCGGAGCGGCTAAACTTAGGTGGATATGCCAAGTTTAATTGGAGTTAGGTGCAGTTCACCAAATTTTGTAGAGTATCCTTAGGGGATATTGATTAAATGCACTCCAGGAGAGGTTTTCGACTAGAGGGAGTGAAACAAGAGGCTAGCTAGGCTAATTGGAGCCTTTTGAAGCCAATGGAATATTCCAAAGAAGCTGAGGAACTCATCTTCATAAAGACTTTCAACGCGGGAGATTTTGGAGCTCAGGGCCACCAAGGGTTGGAGGCAGTTGTAGGAGCTACCAGTATTCATTCTCAGCAAACCAACAGTCATTCCTGACTGCAATGAGCATTTTGAATCCATTTCAGGGATTTTCAGAAGCATTCAAAGATTTCTAAAGGCTGAGATGCTACAAGGAAGTTTCAAGCAGCTTAGTGCCAACCGTGGAGGAAGGTCTAGTTTGGGGATGCAGTGCTCATTTTGAGAAAATGATCAGTCTATTTTTGGTGTATGATATGTGTTGGAGACAGTAAATGATGTTTCACTGACAATTGGAGAATTTTGAAGGAGTTAGTGCCATCAAGAAGCTCAGGGTAGCTCAGAGCACTGATTGAAGGAATCAAGTCTAAGGGAGCTTAGATTTTTTTGCAGAGTGATGACGGCCATGACAGGGATATAGATGGTATTCTAAGCCCATTTGTTTAGTTTAGTAACATTTGGAGTTAAGTGTGGAACTTGTAAAAGAAACTTTGCCATAATCCCAAAGAGCCAAGTCAAGATGACAAAAGCTCAAGGAAATGTAGCCCACGATATTCAGGTGAACTCCTAGATTAAATTTGCTATTATGTGTGTATGTTTATTTGCTGCATTATATGACTGTTATATGTGTTTAATAATAGTAGAAAAAAATGGACTTAAAGCACTTAAACAGTTAAAATAAAACACACACCTGTTTCAAGTATTTAATTCTGCAAATGTCATATATAAGCTAGATTGTTTATATGTTTAACTGAGTGGGAGGTTCTTGTGAGCATAACAAGTTTTCAAACACCCATTTCAATTCAATGCTTCTATTAAATATTCACGTTGCATGTTCCTATATGATATATGGGAGTTGCTGATGACTATCATGATCTTACAACCTCATTGTTGAGGTCCTAGCGTTGGTTATATATGTCTAGTCTATCCCTTAATGTAAAATTTCATGTAAAGACCCATGTTCTAAATCATTGTAAAATTCTATCATGGACTATTGGGGTCAAGTAATTCATGTAAGTAATCCCATTATCTTGGTACATTGATGTAGATTTGGGTCAAATATGTAAACCCCACCATGTTTGGTGATTGATGTAATCATGAGTATTTGGTCATAGGAAAGATCAATTTTGGTTGAATCATAAAATCTTGTACTCTATTGAATATTTTCAAAAGGTTCATCATATGCTCAAGGGGAGAATGGCTAGTATGTAGTTCTCGTATTCATTATATTAGACCTATAGTAATTCTCTCTACAAAGGGCGAGAGAAGTCTTCATTCAACATTGGTCAACCCTTTACCCTTGATGTCGAAGAGGGAGAAAATCATGGTGTTTCAAGAAGAATTCTTGGAGAAGCTTGGTAAGAAGTCTTGGTATTTGTAGTTGTGATTATAGCTTTCAAATGTTTACAGATGGTGACTAAACACCAAATTGGTTGCCATCAAGTCCAAAGGGGGAGATTGTTGGAATTATGGCTATTGTGTTGTCCTTGATGGAAACCTACTTATTAAAGGTATCAACATTATGATTATGCCAACTGGTACAAATGCTACAGGTGATATGAATAGAGAAATGATAGTTCAGAGACAGATGAATGTTAAATATGAAGTTTGGGAAAGTATACACGGATGATATGCAGAAGGGTCATGTACATAGACAATTCCTATGAGAGAAATTCGTGTACAAAATCTGCACCATGGTAATTTGAATACTAGGATTCTTTATAATGGTATTGACCCACAGTAATGAAAGCGACAACAACTATTTGATCTTGTCAAAGAATACCAATGACACTACACACGATTTGGCCTAAGGTATTGGCTAAGGCTAAAGTTATCTAAGGAGATGGAGATCAAGGTATTGTGTATGCAAGTATTCGGTTCTCTATGAATTATTTGATCTAAAAAAGGTGTTCACCAAGGAGTAAGGAGAATATTCAAATCTGAAAGATTTGAAATATGTTGATATATATGCTTGATTGATTTACTTGCTGCAAATGACTAATATTGATGAAATTGTGATACTGTGATCTAAATGATTTATTCAGAAGTTTGTAGTATTGACAGTAAAGGTTACGAAAAATGAAATTGTGTTTGGAGTGATATTTTTTCATATTTGTAGCAGGTTTGTTCAAGCATAGTCACATACATACACAGATCCATATCTATAGAGTCACGTATATATTTTGTGAAATAATTTTTAGTATGTGCAGATCTGTATGCGGGTGTTTTGCATGGTAAGCATGTACATACGTTGATATTCCTTGTGGAAGTGATGTACACAAACTAGGTTTTGATCTGATGATTGATGTTTACAGTTGATGTTGTCTAGTTTATTTTCTATTGTATGTCAATGATGTATTATCATGATGATCTATGTCTGACAGTGAAGAGTGAGGCGACTTGATTGAATTGATTAGTTTTAATGATAAAAAAGTTTGACCATGTGTATGATTTATGTTCTGTAAATGGTTAAGAAATATGTGTTTGGTTCAGTAATCTCTAACTGGTGAAATGGCCTATTTATGGTTCAATGATTGTTGATTTAGTGTTTAGTATTCTAAGATTTGTACACAGGTGTTATATAGAGAAGGTGTGTATATACATGAGTCTTATTCATTACAATCAAGTACATCATTTGATGGTTGTTATTTTTGGTTGGTTTCTGCATTCCGTGATTTGATGCTTCATCATTTCAGTTGATTTAATTAGTACAAAATGGCTAATTAGCTACTAAGAAAATGACAAAAATTTACATATAAATGATCATTTTTCAGTTGGTGACCAATAGTAGCTAATTTATAATATCTTATAACGTGACCAGGGTTTAGTCGTTTTTAGCTTAGTCATTAATTAGTTGTCTCAATTTTATCATCTAGTAGTATATTTAGTCATAAATTTGGTCATAAATTTAGTCATTGATTTCTGCAATTAATGACCAAATATATTACTATATGATTACCCGAGAAAATCAATTAATGACCAAAATGTTGGTCATGTTATAAGGTATTGTAAATTAGCTACTAATAGTCATATATATATATGAAAATTTTAGTCATCCTTTGAAATCAATTAATGACCGAAGAAATATGACTAAATTTTAGTCATGTTATAAGATACTGTAAATTAGCTACAAATCATCGTATATATGCAAAATTTAGCCATCATTTGCAATCATAAATTTATCATTTGCAGTAGTCATTTATCTGTTTTTGGTAGTTTCATAGTCATTATATAAATGATTGATTTAGTAGTTTATATTCATTTCATTTAATTTCATTCATAAGCATTATAAACAACTAATTTAGTCATATACTCATTTTATTTGTGCTCATCATTAATCAATATAAATGAATAATTTAGTAGTTTTAGATTGATTTTATGTGTTCATTATTAATCAACATAAATTAATTAGTGTGATTTTGTGACTAAAATAAAAATAATATAAAATTGTCATGTAATGTGCATGTTCATCTAATATGATAACACAAAGTTACATATGTTAATTACAAGACTAAATAATATCAAGTGCAAATAAAAATAATTTCAACCACATAAATTTTATTATATAAAATGTCAAATATAACAATGATTTTCCAACTTAAAATTGGTTGGACTACAATTCACATGTGAAATATTGTTTCATCATTTCAAAATATTATCATTGTGTTGCCAAGGCATTGCAATTGTATTCACCAACTTTGAAAACTTGACCATAAGTCTCTATGTGTGTGGCGTATGCAATATATTGGCTCTAAGGGTATCACTAGACCGGTTCTCTTCTCTCACTCATTTTGCATTTGTCGATCCAATGTTTTTGTTCTCCTCTTTCTTCAATTTCCGCTTCTTACCATCAATATTAAGCTCCTCTCCTGAAAATGAAAGAAGATACAATGCAGAGTATAAGACATTAAAGACAATTAGCACTTGAATATAAACTAAATTAGACTGTAAAATATTTATCTGACATATATCTCAACATAAACAATGTCAATGCCATTTTCCCCCATAAAAGCAAGAAACTCGAACAAGTTTTCTTCAGTAGTGGATAGTGGCCATTATATGGCCATATGACCTGTATAAACAAAGCAAATAAAACATCAACATAGAAAATAGTACCTTAGTAACTCAGTAATATTCAACCTTCAGAGAAATATTAGGCACAATCATGCCAACTAAGTTGCATGTTAAAAATCTCAGGTTGTAGATAACTTGCTAAAACAAATAATCTAAGGTGTGATGTTTAACCCTTGTCATTTTATTCACAACAACATTTCATTCTCTAACACGTGAACTTGGTCAAGTATATATACAACTTGTGCTCAAATAACAACATGAAAGTAAACTTTTTTAATAGTCATGAAAATATTTTAACATAAAACAACTAAAAGGATTTCAATTAATAACGTGTAATACTAAAATCATATTCAAGACTTGGATATTTTTTAAATGGACATGATACGAAGTATTTTCAATCTCATAGTTAAAAGACAAAATAAAATCAAAAGAAACATTTAAAATACAATCAAACAATAAAGAGAGGATATCATGGAATGAACATTACAATTATAAAAAATTTGTTTACCTGTCCACCAGTGTCTTGTCTAGCATTCCTAAAACATTTTCTTGCCCAAAATAACCATGAGGTGAAATAATCACAACATTAAAAACCATCGGAATCCCTACTAGAAATATTTCCAAAGTCGATGTCTTAGGTGCCTAGATGATCTCCAACAACAAATGAATCATATCCAAGACATGCTCTGCATTTTCTCCCCATCCTTTTTCCTATCCCATTTCATGTAACGTGCCCACACTAGAGTCAAGTAGCAATCAAATGAAGGCATTTCCATTTTTTGTTATCTTTTATATCTTTAAAATTTGAATATGATTTGTTTCAGGAACATATTAATTCATATTTAAATCTTTCCTATCATGAGAAGGTATCAATCAAGTATATAGGACATCATAAAAATCAACGTTAATGAGGTCATCAAACAATTCCTACAATATCATTTTTTTTCTTGTTGTGATATATTGGGTAGAAAAAATAAGATATTTGCAAAAGAAAAATCCATATATTACTTGTTAAACTAAATCCTTTGCCTTTACCAAAGCGGATTATAGCTTGGTTAAACTTTGTATCCTTTCAATCAGCATCAATTTCTGCAAGATAAATGTCACACATTATTATGTCCCATTTCTCAACATGCTACAAATGATAAATTGAAAGTCACATAAAACCAATAGAAAACCCTTTTCTAACCAAAACAAACAAATAAACAATGCCTCTAATAAACCTTCACACCTCAGAAATTACTCTGACACGTGCATAGGCTAAAGGTGATATTCTTTGAATCAAATTTAGTTCATACTTAATAGGATATTTGTATGTTTATTGCAATGTCAATTTGGTGCTAGAAGCAATATATAAATCCAGGTTATTATCAGTGAAGTTCAAGTATGATTCAAAAAAATAGCATTGTAAGGTAGTGGAGAGAGAAAAAATTTCATAATTAGGCTTCTCTATTTTAGTTTGATTTGAGTTGATTTTGTATTTGAATATTAAGTTTTCTCCAAAGAAGTGAAATAGAAACATAAGAATTGAAATAGCCCTGTGAATTTTTAATCAATTCATATTATATATCTCTAAAACATCCAAGCCATCCTTCTCTACTATTTGATAGAGATTTATTGTGCATAGAAGAATAATGAATTAACTATTAAACACAATGATGCAATATATTAACCAAAGAAAGAAAAAATACCTGAATGTGGTATTTGTGTGCTCGAAGGAAATCCAATAATGGTTGCATGCTTTCTTTATCATGAAATAGTCTTGAAGATAAATGTTGGTTAAAAAGTTAAACTCCATTACTAATGGAATATGGTTGTGTTGGGAAATGAAAAGATGCTTAAGGTAAATCTCCAATACATAGTTATCCTTGTCACTACAAAATACAAAGTTGTCATCATTTTCTTATCCAAGTAAAAAGAAGGTTGAGTTTGTATTTGTGCACCTATGACAGTATATGGAAAAGAGAGCACTAGTGTACCCTAGAGCACCATATCTCTCTCCTCCACAAATACTAGTGTACCCTCAACACTATTGTAAAAACCATTGAAGGATGGCATTATTTATTATACTTAACACTATTGTATAGTGTTCCAATTACAACCGTCCTAAAGGAAGAGAACTATGGTTGGAACACTATCCAAACCACATGGATAAACTAACACTAAATACATGGAAAAAACAACACCTTGAAAAGCCATGAACTTTTCCTAAGGGACATGAATAACACCATTAACAACAATAATTACAATGGATAGTGTATTTTGTACCTTAAATAATGATAACATATTCATAAAACTAGGCATACCCATATGAATGGAGCATGACTAGATTCGCTTAATCTGCTTTGGTAAAGGTAGAGGATTTAGTTACTAAAAAAGTGGATTATTGGGTAATTGTCAGAGAATCACAATTCAACTAGGAAGTGCCCTTACCAAGTGATAAAGTTTACTAGGATAAAAAGGCAAGGTTCTAAGAGTGGCTAAGATAATGGGGTCCTGAAAGGGTTTTAACTTCACCAGAGTATGTTCTTGAAACATTAGCAAACTTAGACTTGCATTTAGTTTTAGAAGTAAAAAGAGGGAGACCTAAAATACAACTTGTTGCAAGAAAAAATATGAAGGAATGGTGTTAAAATATACCCTTATATTGGATCTGATAGATCAAAATGACCTTTTAATAGTTTTGGGGGATGGGTGATCGTAAAATTGATATATAAGGATGGAATGAAAATGTAGTCAGTAAAAATAAAATCCTAGAAGGCCTAATAATGGACACTTAACGAGATAATGGAAAACAAATCCATGATATCCACAAGGTCTATTACTAGGCCCCAAAGTAAGAAACAAACAGGGTTGTGATAGGAAAGTGCTAGTAAGTGGTCATGAAAATGTGAAGAGTATCTATATATTTCTTAGCAATTTCATCCTTGGGTATCTGGATATCCAGTGCCTTAAGAGGAAGTCAAACAAGGAACCTTCTAATTGAAACAACTCATTTGTTCCATTTTATAAGGAGATGTTTGGCTCTCTGACACTAGTTAAGGTGATGCCAGCCTAAGCCGACTATACAAATAAAATTGCATGTCACTGGTCCCAAGCCTTAATCACCTGATCCATGGTGAAAGCCTTCACAAATAAAGGTTTAATGTTATTAATTAACTTTATTACAGAAACGTTATCTTTGACTATTCAATAGTTTGACCCCTCATTAACCTTTCCATTGGGACTTTATACACCCTCATAAACTTTGATTAATCCCTAACCCTTGTTACTTAACCCTCTGGCTGTTTTCATTACCCGCTCATCTTAATCATACCATGATCTTAGACTTTGGTAAAACCCGACTTAACCTTTTAATTCCTTTAACCCACGTTCTTTCTATTATAACTCATATAATAGAAATATTACATAAAGCACATGTAAACTTACCTTTTCACTTTTCCTCGGCTTTTGCACATTTATCAATGCTCTACCTTTATTGGATCAATCGTCCATTGTTGATTTCACTCCATCAGATCAACAGTTGTCACAAGATCTCCACTTATCCTCTGGAACTCAAATAACTTTATCTCACTTCCATAAACTACTCAGGTTCACTCCTTCCCAAGCCTTATCAGCGTCAACCTCCACTACTGATCTTGCCATTCAATCCAACAGTTGTTGACTTTCCTGATCAACATAACTAATCGTTGATCCTCCACTGTTGATAAAAACCCATTTGATCCAATGGTTAACAACGATATCGGGCGAGTCACTTGCACGAAGATTACCCACTCGATAAAGTGGTTTCCTCTCTCCTCCAACGTGCTATGTGTCAGTTGATAAATGGAATCGAGTGACTCCTCCCTATTACCACTTGCCACTTTTTCTCCATTCGATAACCCACTTTCGCTTGTAAACCTGCCTTTCTTCTTTGACTAACACCCGAGCTTATTAGTGCCCCATGATCGTAGATCTTCTTCCACTGACGGCTACGACGGCTCCTGCAGATTCTTCTTCCACTAACACTTAAGTTATTTTCCGCCATTCATTCCTTGACTCCAATCTACGCAACTTAATCCTGGCCTCTTATCCGTAAACAATCGCGTCCATTCATCTTGCTGATCCAACAGTTCCTATGTATCAACACTTCACTTCTTTGTTCTTCCCTTTACTTCGTTTTTATGCTATTTCTTTATTGTTTTTGTGGTTTCGAGTTTCTTCGAGGGTTCTATATTTAATTTCCTGCAACACAACTTCCTCTTGATTTAACTCCGCTTGTGCCTTTATGCTTCCTTCACCTTCATTGTAACATTAAAGGCTTCCTCCTGTACTATCGATGTGTGTAAAGCCATAACACCTCTTTGTTACTCTTCTCTATATTTCACCTCTAATTCTACACCTACAACCTATGTTACACAAAATAAATCAAGATTACACACAATCTATATCTCAATTACTCAATACATGCACATGAACTCAAAATTGAGTTGTTTGTATTAATTAAACAAGTATTTACATAAGAGTCTTTCTCTCTCTAGCCTGATCTTCTGTATCAGTGGCCTCTATTTCCCTAACTTCCCGTAGGCTTACAATCAAACCTCTAACTCACACCTATAACTACTAACTTGACTATTTCTCTGCCTTTTTGGCTTACATTTATACAAAAGGATTCTATAACCAATTCCTAGTTTAGATCCATAAGCTTCTCAACGAAATCCTAAAATCTCTTCCTTATCTCTAAGGATCCTCTCTAATCCACAAAATCATGAACTAACTCCTAATCTAAGTTTTACAATTAATTCTCAAATCTCTCAATCTCTCAACTATCATGATTCTCTCATGTTCTCATACATTCGAGAACATTTACAAATATGCCTCATTATACTTAATTAAATCCCTATTCTAGCTTTTCTCATTAAAATCACTCAAAACCTTAATAATTGCACTAATTCAACACTTAGGAAACCAACTTCCTTAAAACACGAGACCCCTTATGTTTACTAAAATACAATGATTCTTTTGAGCTAAATGCTCCTGCATTAGACTCCCAAAGTAGAAAACATTCATGATCTCCTGATCATGTGTCTTCATATGTTGATAGAAAACTTCCAGGGTCCCAAACTTTAGTTTTTAGTTGTTTGAATGCTCTGCACCTTTGCTGCTATTGTATGTCTGATGTCTTTTGTTTCATCTTCCTCTCCTTGCCATTCAGGTTCAAGTGCTGATTGATCATGCTTCTTGCTATCATTTCTCTCATCCTAGACTGTTTCATCATCAACTACCATAATTCTTCAATATTCATTTCCAGAACATCCTTGGACTAATACATACTTTACCACTTACCGTTACCTCTTTCTCTTTGTTTCAGGTTGTTGTTGTTGTTCACTAGCTCTTCAAACTATTGTTCTTCTCTTTGAAGTTATCGAATTCTTACTCTTACTTTTTCTTTCTCCCATTCATCCTGACTCTCTTTCATGATTATCTCTTTCTGCATTGAATCCTGACTTTCTAGCTTTCTCTCCAGCAATTGAACATCTATGTTCCATGGATTAAAATCTTCCACAGAATCCTCTTCTACCATCTTTACTTGACAGCTCATCTATGCCAAATTTCCTCTAGCATCTGCAACTAAACCTGCACTCACAAAACAATTATTAAAATAAAAAACATAAGGCCTTAATGCCTCTTCATCCTTTGGCAACACTTCAGTATGCTTCTCTGATTTTTTCTCTTCTATCAGCACATCAGTATGTTGATTCAACCTCTTTAAAGAATTATCTAAAGAACTCTCTAATGTACTCTCAAGACTATCAGTTAGTCTCCCCTCCACATCATCTGCTCTAATGATGTCTTTCTTCTCTTTTCCATTGTAGTGAACTCCTTCCTCTGCAATCACACTGCCATACTCTGAATTTCCCAACAAATACTCCAGCAACTAAATTTCTCTGTGACACTTCATAAGTACTTCATCATTACTTATGATTCCTGCATTTATACACAAATTATCAATTTGAGGATTATAAGGTTCAATAGTCTCAACTGTTGCATCACATATCCGTTCTTCAGACTGAATTTCATCTCCTTTCACAAGAAATTTTTCCTATGTTGTCACAACTTTAAACATCAATGTATTACTAAATTCTTTCTGTTGCAATAATTCATTGCTTTTCTCATTCAAGAGACATTCTCCATCATTCTTTACTTCAGAGTTTTTATCTTCTGAAATATACTCTTCCATACTTTTGACAACTTCAAAAGTTTTCTCATCCTCTTCAAAACCTGTAATTACATCAAAATTATTATATTCAACAATATAATGTTTTACATTCTCTTGCTGGTTTGCATTTGTCCAACAGTTCAGAAAATCATCAATAATTCCTTCTTCTTCACCCAAAACTTCACCCTGCTCTGGTTCACAAATAGAAACTTCCATTTCCATCTCAGCCTCTCTAAGTTTTTCCATCAGCCACTTTACTTGCTTTTGTTGTAACCTTCTCTGTAACTTATGCCACTTTACTGGCTTCTTCCTCAAGACCCAACCTAGTCTTTGGTTTTCCTCAAGTATCATCATTAATACATTGAGTTGTTCTTTCATCTCAGCAATCTCTTTGTCAATTTCCTCTTGACTCATTCTCTTGCCATCTGCCTTGGCATCCTCCTTCTTCACTTTTATTTTGCTGTGTTTTTCCTCAAAACCTCTGCTATGACTATTAGTAGTCATCTTCTCCTTCTCTATCTTCATGAGCTCTTTACTCACTTACTATGAGCTGCACTAAACCATCTGCAACAGGAAGTCCTCCTTGTTTCCACTTACCTCACCAAGATTTCCTCTATACTTGGTCTTTTGGCAAGCACTTGATTCTCTATCTCTGGAACCTCTTTTGAGCACTTCTCTATACTCCTTCTAGGCTTTAAATCATCTGCACCTTCTAAGAACACAACTGTCCTATTGTATTTCAATCACAATGAAATACTAAGTTCTAACCACCTCTTCTTTCACTTAGAAACTCTTATCAGCTTCCTTCATTACTTAACAATTCTACCCACATCCTCTGTGGAATTTCCTTTGTGAGCTGCAACAATACCTCTACAGTAACAAGTCTCCTTCTTGCTACATATGCCTCACTAAGCTTCTATCCTCTGAGGTCAATCTCTTGGAATTTCTTTGGTTCTTTCCTCTGGAACCAATTGATCACTCCTTGCTCTAGATTGCTGCAATCTTCTCACCTTCTTATGATGCTACACATGCATCAATATAAATACCACACACTCTCCAATCTTCAAATCAAATTAAAATAAAAACATATCATCTCACCTTCAAGACCTGTACATGATCTTGTTCTACCATTCACCTGCACTTTGAATGGATTTTCCTCTGTTTATTTTGCATCTGCAAGTTCTGCTACAAATTATCTTTGTGTTCCTATTTTTTGTCAGATTAGAATATGATCTCCTCTTGCCTGCATACACATCTTAAAACATAACTCTGTTCTAAATTCTCAAAGACCTTTTACACAAAATTTCCTTATTCTATTCTGATATCAATTGTTTCAACCACAATTCTTCTTTGATACCAAAATGATGCCAGCCTAAGTCGACTTTACCCACATTATGCAAATAAAATTGCATGTCACTGGTCCCAAGCCTTAATCACCTGATCCATGGTGAAAACCTTCACAAATAAAGCTTTAATGTTCTTAATTAACTTTATTGCAGAAACATTATATTTGACTATTCAATAGTTTGACCCCTCATTAACATTTCCATTAGGAATTTATACACCCTCATAAACTTTGATTAATCCTTAACCCTTGTTACTTAACCCTCTAGTTGTTTTCATTACCCGCTCGTCTTAATCATACCATGATCTTAGACTTTGGTAAAACCCGACTTAACCTTTTAATTCCTTTAACCTGCTTTATTTCTATTATAACCTCATATAATAGAAATATTACATAAAGCACATGTAAACTTACCTTTTCACTTTTCCTCTACCTTTGCACATTTATCGATGCTCTACTTTTATCGGATCAATCCTACACTGTTGATTTCACTCCATCAGATCAATAGTTGTTGTGTGATCTCCACTCATCCTCTGGAACTCAAATAACTTTAACTCGCGTCCATAAACTTATCGGGTCCAATCCTTCCCAAGTGTTACCAGCTTCAACCTCCACCATCAATCTTAGCATTCAATCTGACGGTTGTTGAATTCCCTGATCAATAGAACTAATCGTTGATCCTCCACCATTTATCAAAACCCATTTGATCCAAAGGTTAACAATGATATCGGGTGAGCCACTTGCACGAGGATTACCCACCTGATAAAGCGGTTTCCTCTCTCCTTCGACGTGCTAGGTATCAGTCGATAAATGGAATCAGGTGACTCCTCCCTATTACCACTTACCACTTTTTCTCCATCCAATAACCCGCTTTCGCTTGTAAACCCACCTTTCTTCTTTGACTAACGCCCGAGCTTATTAGTGCCCGATGACCGTAGATATTCATCCAGTGATGGCTGTGACAGTCCTCTCGATTCCTCTTCTACTAACACTTAAGTTAATTTCCACCATTCATTTCTTGACTCCAATCTACGCGAATTAATCATGGTTTCTTATTGAAAACAATCACGTTCGTTGATCTAGCTGATTCAACAGCTCCTATGAATTGACACCTCACTTCTTCTTTCTTCCCTTTACTTCGTTTTTATGCCATTTCTTCAGTGTTTCTATGGTTTTGGGTTTCTTCCAGGGTTTTGTATTTAATTGTCTGCAACACAACTCCCTCTTGATTTAACTCCACTCGCACCTTTATACTTCCTTCACCTTCACTGTAACATTAAAGGCTTCCTCCTGTACTATCGACGTGTGTAAAGCCATAACACCTCTCTGTTACTCTTCTCTGTATTTCACCTCTGATTCTGCACCTGCAACCTATGTTACACAGAATAACTCAAGATTACACACAATCTATATCTCAATTACTCAATACACACACATGAACTCAAAATTGAGTTGTTTGTATTAATTAAAAAAGTATTTACATAAGAGTCTTTCTCTCTCTGGCCTAATCTTTTGTATCAGTGGCCTCTGTTTCCCTAATTTCCCGTAGGCTTACAATCAAACCTCTAACTCACACCTCTAACTACTAACTTGACTAACTATTTCTTGAGTAACTCTTTCTCTGCCTTTTTGGCTTACATTTATACAAAAGGATTCTATAACCAATTCCTGGTTTAGATACATAAGCTTCTCAACGAAATCCTAAAATCTCTTCCTTATCTCTAAGGATCCTCTCTAATCCACAAAATCATGAACTATCTCCTAATCTAAGTTTTACAATTAATTCTAAAATCTCTCAATCTCTCAACTATCCTGATTCTCTCATGTTCTCCTACATTCAAGAATATTTACAAATATGCCTCACTATACTTAATTAAATCCCTATTCTAGCTTCTCTCATTAAAATAACTAAAAACCTTAATAATTAAATTAATTCAACACTTAGGAAACCAACTTCCTTAAAACAAAAGACCCCCTATGTCTATTAAAATATATTGATTCTTTTGAGTTGAATGCTCCTGCATCATAAGGTGAAAGCTTGAGTAACAAAGATTCAAGTCTATTATTTAAAGTGACAAGCATAGAGAAAAGATGAATAGATACTTGGATCCTCTTGTGTAAGAACCCATGTTTGAGAAAAATGACAATCATAGTTGTGGTGACTAGTTAGCTTGTAATAAGAATTCATTGCATGCGTAGCATGTGCCACATCAATATTTGGAGTAAAGCATGGACCACCTGCTTGAATGGCACTGCAGTCTGCTCCCTATCCACATGCATAATCTATATTTTCTTGGAGTACTTTGGGATTTGCATTTGGTTTAGCAACATACCAAGACTTATCTGTTCTTGAAACTAGTGCAAGGGTGGTTGGTGTTACCAGTGTTGTAGAAATATGTGCAGGGGTGGTCGGTGTTACTGGAATTGTAGAAATAAGAACATGAGTTGCACTATAGATCAAAAGATTTTTTTTTAATCATTGTACGTTAGTGACTTTTAACAATCCAAAAATATTAATTCAGATGGAAATAAACATGAGGAAAAACTCAATAAACCATGAAGATTTAGTAGTTTACAATTACATAGTTAGTTAAATTTTCTCTTTGATCAAGTAAATATATTGAGAATGTTTAGAACTTCAAAACGTGAGTGTCGAAAATATAAATATAGTAGGTAAATACAACCTTGAGGTAATAAATCACAGAGGCAATGCAAAAAATTCTTGTACAATTTTTTTTTGTAAGAATCAGTGGCTTGATGAAGTAATTGGAAATATTATATTCTATTCTTCTAATAATTATCCTGATAGCCTCACCCTTCCTTGATGATTTCCTAACTTAGTCTATTCCCAAATCTGACATTAACCACCAAAGGGATCCCTAGTTACTACACAATATGTAAACTATTTTCTAAGAGTTGTTGAGCTAGTAGGGAAAAGTGTCAAGAATAATAAACTAGAATTCTGAATTGGCCTCACTCACCATGATGCTAGATGATTTCCAAATGTTATCCAAACACTCAAAGGCATTGTTGACGACTCCATATTAAGTTGTAATAGGGAAGGGACTCATTTTAAAAGTGACTAATAATCACTTCAGTGCTATCCTAGATGAGAATGCCATGAACCCTATCATGAGATTTGCTGGCATCCAGGAGAAAGTCCAAAGTGTGAGCTGCAATGATGTGTAAATAGGGAGCTAAGTCACAACCTTGTCTAGTTAAATTGTGTAATACAATTTTGTTCAATGGTTTCTGAGTCAAAAAAACAATGTTTGATGGATTACTAAAAAGAGATTTGACCATTTAAACAAACTTGTTTCCAAACATAAAACATGTTAGAATATGGAGGGTAAATTTTGAATCTACCCTATTGTAGGGTTTATCATAATCAATATTTAGCAACAACATTTCCTGGCCAGTTTCTCTAGCTAACTCCATATATTCCCACACTACGATTGTAGTAACCAAATTGAATATATCCTGAATGAAGTTGATCTACTCAACCTAGACAATACATGTAGCTACCTTCTGGGCCCTCAAAAGACAAGGGTCTTTGCTAGAATCCTATAAGATACATTCAACAGAATGATAAGCATCATGCTGCCAATGGAATCCTTAAATGAATTCATGGGGATCAACTTGATCAAGGCCTGATTCTAAAGGTCACCCATCCTGCCAGAATGGAAGATCTCCCTACCATTATTAGTAGGTCATCCCCAACAACATCCCACATCATTTTGGAAAATTCAAAAGGAAAACAATTGAGCATAAGAGATTTCTTGTCCATCTTGCAAAGAACTTTAAATAGTTCTTAGAATAATCATCGCTAAGCATGTATCTTTTTGTATACCAAACCTTGGTTGGAGTAACTTTTCGGTAGGCCTCCTTTGTAGCCTTGACATGATTAATGCAATCATACACAGAAAAAAATTTGTGGAAGTGAAAAAAAACATGGACCTCAGACTAGAACATAAGTGAGAACATGTTGAAGTTAAGAGTAATCCTTGCAATGGTCTCTTATAGGAGCGAGTTTCCAGGCTTGAGCATTGAATTAGGTGTATTGGGAGTATAAAGTCAATGATGATATTGATGGATTTCAAAAAACTACTTACCATATTTATTAAGCTGCTCATGCTCCCTTTCTATCAACCCTACATGTATTATGATGTCAAAATATTTCTCTTGATAACAAAAATATATTCCTCCTTTCTATTGATTCAGAGTTGGTTCTAGAAAGTGGTAGTGGAGGACAGTCAAAGATACAATATTAGAGACAAAAATGCGACAATCGTTGCCATTGAAGAATAGTTTTTTGAATATAACCCATGCTTCTGAAGTTTTCTTTTCCTTCTGGGATATGTCCATCACTTTTCTTAAAAGTCGAGTAATCTCTTGATCCCATCCTTGGCTAGAATATTCTTAGATATGATACAAGGTTTTGCTGCAAAATCATTAATGGAGTGGAGCTTTGTTATCATCTCTATGTATTGTATCCTTGGCTCTTTCATCTTCCTCAAATTCTAGAAAACTACAAATATTACATATTTTTTATTAAATTTAATGGAAATTTTCATTTGGAATGATGAGTTGAGATTATCATTGATTTGTGGATGACAAAGAGAAAAAAAAATGGGCATCAACAATAGCTCCATAAAAGTTTTGATATAGATAATCCTGCCATAGTACCCAAGGTTTTGATTTTGTTGAGAAGTATACAACCCTATTGGCTACCACCCCACATTTGGAACTTTCCTTTCCTTTATGGAAAATCCATGTTTTGAATTACAAATCAGCAGAATTTGAGGCCAATGTCAGTCTTAAAATACATCACTGCATATCTCTCATGTCCCTATTATTGGATTTTACCAAAAAAAATTGTCAACCTGAATCCATGCCCTCTATACCACATATTAACTGATATAGTGGAAGCAACCTGCCCATATGGAATGTAATAGGAATTCTACAAGCATTATGGGGTGTGATGTCTATGGTTTGGTGTACAATTTTGGATATTTTCCAATATATGTCTATATTCCTGTGGATGAAGGACAACAAAACACTCAGAGGTCCTCCAAGATTAATTCATCATCTAAAGACCCTTGCTCATGTCAAGGTTGATCTTGAAGACATTTCCATCTTCATAAATGCTATTGATGGGTTTTTTATATGCGTTTCCATTCTCAACTATTGCACTACTTTTGGCCTTGTTTTTTAAAATATTTTGCGTAATAATAACATCTAATCTGACAATCAACATTTCATTACTATGCAGAAAATTAATGATGTTGTTATTGGGATGCTTAGTGCAGTATTTGCATGGTATTTTGACCATTTATATGGTAAGTTTTCATTAATTTTGGGTTCTTATTCACATGTCATTTCAATTTATCTGTAAATTATGTTACCAGAAATGAGAAAATGAATGAGAAATGGGTCTAGAAGGTTTCATGGGATAAAGATGTGTCAACCCTTTTATGTAAATAAAATGTTTAACAATATAAATAATAATGTCAAGATAGGAAAGGAAACTAGAACAAAATGAAAAACAAGGTGTCCTAATCAAGTGATCTGTTCATAAGTTTATAAATTAAATTTTTCTGACCATAAATATTTTAAAAAGGAAAAAATCTTAGTCTATTGGTTTTCCTAAACCCTTTCAAGAATTTTGAAGTTCTTAAGAGATCTATGGTGGGTAAATTTCTCCATGGGGACTTCATTTTCTATTTACATTTTGCATGAGTGTTGCTAGCTACAATCAAGCACTGTATATATTCTCTACATCCATCAACTCTTAATGTCACTGATTCTTTCCAATATCAAGTGTTTTTTTAATGTGGTTATATGCCTTCAATTGGTGAAAAAAATGTTCTTTGATCTCTACTTCCCCCACCTAAGGAAACAAGTCGTAAATTTTACCAGTAATAAGTTGAAGAACGAAAGAGTCATAAACCTGACAAGTCCAATTGTCCCATTCCTCTTTGGGTTCGCTCTATCTACTTGTCTCGGTCTATAACCGTAACCTATGAGATTTTCCTCAATTGAGATAATGCATGCTTTCCTCTCCATGGTATATTTAATTTAGATATCTTTGTATCTCAATCTAGCTTATTGCGGGGTTGAACTGGTTGAAATTCTATTGTTACTTTTTCTACAGTTTAACTCTCCTATGGCATCTTTTCATGTAGTTTTTCATCTCCTTTTTTTGAATTTGGAATTCTCTCTTTTATGAACTGGGATTTGATCTATTTTCTGCATTGTATCTCCCATTTGTTTTCCATTCTATGAAGGAATTATTTGCTGATCATAATCAAAGATGCTTGCTACACATATTATCCGCTCTTTGTCCATAAAGAATCAACAAATTTATCACTTCTAGTGCAAGAGGGTATGAATTTAACAAATTTTATTTATCTATATTGACCTCCCAAGAAGAAAGTTTCTAGTGCTATGAGGTGCTCTATAAGCTTCAAAGATTTCTTGCTACTAAGATGGCATCATCTGCACACAGTAACATTTTTAATATTACTGTGACGTTTGGCCCTTCCTTGATTTCTTGTTGATCCATTTCTGTATCTGGTTGATTTATAGTTAGAACATTGTTGGGAAGAATAGGTCCCCTTTCTTTACTTCTATAACACTACTAAAACAGTCTAGCACATCCTCCTTGGTTCAAAATTTGGCCTCATCCTTATCATGCAAATCGTGAGCTTCTTCTTTCCCTATTGGCTGGGAAGCCTATCTTGGAGAGTCAAACTCATATCTCTAGGGACCACGTTAAAATATTTTCTAACTTCTACTAAGTAACACCACAAGTCATCCTTTGTTGCAGCCAAACTTAACTGGAATGCAGATTTTGAGAATATTATGGAATCTAATGGAAAGGAATGAAGTCAATTGTTTGACCTCGCTCTTGTTCATTAGATTCTAAAGTATTTCTAGAATATACAATCAAGATAAGGATGGCCCTCACCTACCATGTCATCTCTATCATGTACCATCACCACTTAGATGTACATCCTTTTCATATCGGGCACCCTTGCTGGTTCAATGTAAAGGCTAGGACCAAAAAAATATAAATCAATAAATTGAAGAAAATTGGTTGAGTACTCCAGCTTTTGTTTTCTCAACAAACCTATATTGAATTAGTTTGGATTCCATAGAATGTGATGTTATGGAAATATTTGTTTTGATGTTCAGGAAATATATCTAACATCAAAACAATTTACTTTCTGTAAAATCGACAGCCAAGGATAGATCATCCTACCAGAAAGCATCAAACCTTCGAATCCAAGCACTCATTCCAGTGAATATGAGACTATCACTAGGACTCCATGTGAGAGAACACTACATCATGAATACTCAGTTCAAATTCTTTTGCATCTATCATTCACTTCATTCATGTTTTTGATTTGCTTTTAGCAGAAGATTGAATACATGATGGAGAATCCCAAAGAAGTAAGATGGGGAAATTAATTTTCCTTTTGGATGATCCCCTTTTGATTACAGAAGTACCAAGAGGAGGATGTCTTCCTCGACTATTTCCTTGTGGTGAGAACCGAATTAAAGAGGAATAAATTATATTACCAGCCTTGATTCAACTTGTTTCTCAAAGGCTTATTTCCCCACATTTTTGGAATTGATCCAATGCATTTTGTTTAGTGATTTATGCATCGAATTTGATAAACTAATAAAATTTTATCAATCTATTGATGATATACTATAATGAAGGCACTATATAGAGTATGCTAGAACACGACTCTTCTATTTTCAAATGTAATGGGCCTAGTGGGACTAGCTCAATTCCTTCACAACCCCGTAACTCATATTGTCACCACTGTCAATGGAATGCCTCAGGTGGATCTCTAAATCTTAGTTCCATACATAATTTTCAAGGTTTCAGGAAAAATGATAATCATACATGGTGTATCTTTTTTAAATTTTTTCATAATTATACTTGGTGTCTTTTTTTTCAAATTTTAATTTCTAGTTTCAAGGCTTGATAGTACATTTTCAAAGTTATTATGGGAAAGAAAATCTTATAACAAAGGATGCAGAGGATATTATCACTTTGTTTCCTATGGAAAGAATCTCATTTCCCACAGATATGGTGATTATATTTGTACTTGGAATGAAAGGAGCCACATTTTTCTACACCCAGTCATTTGTTGCGGACAATTTGTTAAGGCCAGATGAGACCCCACGAAGTCGACACTCCAATAAGAAGTGATATATTGAAAATATTTGGGAAGATAATACCTTCTCCCATGTAATCAAAGTAAATACTATAATGGGTAACATATATCACATATTACATAAAGCCCAATTCAAAAAACATTTTGATCAACTTTGTAATCAGAAAATTTACCTTTGTTTCCAAGCTTTCATGCCAAAGGTAGGGAAATTTATGAAGCTGCAATTATCACCACCAATGAAGAACCACTGGAAAAAATCTGCAAAGGAAACTGAATGTGAAATATTTAGCAAAGCATCTTATTTGTTTCCTACATATAGATCAACAATGGCATAAATAATATCATATGATTAATCCCGTGATTTAAACACTTTCATTAGACAAAGGTATGGAACTAGATTTAAATCTCATAAACACATGCTACTTCTAACTACTCTGCCCGGATTCATGTTAAACTTCAATTTTATTAATCACAGTGAACAATTCGAAAAAATCAGAATCCATCTTAATTCCAAATCTCTTAATCTATTAAGCACTAAGAGGGATTTTGAAAAATCAGGCCCAAAACCTCTCTATATGAATCTATACCAAATCCCCCATTAGAGAAGCAATGATAAAAATTATATAAACCTTAAACCTTACCTTGCATGTCCTGGAGTACACCCATCTATCATTGTTGAAGATTGTAGATACATGCTTTGCCTCCAGGGCCTCCAGGTCTCGTTCCTTACAACCCAATTCACCCTAACAATATCCACTATGGTTATGGATCTGCCCACATGGTTCAACGCCCTTTTGGTCCAACACCCTCTCGTGCGGCTCCTCCTCCTCCGCGGCCCCAATAGCCCAAGTAGAAGCACGGTTTTCTACAAAAAGCTTCTTCATTCCACCTCCTTCACAAAACTCTCAACCCCACCACCACCACCACCACATCAACACCACCAATCTCAGCCTCAGCCTCCTCTTCATCACCATCCTCCTTAATACCCAAATTCTCAATTTTCCCATTTTTCACCTCTAGCCCAACCTCCTCCTTCCCACGATTTCCCGTTGTCACATCCACCTCCACCTCTTTCTTCCCCACCACCACCACCACTACCATCTTCCTCACTGCCACCAACTGCTCCACCCCCTCAGCCCAACTTATTAGCCTCAGCCTCTGTTAATCTTCCTAATTCTAACTGAGTGAAGCAACACAAGGAAATTCATCCTCCTACTATTGTGCCTAATCATGGAATCCGAGCACCTCCTAAAGAAACAAATGTTTCAGGAAGTGGGTGGGGATCATCTGGTTCTGCTCAGGCCAAGCCTTTGATGACTCCTAGTAAGCATATGACTCCATCATTTCCTTCTGTTGCTAAACCCCCTCAGCTACTAAGTGGACCCCAATCGGCAGAACCGAATAGGGGTGAGACAGAGGAAGAGAATCGGTTGCAGAAGAAAAGAGAGTATTTGCAGAGGAAAGAAGAAGAAAAACAATGGAGTGAAAAAGAGGCCAATGCTACTCTCTAGCGAAAAAACCAGTTGGGATCTTCTTTACAGCCAGCAAAAGTTACAATTGAAGTAACACCAAGAGGAGATGTCAAGGTGGAAAGGAAACCTTAGTATGTAGGTGTTGAGAAAATCGATAATAAACTCAAGAAACCAACCACATTCTTATGTAAACTACAGTAAGTCTGCATTAATTTAGCATGAAGTTTTAGCATTGTTATGGATTAAAATAGTTTATTTTTGACACTAAATAAGGAAATTTCATTCATTAAAAGTATCAAAACCTTCTCGGTACTATTTTCCCCTCTTTATTATGCACTATATGTTTTGAAGTGCTTGACAATCAACAATAGACTGAAGCTCAACGATTAAAATTTTCCTCTCAATAGACTACATAGTAGTCAAATAAACTTCACCATGTCTCAAATGACCGTGCTATGTAAGATGAAAACTTTATTTCATGAGCATGCCCGGGATTCATGGCTTGACCCTAAAATTTAATATCATCATAATATCATGGATTCATGGCTTAGGATGAAAAACTTTATATTATGAGAATGCCCAGGACACTTGGCTTTACATTTTTCAAATTTTCATGTATAAATTTCATTTACATGTTAAAAGGCTTGTATGAGATAGTCTTGTCTTATCCTCCAGAGATGTGGGTCAACCATGTGTGTATGTGTTTATTTTGTAGACACTGATATTATAATTTATTCCTATATATTTGTCTCCATATAGTTAAGTTCCCTAGATTTTTCTTAGAAGGTACCTATTCTAGATTGATGTAAGCTTTCTCAGAGCTTCAAATTGCATATGTTGTGTTTTGGGATTTAACTGGTCCTAGCTGCACCCCTATGGGTTTCCTTCTTCCTGGCCAATCCTTGCACTCTGAAAATGATTAACCATACCCCAACAATAATTCTTATTGCTACTAAACCATGGGAGAAGAAATTGGAAATGCTCGTGGCAATAGGCTTAATAAAGTTTAGTAGATAGTAATTATCAGTGGTAGAATTTCTTGTTTGTAGAACATAAAATTATTTGTTGTTATGATGGCCTATTTTGTAAACATCACATGAAAGTTGAAATTTGGACTGCTAACTAATTTTTACAACTCCTTTCTCATGATACCCTGTTTTATTTCATGGTTGATGTTATTTGTTATAGCTTGTTGATGATAATTGTTATAAGTTGAAAGTTGAAAGTTATGGTTGGTCATTTGAAGGAGTGCTATAAGTTATCTCTACTAGATGTTTGATGTTATTAATGTACTAAATGGTTGATGCTTTAATCCACTGCAAGAATCCATGTTTTGATATTTTTGACAACTAAATCACCATTCTGCATGCTTTATATATATATATATATATATATATATATATATATATATATATATATATATATATATATATATATATATATATATATATATATATATATATAACTCATCAGTCTAGCGAAGCAAGAGACTGTTGTTTTAATGCTAGCAAGTTTTTTACTGAGTTTGATCGCAAATGGGGAACCTCTTATGGAGATACCTCTCAATATTGGGAAGGTAATGAAAAAAGCCAAATAGATAACCCAGATTGTGAAGACGTCCAAAACAAGTTATAACATCAACACACACATATCTTGTCAATTCAATGGCTATTACAAGAGACCATTTTCTTAGCTGACATTATGAGAATCGCCATAATAGGGCATAACCATTATTATATACATTTTTTCTATGTCATATAAATATTTTTTTCCAAAGAAAAAATTCATTATAACAGCATATTATATTATACATGTTACTGTCAAAATAGACTGGTCACAAATTGCTAAACCTGACAAACGAGAATTGAGGAGACCCTCTTCTTCTTGCTGACAATAGACTAAATTGTTGAACATGACAAATGAGAAATGAGGAGACTCTGTCCTTCTTGCTTATAGGTTTTAACCCCGTACAGAAATGACCTGCATACGAATTCTAAAACACAGAGAATAAACAATGCGAGAGCATAACACATAAAACACATACACACAGAAATTTTCCCCTGGATCGCAAAATCGAGACTACCAGCTTGATTTTTCATTATGTTCCTTTCAATGTTACAATAAATATTTATACATGTCGAAGCATCCAATACCATGGAGTGAAAACCATCGCGTCCAAAACCATGGACTGAAAACCATCACGTCCAAAATCATGTGCGAAAATCATGCACAAAACCATAGGTAGGTCCACCCAACCTAATATAGGGTCCAAAAAAGAAATTCCTGAGGCACTACCCTAGACCCCATAGAGGGGGCCTACCCGCCCCCCTCGAACCCCTCAGACAAGGGGGGCTTCGCCCCCCTAATTCACTACGTGGGCTAGTCATGGAAAGAATAACACAACCCAACATTCTCCCACTTGTTGTTTTCTTTCCACAAGGGGCCACAAGAGAGCTTAGTCATTTATCTAACCCTGCAATGCCCATTGTTTCTCTACACCTAGAGAACTTCTCAAAGCTCACAAATTTTGTCAATGCATCTGCAGTATTCTTTAAAGTGTCCACCTTTACCAGCAACACCTTTTTGTCTTCTATCATATCCCTCACAAAGTGATACTAAACATGAATGTGCTTTGTCTTTGAATGGTAAGCAGGGTTCTTTGTCAAGAAAATTACACTTTGGCTGTCACAGTCTATCCTTATAGCTCCCTGTACTAACCCCATACTTGAACACAATCTCTGCAACCAAACTGCTCCCTTTCTTGCATGAGTGGCTACCATGTATTCTGACTCATCCAACTGACTGCACCTCCAAATAGGTTAAACACATACCCACTTGTAGATCTTGTCTGATCCAGATCTCCAGCCCAGTCTGCATCAATAAAGCCACGAATATCCAAAACTCTATCCAATCCTACTCGTCCTTGGTAGCACAAACCATAATCGCTAGTGCCATGCAAATACCTGAAAACCCGCTTCACTGTTGTTTAATGCTCCTTCTCTGGTTTTGACATACACCTGCTCAATACTCCCACTGCATGTGCAATGTCTGGTCTAGTACAGACCATTGCATACATCAGGCTACCGAATGCACTTGCATATGGAACACGAGACATATCCTCTTCCTCTTCTTATGTCTTGGGTTACTGTTTAGCAGATAACTTTACACCTATAGGAATAGGAACCATCACCGATTTACTATCTTGCATATTAAACCTTTGAAATATTGTCTCGACATACTTCCTCTGGTTTAACCAGAGCTTCCTCTTTCCCTGATCTCTTTTAATTTCCATGCCCAAAATATAGTTTGCAGCACCAAGATCTTTCATGTCGAATTTGGAGGACAATTGGGTCCTCAAATCCTGGATAATTTCTTTGTCATTTCCAGCGAGCAACATATCATCCACATACAAGACCAGATAAATAACACGGTCACCAAGTAATTTAAAATACACATAGTGATATGCTTTGCTTCTGGTGAAGCCAAGTCCCCATATAAATGTATCAAATTTCTAATACCACATCCTTGGTGACTATTTTAACCCATACAGAGACTTCTTTAACTTGCATCCTAGTTCTTTCTTACCCTTCATGACAAAGCCTTCAGGTTGCTTCATGTAGATTTCCTCTTCCAGATCCCCGTGAAGAAATGATGTCTTCAAATCCATCTATTCTACCTCAAAATCAAAAGTAGCCGTAACAGATAAAATTAATCTAATAGAAGTTATCTTGGCAACAGGAGAAAAAATATCACCAAAATCAATTCCCAACACCTGGGAATAACCTTTTGCTATCAACTGGGCTTTGTATTTCTCCACCTTTCCTTCTGCATTTGTCTTCTTCTTGAACACCCATTTGTTGCCAATGGGTTTCCTTCCAGCCGGCAACTCCACCAGATCCCAAGCCTCATTTTTGTGCAAAGATGCCATTTCATCAACCATGACCTCTTTCCATAGTTTTCCATCCTTTGAATCTACTGCTTCCTTCACAGTTTTGGGATCATCATCAATAATAGATAAAGCAAAATTTGAACAAAAAGCAGATGGACTATACCTTTTTGGCTGCCTTCTTTCTCGAACTAATCTTCTCACACTCGGAGTTTGTGGCTCTTCATCTTCTGATTCCTCTTCTGCTGTAGAGTCTGATTCTTCCTCCTTTAGCTCAAACTCTATCTTCTCAGGTTCCTTTGGTTGGACTTCATGTTAAATAACATCTTTCACCTCTCTGAACACCACATCCTAGATGTACACAACCTTCCTTGTTACTGGTTTCCACAGCTTATAACCCTTTAAACCATCCTTATACCCAATAAAGATGCACTTTTCAGATTTACTATCAAACTTGGTTCATTTCTCCTTTGGAACATGTACACATGCATCACATCCAAATACCCTCAGATGTGAAAGAGAGGGTTTCTTACCAGTCCATACCTCTTGTGGAGTCTTATCCTCCAACGTTGATGAAGGTGATCTATTGACCAGGTAACATGCTGTCTCCACCGCCTCTACCCAGAATTCATGTCCTGACCCGACACCACTGAGCATGCTTCTTTCTCTTTCCATCAACGTCTTGTTCATTCTTTCTGCAACTCCATTTTGCTAAGGTGTATATGGAGTAGTATTTTTCCGTGCTATACCACACTTCTTACAGAATTCTTCAAATTCCTTACTACAAAACTCTCCACCATTATCTGTCCTCAGCACCTTTATCTTCTTCTCTGTCTGGTTTTCCACCAGAGCCTTAAATTCTTTAAACATATCAAAAACTTCAGATTTCTTCTTAAGGAAATATATCCATGTATTCCTTGAGAAGTCATGTATAAATGATACATAGTACACAGACTTACCCAGTTATGGAACCTTCACAGGTCCAAACACATCACTGTGCGCAAGCTCTAATAATTTTTTCGCCCTCTTACCACCAGAGGAGAAACTCACCCTATTTTGCTTCCCATATACACAATTTTCACTGAAATAAAAATCCAGAGAGCTATTACTCATACCTTCTACCATACCTTTACCATGAAGTATTCGAAGACCCTTCTCTCCAATATGTCCAAGCCTTTGATGCCACAACATGGTCTTCTCTCCAGAGACCACTAGATTTTCCACTCCACTTTCAAGAACCACATAACTGTTGCACCCATAAACAACAGTGCTACCTTACAGCTTGTACAAAGTTTCAATATGAACTCCCCGAATCAATACTAGTGCTCACCGAACCATCTTGCAAGTATCCTTCTCAAACACTATTTTTACACCTGCATCATACAACTTTCTTACAAAAATTAGATTTCTGGCCAATGCAGGAATATTTATAACACCCGGAAGTGTTCTAACCCTTCCACCTTGCAACTTCAACTCTAATTTTCCGCGACCAATGAATCTAGCCTTCCTATCATCCCCTAAGAAGACATCACCACCATCGTATTTCTCATACTTGCATAATCACTCTCTATGGGGAGTGAAGTGAAAGGATGCACCTGATTCAATCAACCATGCCTCATGATCTACATGTGTACTTGAAGAAGCCAAGTACACATCCCCACCTTCATCTGAGGTGGTTTTCACCTTTGCAGAAGGAGCATCATCAGATCCCTTTCCTTTGTCAGGAGCTTTAGATTTACAGTCCCTTTTGTAGTGCCCTTCCTTTCCGCATTTCCAGCACACCACCTTTACAGGTTTTCCTGGAGATTTAGATCTCCCTCTAGATTTAGATCTCCCACTTGATGACTTATTTTTGTTTCTTTTCTGGGACCGTCCTCGTATAGACAAGGCATCACTATTCTGGCTCTCCATATTTTTCCGTCTCATCTCCTCCTTCAGCAAGGATGAGATTATTTCATCAAACTACAAGGTAGTTGCATTTCTACCTATTTTAATAACCAGACTATCCCACGAATTTGGTAGAGAACACAACAAACTAATGCACTTATCTTCATCTAAAATTTTGATATAAACAGACGATAACTAACTTATCACACTATTAAATGCATTTAGATGCTCTATCACCGAGTCTCCATCTTTCATCCTCATGTTATACAACTTTTTCCGTAGGAACAGTTTATTCACCAGAGACTTAGATTGGTACAAAGTCCCTAACTTGTCCCACAAAGCCTTCATCGTAGCTTCCCATGATACATTCAACAATACTAAATCTGAGACACACAATCATATTGTGCTCTTTTCCTTCCGATCCAATTTCTTCCATTCTTCATCAGACATTCCTGTTGGTTTAGTACCTGGATCTACCATGATCCACTGATCTTTATCCACCAACAGATCCTCCATCTTGAGTTTCCACAACTCAAAACTTTGACCATTAAATTTCTTGATCTCTATCTCTCCACTGCTCACCATCTTCTTTCACCACCATAATCGATTCCGCAGATCTCCCACTGAACGGGGTCTACCATAGGCCTGAGCGAAACTCCTTAGCAACAAAGGCGTCCCCTTGAAGCCAAAACAACTTTGATACCAAATGTAGGTTTTAACCCCGTACAGAAATTACTTGCATACGAATTCTAAAACACAGAAATAAACAATGTGAGAGCATAACACATAAAACACATACACACAAAGATTTTCCCCTGGATCCCAAAACTGGGACTACCAGCTTGATTTTTCATTATGTTCCTTTCAATGTTACAATACATATTTATACATGCCAAAGCATCCAATACCATGGACCGAAAACCATCGCGTCCAAAACCATGCACTGAAAACCATCGTGTCCAAAACCATGTGCAAAAAATCATGCACAAAACCATAGGTAGGTCCTCCCAACCTAAGATACATGGGCTAGTCATGGAAAGAATAACACAACCCAACATTGCTAACAATAGACTATAATTCTTACAGTCCATAGATTGTCTTGTTGTGCTTCATCTTTCAGAAAACTGGCATCATTTCTCAAAAAAGCATAAGTATCGATACTTCACTGATCATATTGGAAACTAGTACAAATAAAAAACAAATTATGACCATACCCTAACAAGGTATTTGTGACATTAAAATACAAAATCATAGCAGTCATTGAAACTAAACATATGGCTGAGCCATATGAGCAAGATAACTTAACAGTGAAACTCCATAGCATCAAACTCTTGAACATCCTAGAATTTTTTGTAGGTCAAAAAATGCTGAGGGCATTGAAAGTGCCTCCTTTGAAAGCTCATGTGATTTTTTATTCAGTTCTCTATATATGTACTTGAATGGAATACTATTGTAAATGTTGTTGGGAGGAAAGAATTTCCTGGAGAAAATGGCCCAAGCTTACAGGTCTATCAAATCATTGTTTTTGAGTCCATGTCACTTGAATCTTAGTTATGCCTTTGTTTATAGAAAATAGGAGTGTCCACAGCACTCATAATTCCGGTGTTGTATTGGTATCTCTGCGAGGGGCATAGTGGATGTGGGAGAAATGATTCTGATTTAGGAAAAAAACAACTCATGCTATGTAACTTAAAACATAGTATAAATCAATTTTTCCATTGGTTCTAACAATCTTTCAGAGGTTCAAATGGTGCTTAAAATTGGATGTTTTTCCCTATATTATTTCCAAATCTATATATTCATAAAATATATCAAGGATTGATGGTGGATAGGCTTTTTCATGCTAATTTAAATATGAAATCAATATTTCTGCTAAAGAAAGGGAAATTGTGAACAATGGAAAGACATAAGACTTCACACCATCATTTATACATAGCATATTGATAACTAGAGAAGGCCCCCTTTAGGAGAAAAATCCAGGCATAAATTAATGAAGGGAAGATTACATCACAAAGTATGTTTACAGGGAATTATATTAGAAAATCATAATCTTCTTGCGCCCTGAAGTTGGCAGCAAGAAAAATTTACTCACTCTTCCCACTACTACATCTTGCTGTGATTGCAGTTTTTATTTCCCCTCTACTATTTTCTTCGACTTCTATTGGTTTGTTTCTTGCATCCTCTCTTACTCTTATTCTCTAAATTTCTCTTCTCCCTAACAATTTCCCCCAATTTCCAACTCGAAACATATAAAACTAACCAAGTAAATGGAACTTTCTAAACCATATTTGATGACTTCTTGAGCCAACTTGACCCTAGTTGCCAAAGTGGCTTCACGGTAGTTACTAATAAAAAACTAACACCCATCATCCATCATCAGAGGAGAAATGAAGTGCAATGAGAGTTTCTATCCTAAAATCTAGGCTATTCATTCCTAGGGATTTTACTAGAGGTATGTTTCAATTTGTAATCATCTAACTAATAATTGTTCCTCTCCACTTTTGTTATGAGTTGATGCTTGTATGAGTATGGTATGTCTTCTATACATGTTATGCAAAGGTGAATTTTACCACTTACCCCCAACTCCTTTTTTGGTTAATGGAATTGATTTGGAGAGTGACTAAGGTCAACACACTGATATGTGTGAAATCTTAAACAAATAAAATTCACTGATCAAAAACTTGCAAGTTGTCATTTTCTATTTGTTTAATTTTTCTATGTTACATGTTTTCAAGTTAAAGTGTTCTACATATGGAAAATTTGGCTTTTAGGTAGATCGTTGAACTAGGAACATTGTTTTACTTTGTCCTTCTATGTAATTATCCATTTTTTCTTCCAGATGCATTCACTTTCTTGTGAAAGTTGTATTGATTAAATGGCATTCCTCTTCTTATATTTGATTAAATGACTAGGATTCCAACAAAATATTCCTCTTCTTTTATTCTGGTGTTCACGTGTCAGTTTCACTTTTTTGAAAAGGTGTGCATAAGGGTTTTCCCTTTATGGTGCTAACTATACAAGGGTTTTAATATTGTAGGCTTTAACATTTTTTCTTTCTTCTATTGTTAGAACCTTCCATCTCTAACTAATTTAAAAGGGTCAAGGTAAAGCAAGAAGAATTTTCAGTGTAATTACCAAAAGTAATGTGAGAGTTACCAATGTCTTGGGTTGTAGATTCATTTAAAGAAAATAATAGGAGGAAAATTAGTTGTTGTCATGACTATATTGATATTCTTGTTTTGTTTTGTTTGCATATTTAGAAATGAGCTCCTAGATCCAACAACATAACCGAAAGTATTATCCATCAGCACAAATAAATATCGGTAAGTCACATTTAGATTTTATTTTGTAATTGTTGAAATTTTTTACTATTAATGGATTTTTATTTTAAATATACATGACTGATCATTTCAAGTTGTGTCTACCTCCAAGTTTCAAGAGTAGAATGTATATGTATATAATGAAATACATTGTTTGCTGTCATATTCTTTTTTATCATGTGTTATGATGATTTTTAATTTGCTTTCAGATATGCAAAACACACTATTACATCTTTGGACAAAACACAAAAGCCAAAGCTATTTGTTGAGTGTGATCTTGGGATTCCCCTTGATCTCCTTGACATCAGTCTCTACAAGTAATAAATTTGAATTTTTTTAAAAAAGTTTAGAAATACGTGTTTTTTTTTTAGTGCTACACAAATTATACTAGTGACTATTAAGTGATTATGTAACTTATGGCTTGCAGCCCCCCAAACGTAAAGCAGATTATGGATCGAGAAGATGAGGAAATTTTGTGTGATGATGAAATGAAAACACCAAATAAACTAGATCGTATGAGGAGTACACCTATCTATCATTGTTGAAGATTGTAGATACATGGTTTGCCTCTTCATTCGTCATGTTGAAGAGGTTAAGGGAGGTCAAGACCACTCTTGGGGCCATGGTTATTTCAGAGTTTTGGTATTTTTGGAGAAAGACAGATCAAGTGGCCTCGAAAAGAGTGAAGAACATAGTGTTAGATGATGCTTGGTGGGAGAGGATAGATCTCACTATTAAGATCATGGAGAGAAATCACAAATAACTGGTTCAAAATAATGTACTAGAAAATGCTTAGCATAATCCATGTGCAACTTGGGAAATATAATTACTGTGTCCCATTACTCAGCCCATTTATAAGATATTTACATTACATACATGAGTGCAACCAATTGGGGATGTCATAGTAATTATATTGGATATTTTATGATAATAATTGATATGGAAACTCCTTCATAAACTATAGCAACATGAACTTGTTTTCTTTTATATTACAAGCTTGTAGTAGCGTTGTTGTAATATTCCTATTGGAAATATCTCAAAATTTTTCCAATAACTCCTGAGTTTAAAAAGAATTATTTAGTGAGGAATATTTTCAAATGTATATGATGAGCATGTTGTTGTAGGTGATATTCAATACATTTACTTGAAGGAAAAATCATCATTTAAATAGTGCCCATATGAAAAGAATTTAACTCAAGTACTGTCTTTATTAAACTCAAAATTTTATAGCATTGCACCAGAAATAACATACTTGAGAGATTATTCAAAGTCTGAGAGTTGATACATACCTATACTATGATTTCATATTGGTATATGAACCAGGTTATAATAGCAGTGTGAAGAGACTTTTGTGTGGAAAGATCTGGCCTTCGAATCCACAAAATCTTCCTTCTTGAAGCCCACGAACAGAGGTGCAATTTCAAAGTGTTTTCAACGAAATTGTTTCCAAAATATTCAAGTACTTCATTGACATCTTGTAGGTTTAGTTTTTGTCTATTTACACCAACCAGAAATGCACAGTACCAAAAATAAGACTGATAACGACTATAAATCAGTGACACATGTTTACACAATGCCCAAGACATGCATAGACTTCACAAGTCATTAAGAAACCATAAATTTATGTCTTTCATTGTGACCCAAGACATTAATATGGACTGTTATAGTACTCAATAAATAATACCAGCCCCCTTTAAACTTTTTCAACAACCAAACACATGTATTACAAGAAAATTTTAGAGGAACCTGACATTCTTCTACATGTAAATATCGGTCCATTTCTGTTGGCATGAAAGAGTCATCAGGGGGAAAAGACCCTGGGTTCAAGCGTGGAGATCCAACAATGGTTCATTGTATTCTAGGACAACGATGGCACTTTCACCTTACTCAATGGGTAAGGTATCTCACCAGAGGCATGCCACGACGAGAAATAAGAAGGGTTCATCATGGAGTCAAGGAATCACTAGCCAATAAAAGATATATAACATTACACACATATTCAAGATAACAACATACCATATAATAGACAGAAACTACTACATGCATGAATCTTACAGGACATTTCAAGATTTTAAGTGGGTCACCACATCATGTACACTCATACACATTATGCTCTGCAACCAGTCTAGACTTTCCTTTATATTAATTCAACATTACAACATTACAATACATCTCAGCATTCACCACAGTAGAATATAAGAAATACCCATTTATAGATTCACAGGTTTGTTCTATAGCTCAAAGATCCTTCTCAGCTAAGCTTCTGCATTCTGATACCAGCCTGCTGCAACCAACTATCCTCTCTACAATACCAACTTCAACAGTATTTCTAACCAACCTCGCTTCCTTATGGGCCTTCTCCTTTTATATTCTTCTCTACCGCTTGGACTGCTAGTTCCTACTCGGTTGTTCTTCCCTGCGGCTGCCCCTCCTCCTTCCTGTTCAATCGAATGCATTTGTCTTCTACTGCCACCTTACCGCAACTGCCTATTCCTGTTGTGCAGTCTAGCTGTCCTTCCTGCAAGCTAACTGCTACTTCCACCCATTTCCTTCCCATTCTTTGGCCTGCCAAAATGATCAAAACCTTTACAAAATCAAAATGAAGGCCCCAACAGGCCCCGACCACAATTCTTTGACTCATCCCTGAGGCAATTCATTTCGGCCTCGGTCAGCCCTGTTGGTATTTCCATAGGTTATTCAGTTGGTGGCTGCACTGTCAATTGCATTAGTTCTGCTGCCTGTTGGGCCAGTTCTTCTTTCACGTCGGCTAATGCTTTCATGGTGGCATCTACTCCCACTACACTTTCCTCCTTTTGAGGCTCCCCCATTCCAAATGAAGGCTCCAACTCCAGAACAATTGTCATGGTTTGCTGCTTGAATTCTTTGTACTTGTGAATGGAAGTCTCCCATCCGGAGAGGATTGCGTCAGCGCAATGAGTGAATTATTCGATCGTATTTAAAGTTAAATCCGTTGGCCGTTGGCTTTGCAGGCTGTCCCATTGTTGTCCGCTGGAGTCACAAACCTATTTTAGAGTTAGGACCTACGTACGGACCAGTCGCCACAAGTCTCTAATCACCTTCTTCATTTTTTCTTACTCTTGCTCAATTTGATCAACTTGGGCTTGGATTGCGTCGATTTGGTCATTGATCTGCTGTAGGTGGGTGAGGTCTATGCAGTCCTTTGTGCTGGTGAATAATGTCTATATTCTCTCTCTCATTGGGTAGACCAAGTGATTTTCCAGCGCTAGGCTTCCTAGCCAATCATGGACTTTGTTCATAAATATGTAGCCATCCATGAGGGCATCGGCTAGTGCTTGCTTCTTTGCTTCTGCTTCATTGATTTTATTCTCGACAGTCCTCATGAACATCTCTACCAAGCCTTGTAGTGCTAAGCTTACCATCTCCAGCTTCTTTTTCGTGTCGGCATTAGTCACTACTAGGTTCGATCATGCCGCCTGGATGTGGCCGCGACAGTGTACTAGTGTACAGGTTGTGATGTCTGTAGGCGCCTCTATATTTGCAGCAATGATCGTCGGCCATAATGATCGGAATCTCTGTGAGACCTGGTCAACCTAAGCTTGTAACTCTGTATTCGCTTGCCTCAGGTGATTCTGTTCTTCTGTTACCTCCTACAATCGCTTTGTTTGCTACTCATGCTCTTTGGCTAGATCCTCATGGATATTTTCGGCCCTATGCGTTGCCTATTGTATAAATGTGAATAACTACACCAACGACCAGTGCTGTAGTGTGTCAACTTGCATTGTACTGGGCTCAAGGAAATGCTATTGTATGGGTAGGCCATTGGTGATGGATATTTTGGAGTGTGAGGTGGGCGAATGAACTTCTTGTGACTGCGGAGTGAACTATGGAGTGGGGGTACAATGCTAGGGTTTGGGACCACTGTGATATTTATAGGAAAAATTGGTCGATACGGCTCAACCCTTTCTTCCTAAGGAACAGTGTTTGGGCTTCCCCCTTATTGTGGGTCTGACCCAAGCAGTAGTGATGCAAGTGATGTTGGTTGTGTATGGTGGCAGAAGTGGTCCCCTTTGCCTACCCTGCTGACTCAACTTCTATTTCCATAGTTGTTCGTCGTCGATGAGCAGGAGGGTTTCTGACAGGGTCGTAGAGGTGGAGGATGCGTGCGGGGAGGATTCTCACGACTGAATTAAGGCAGTGGAGGTGGTGGTAGGAATCTCTTTGATTATGGGAGACACGAAAATTGAGTGCTTGACCCCATCAGTAAGGTCGACAACCGGAGGTGATGGAGTAGTTTTTGAATTTTTAATGGTTAGACTGTGAACAACTCTTTTCTTCTTTGGCTTGGGGACTATTGTCTGAGATGGAGAGTAGGCTACTCCGGTGGGGAGGTTCATGGTTAGCGGAGTGGTGATGATGGGTGAAAACATGGTGGAACCTTGAAATTGCATGGGATAACTACTCTCACTTGATTGCCCTTCAAAGCTTGCAATTTTTCACCTCGTCTTGAACATTTTCTCCTCCATCTAAAGCACCATCTGTTGGAGGAAATCTTCGGCTAGCCTTTTCCGGCTGCATCCCCCCTTGCACCTGCTGCTTCAAGGCTTCGAACAAATATTTGTACTTCCCATCAATAATTTCACAAGCTACCCTTGGCCATGATCCCACCTCAGTGTGTAGTGCTACTACAGTCAAGATGAACCTCTGTGGCCTCATCTTGAATGTCTTCGAGTGGGTGTACCTTGGCCTAAGGTAGGTGTGCATGTGTGGGGCTCCGAACAAAATTTATTCTAAAAATTCATCCAGTAGAGTCTTAGTTATCCTTTGTGTTGAACTTATCGTGATTAGCATCAGTTCATACCAATCCTTGAAAGTCATCTCATTTATCTCTTTTGTGTTGGAATCCCTCGACGCTCTCCATGGTTCATAGCGGAGTGCTATTAGTTGTCCCTCGACAACCATCGCAATTTCCCTTTCTTTTGGCGGTCTCCATTTCCACATTGCCAAAGACATCAAAATGTACCTAGATAGAAAATTGATACTCTGCCTATACAGTTATTCACATGCTTCAAACTATTCATTAAGAACAAATGCAGACCAGTTAAGTACCTCTCCTTGGCAGTAATGTTCCATAGCTGAAATTGCGTCCAGTGTGCATTCATTTATCGTAAATTGTCTGATGGTTTTTCCTGCTATGATGTAGTAGGAAAATCTAATGTCGACCTTGTTCATCATATCAAGTTTTTCTCCTCTTCCACCCCGTTCAGTCCCATATTTTGCATAGTAGTTATATTTGTTCTGCTTTTTGGCTCTTTCTGCCTGAGCCTGGAATGTTGTGATGACTTTGTTCCCTCGTGCCAACAACCCTATTAGACGATTAATATCGTCTACATGAATGGGTTACTCTTTGTAGAGCCACAATGACCCCCTATGCATTCTGCTTGCCAGTAGTTTGGTACATTGCATTGCAGCGAATTGAGTGCCAAAGACAGGAAGGCTTCTCAAATGAAGTAAGGGCAACCTCAGTAATCCTTTAAAGGCTTCCTTAACTCTGGAAGTCTTGGTGTCGTCGTCCTTCTAGATTTCCTCTTCATAAAACTCCCTCTTCATAGTTGGGAATTGGAAACAATCCATAAGGTCATTGTCAATTAGAATTGCCTTATCGTATTTTCCATACAAATTGTCGACTAGCTCAATTCGCTCATCTAACGGATCTTGTGGAACAGAGACAATCCCCTTCGCCATCTCCCTTCGTCTCTGGTATACAATTGTTATCTAAGGCTTCTCGCTTCTGTGTTTCTGCAACTGTTCTTCAGAGCGAGCCTAGAATTCTTCTGCTATCTGCAATTGAAACTCTGTGATTTCCTTCATTATCCTACGAGTTAAGTAGTCAGGCTTGACACAACGTTTCCTTGCTGGACCTTAGAAACTAATTACTCTGGCAAGCTTCCCCATGCGTTCTAGCCATACTTTGTTACTGTCAGATGACCTCGACCTAAAAATCATGATGAGGAATTAGAAAGGACTGAGTGGGCTGCATGGAATATTAATTTTTCCATGATGGGCTTATTTATTAACTAAACATGTGCTTAATGGGAAAAGATTTTGGGGCTCTTACTTTGATAGTTGCACTATTAGTTACTTATTATGGAAATGAATATTGGTACGACAGAAAGGATGGGTACAATGTATGATCATAAAGGTTGGAAAAAGCACTTGCCTATGTGTAATTTGCTGACTATGACTGATAATTCTACTTCCTCCCCCCGACCACAAATGGGTTGTGGCATGATGATAATGTTGCCGCAACCTTATCGACATTTCACTTATTTTTATGATAAAAATCAAGACTCTAACTAGCTGCTGAACATGACTGACTAACTCTTATTACTTCCTACCTACTTGTGGGCTCATTTTCAAGACCCTCTTTATTTTAAATTTGTGGTTGATGCATTGTGGAAGGGCTTTAGGCGTGCGCCATTTACCCATCCATGCAGAATGATTCCATCCAGTTGTGCCAATCTTACTGCTCCAGAATCTCTGATTTCTATAACTATAAACGGTCCCAGCCAGTGCATCTGTAGTTTCCCTGGGAATTTACTGAATTCACTGTCATATAGTAGTACCTGATCCGCAATTCCGAATGTCTTGTTCCTGATATTCCTATCATGCCAAGATTTTTGCCTTCTCTACTCCACTGATTGATGAAACGCGGCCAAGAAAGAGGATTCGTCAGGTTCCATTAGCTGGCTAAGTCTTTCTCTTAAAGCCATGTGGTCTGTCATTCTTGTTGCTTCAGATATGAACATCCTTGGTAGAATGAACTCTGCTGGCACCACTTCATCCCTTCCATACACTAGCTAAAACGAAATTTGTTTATGGAGTCTCTTCACTGTTGTTCTGTATGCCCATAGAGTTGTTGGTATTCTCTCATCCCAGTCATCCCTATTGGCTAATATAATCTTTGTTAGACCTTTATCCAATATTTTGTTGCATTATTTAATGGTGTTGTTGGCTTGGGGATGATAGGGACTACTTTTGTTATGTTGAATGATGAAATTCTTCAGAAGAGCCTCAATATTTTCGTTTATAAAGTGCGTCGTTTGTGAGAATTTTCGAGCATTTGAACCTCAAGATTATGTTCTCGAAAATAAACCTTGCACCTGTGTTCGCTATAAAATCCTTGATGGGTGTTTCTTCTACCCACCTGGTGAGGTATTCTGTTGCAGTTATAATGTATCTTACGTGTGAGTGCCTTGCCAGTGGTGTAATAGGTCTGATGAAATCTATTGCCCATTTCTCAAAAATTTGCACTGTGTGAACAGGATTTAGAGGCAACTCATCCTGTTAAGAAGGCTTCCCAACCCTTTGACAAACATCACAACTCTTAGCATATTCTTTAGAATCTTTATGTATGGTTGGCCACCATAGTCCTACTTGTAGTATCTTTCTTGCGGTGGTTTTACCCTGTACATGGCCTCTTGCAACTCCCGCATGGAATTCCCATAATACATCTTCTCTCTCATGCTAAAGTATGCATCGCCTCAATACTTGATCCAAGCCCATTTTGTAGAGGTGTCCTACGATCAGCTGGTAATCTGCTGCCCTTACTATTAAATGTCGCTTTTGTGTTGCGCTATACCCTTCTAGGAAATAACCTATTGTTAATAATGTGGCGATCTATTCTAGGTGATCCGGGACTGCTTCTATTCTGAATAAGTCGGCATCAGGAAACTGATCATCTAACGCTCCCTGATTCTCTCCTGTCTCTAGTCGTGATAAGTGGTTTGGCCCCACATTCAGTCTGCCAGGTTTTATGACCACCTCAAAAGTAAATTCCTGGAACAACAACAACCATCGGCATATTCTACCTTCTAGTATGGGTTTGTTTACTAAGTATTTCAGTGCAGAATGGTCTGTGAAGAATTTGAATGGCGCCCCCAATAAGTAATGTCTGAACTTTTGGAGAGAATAAACCATGGCCAACACCTCCCTCTCAGTTGTTGTATAATTCCTTTCCGTCGTTGATAGCTTTCTGCTAGCATAATACACTGGGTGGTCCATATTTTTCTCCCTTGGTTGCACTAAGACTGCTCCTAGTGCTATCCCTGATGCATCAATGTGTACATGAAACATTTTGTTCCAATATGGATAGACAAGTATCGGGGTGCTTACCAATTTTTCTTTCAATATATTTAGTGTTGTTTGATAGTCATTAGTCCACAAGAACTCTTCTACCCTCTTTAGTAATTTTTCCATTGGGGTTGTGATTAATGCATAATGCCTGATGAAATGTCAGTAGTAGCCCGTATGGCCTAGGGTTGACCTTAGTTGCTTCACGTTGCATGGTGGCTCCATGTTGACGATCATCGCAACCTTTGCTAGATCCACGCATACTCCATCCTTGCATACGATATGGATTAACAATGTTCTAAATGGGACGTTGAAAATACACTTCTTGAGGTTTAAATAAATTTGCAGTTGTCGACACCTTTCAAACATAACCCTTAGTAAGATAGTGTGTTTCTTTAGCAGGATATACACAGTCCAATCATCCATGTACACCTCCAAAAATCTGTGAATGTAGTCTCAGAATGCAACAATGACAATTCTTGAGAAGACCGCTGGTGCATTCTTCAATCTGAAGGGCATTATGTTGTACACATATGACCCCCATTCGGTAGTGAATGTTGTTTTCTTTTTATCCTCCTCATCTATCCAAACTTGATGGTAGCCTGAGAATCCATCTGTAAATGAATATGCTTCATTACCTGCCACATTGTCGAGGACTTCATCACTGAAAGGTGTTGGAAACGGGTCATGCACACATGCATTGTTGAGACTTCTCTAATAACTGCGTACCCTGATTTCAGTCACATCCTCCTTGTTTTGTATGACTATTGGACTTATCCACTCTACTTCATCTATTGGAAATATGATCCTTGCTTCCAACATTTTGTCAATTTATTTCTTAACCTTCTCCTTCACCCTCAAGTTTAGTCTATATGGCATGTGCTTTACTAGATGGGCATCCAGCCTTAGAACAATCTTCATCTCTCCTATGTCTCATTTAATTCCCTTCATGTCTACTACTGAGGTTGGGAACAAGTCTTGGTACTCCTGTAGTAGGTCGAAAATTTCTCTCGTGGTCTGTTCATCCCAGTAATCCCCTACTGATGCCATTTTGGGTTTATCCTCCATCCCAATATTTTGTTTTCTCAGCTTCATCAGCAGAAGGTGAGTGCCTTCTCTTGAGGGACTTTCCCAGATGTCTCTCTCTCCTTTTGTTTCCTCAAAGGTTAGATGTCTCAATCCATCTAAACCATCTTCTTCTGGCTCTGCATCCACCTTGTCGTAGGTCATGTATTCTAGAGAGTTCATATCATACAAATATTATAGAAAAATTTCATCGGGACAACCTTCAACTAACTATCCTCGGGCGAACAGAACCCTTTTCATCCCCTAGTGTGTCTCATCATGCATTCATCATCACCACTGAATGAAAAACTGCTAACAAACTGTGCCTCCAAAACATCCCAATCTGTCATTTGTCAACGAAGTTCCTCCTATATGTACCAAGCTTGGGAATAGTTCCTAGGGTATCAATATATGTACCCACAGATCCTTCGGTATTCATTGAGCCTTCCAGTCTTGTATGCAGGCCTTGACATGCTTTTTAGGACTTGAATTCCCTCAGTACTTCATGTTATCCAGTGGTCAGTCTTCATCCTGGGTGAATCTTTGTTATAGACATTTTTGTGCCCTACAACTCCAAGCATGAAATGTCCATAAACCAAGGGCTCCTAAGTCCCTAAAAGTGTTTTTCTAACCCCTAAAGGAACAAGGTCAACAGATTACAGCTTCTCCCAGAAGTTCTCCACCAAAAACTGCTCAGAATTGGTCAAAACAGGATCATTGCAGCTGCTCCACTGGCTAGGTGCGTTGCATCTCACCCAAATGCACTGTGAGGGTGCGTTGAATTTCAAAACTCCCTTCTGTAGGGTGCGATGGGCGAGAAATGAGAAATGGCAGTGTCATTCCGCGAGGTGGAGAGGCAATGGAAGCTTCCAGAATCTTCTCCTGTGACACTTGCCTCACTGAATTCGACCAAGGGTGAGTAAGAGGCCCTCAGTCTCCAAGTGGAAGCAAGAACTGACAGAGAGAAGACACTAATCAAATCACAAGCTGACCCATCCTCCTTACAGATATCTATATATGGATCCCTCATCCCAGAGATCCAGAGGCTGGAATTTTGCATATTGTAAGGAATTGCTGTTGGTTTCTAGAGACAAACATTAGATTGTTGGGTGATTTATGCTTTGCTTGAGGTGAAGAGGGGCTTCTTTGCTGGGAGATTGATGCTGGGTCAGAACCACTGGTTGTAACTCCTCCTGGAACTTTTCTTGTTTATCAATAAAAACTATTTGAGTTCTCCTCCATGCTTTTGTATCATTGATGCTTGTTACATTTGTATGGTTAACTTAAATCTGATCCTAAGTTGTTTATGAATATAGATTCATGTCTTTGTATAGTGCTCTTCTTCTGCGATCTTGCAGGTACTTTGTGAAGCTGGGCATGCAAGGGAGCAGGTAGCTGGAGACTATCAAAGGAGAGAGGGATTGGATCAAAGAATTAGCGCAAGACACAGGTTGGTTCTTTCTATTCCTCTCTATCTATAATTCATAAAGGAAATACAAAAGTAGTTTTTCTCTGTTTGTTTCTAAGGCAGCTGTCACACCTTAGTGGGATAGAGTAGTTCTAAATAGACACTTTTCCCTGTAACAATCTTTCTGTCAATGCTTGCTTGATGGTTCCCCAGTTTGTCAGTGTGTTGCAGTGGGTTCTCCACAACCTTTCCGGTGTTACCATGAGTGTGATATCAAGAAAAGGAATCTTTTGAACTTCCCTTATTTCATTGTTTATCTTGTTTAAGAAGATTTCCGCCAGTTCAACGTCGTAGTACTTGGGATAGTCACTTATCTCTGTTCCTATCCAGTTTACTCAGCTTATCATTGCACAAAATCTGGTGTTTAGTTCATATCCTCCCTGCTGTCATGTGTACCATGCAACTTCTGAACTGGTCTATGAGCTTTGAATACTTCTCCAGCTAATGAATTGCCCTGCATTAGGATTTATGTAATCCTCCCTTCCCCACCATTAAGGTGTATAGCTAGTCCAATGTTCCTGGTTCATCCCTATCATCTATAGTTTCTATGAACCTTGGCCCTTGATATGGGTCCAAGGGTTGGATCACCCTCATTCCTTCTACTTCGAAAATCATCAACTCTTTCTTTAGGTCAATGAAAACATAGTTTTCATAGGCCCAGTCGATCCTAAGGAGTGCTGGGTATGGATCCTTATCTCCCATTATGTTGATCACCTCAAATTCAGTGTGCGTCTTCACCCCTGCCACATCTACCTCTATGTTTTATAGCCTTCCAATGGGTAGTATACAATACTGTTTTGTAGGTTTTAACACCGTACATAAATTACCTTCATACGAATTCTAAAACACAGAAAATAAACTATGCGAGAGAATAACGCATAAAACACATATACACAAATATTTTCCCCTGGATCCCAAAACCGGGACTACCAGCTTGATTTTTCATTATGTTCCTTTCAATGTTACAATACATGTTTATACACGCTGAACCATCCAATACCATGTACCGAAAATCATCGCATCCAAAACCATGGACCGAAAACCATCACATCCAAAACCATGTGCGAACATCATGCACAAAACCATAGGTAGGTCCGCCCAACCTAATATAGGGTCCAAAAACAAAATTTTCCAGGGCGCTGCCCTGGACCCCATAAAGTGAGGTTACTTGCACCCCTCAAATAGTCTGTGACCCCCTCCCCCCCTCTATGTAATCGGCACAATGAAGGTGAGGGAGGGGGCACTCTGCCGCCCTTCTAATCCCCCAGTTAACTATGTGGGCTAGTCGTGGAAATAATATAACACAACCCAACATTCTCCCATTTTTTAATTTCATTTCATAAGGGGCCACAAGAAAGCTTAGTCATTTATCCAACCCTGCAATGCCCATTGTTTCTCTACACCAAGAGAACTTCTCAAAGCTCACAAATTTTTTCAATGCATCTGCAGTATTCTTCAAAGTGTCCACCTTTACCTGCAACACCTTTTTGTCTTTTATCATATCCCTCACAAATTGATATTAAACATCAATGTGCTTTGTCTTTGAATGATGTGTAGGGTTATTTGCCAAGAAAACTGCACTTTGGTTGTCACAGTCTATCCTTATAGCTCCCTGTACTAACCCCATAATTGAACACAATCTCTACAACCAAACTGCTTCCTTGCTTGCATGAGTGGCTGCCATGTATTCTGCCTTTGTAGTTGATAGTGCCACTACAGATTGTTTCTTACTCATCCAACTGAATGCACCTCCAAATAGGTTAAACACATACCCACTTATAGATCTTCTTTGATCCAGATCTCCAACCCAGTCTGCATTAACAAAGCCATGAATATCCAACACTCTGTCCAATCTTGTTCTTCCTTGGTAGCACAAACCATAATCACTAGTGCCACACAAATACCTAAAAAACCCACTTCACATTTGTCTAGTGCTCATTCCTTGGTTTTTACATAAACCTACTCAATAATCCCACTGCATGTGTAATGTTTGGTCTAGTACAAACCATCGCATACATCAGGCTACCGACTTCACTTGCATATGGAACACGGGACATGTCCTCTTCCTCTTCTTGTGTCTTGGGACACTGTTCAGCAGATAACTTTACACCTACATGAATAGGAACCTTCACCAGTTTACTATCTTGCATATTAAACCTCTGCAATATTGTCTTGATATACTTCCTCTGGTTTAACCAGAGCTTCCTCTTTGTTCGATCTCTTTTAATTTCCATGCCAAAAATATAGTTTGCAGCACCAAGATCTTTCATGTCAAATTTGGAGGACAAATGGGTCTTCAAATCCTGGATAATTTCTTTGTCATTTCGAACCAGCAACATATCATCCACATACAAGACTAGATAAATAACATGATCACCAATTACTTTAAAATACACATAGTGATCTGCTTTGCTTCTGGTGAAGCCAAGTCCCCATATAAATGTATCAAATTTCTGATACCACATGCTTTGTGACTGTTTTAACCCATACAGAGACTTCTTTAACCTGCATACAAGTTCTTTCTTCCAGATCCCTGTGAAGAAATGTTGTCTTCAAATCCATCTGTTCTACCTCAAAATCAAAAGCAACAAAAATAGATAAAAATAATATAATAGAAGTTACCTTGGCAACAAGAGAAAAAATATCACCAAAATCAATTCCCAACACGTGGGAATAACCTTTTTCTATCAACAAAGCTTTGTATTTCTCCACCTTTCCTTCTGCATTTGTCTTCTTCTTGAACACCCATTTGCTGCCAATGGGTTTCCTTCTAGCCGGCAACTCCACTAGATCCCAAGCCTCATTTTTGTGTAAAGATGCCATTTAACCAACCATGGCCTCTTTCCAGAGTTTTCAATCCTCTGAATCTACTGCTTCCTTCACAGTTTTGGGATCATCATCAGTAATAGATAAAGAAAAATTTGAACAGAAAGTAGATGGACTATACCTTTCTGGTTGCCTTCTTTCTTGAACTGATCTTCTCACACCGGGAATTTGTGGTTCTTCATCTTCTAATTCCTCCTCTGCTGTAGAGTCTGATTCTTCCTCCTTTAGCTCAAACTCTATCTTCTCAGGTTCCTTTTGTTGGACTTCATGTTTAATAACATCTTTCACCTCTCTGAACACCACATCTCAGTTGTAAACAACCTTCCTTGTTACTGGGTTCCAAAGCTTATAACCCTTTAAACCATCCTTATACCCAATAAAGATGCACTTTTCAGATTTACTATCCAACTTGGTTCGTTTCTCCTTTGGAACATGTACATATGCATCACATCCAAATACTCTCAGATGTGAAAGAGAGGGTTTCTTACTAGTCCATACCTCTTGTGGGGTCTTATCCTCCAATGCTGATGAAGGTGATATATTGACCAGATAACATGTTGTCTTACCTGCCTCTACCCAGAATTCTTGTCCTAACCCAGCCCCACTAAGCATGCTTCTTACCCTTTCCATCAGTGTCTTGTTCATTCTTTTTGCAACTCCATTTTGCTTAGGTGTGTATGAAGTAGTCTTCTACGTGCTATACCACACTTCTTACAAAATTCTTCAAATTCCTTATTGCAAAACTCTCCACCGTTATTTGTCCTCAACACCATTATCTACTTCTCTGTTTGGTTTTCCACCAGAGCCTTAAATTATTTAAACCTATCAAAGACTTTAGATTTCTTCTTAAGGAAATATATCCATGTATTCCTTGAGAAGTCATCTATAAATGATACATAGTACATAGACTTACCCAGTGATGGAACTTCATAGGTCCAAACACATCACTGTGCACAAGCTCTAATATCTGTTTTGGCCTCTTACCACCAGAGGGGAAACTCACCCAATTCTGCTTCCCATGCACACAATTTTCACTGAAATCAAAATCCAGAGCTATTACTCATACCTTCTACCATACCTTTACCATGAAGTATTCGAAGGCCCTTCTCTCCAATATTTCCAATCCTTTGATGCCACAACATGGTCTTCTCTCTAGAGACCAATATATTTTCTGCTCCTCTTTCAGGAACCATGGAACTGTTGCACCCATCAACAATAATGCTACCTTGTAGCTTATACAGAGTTCCAGTTTGAACTCCCCGCATCAATACCAGTGCTCCCCAAACCATCTTGCATGTATCCCTCTCGAACACTATTTTTACACCTGCATCATCCAACTTGCTTACAGAAATCAGATTTCTGGCTAATGCAGGAATATGCAGAACACCCGGAAGTGTTCTAACCCTTCCACCTTGCAACTTCAACTTTACTTTTCTACGACCAACGATTCTAGCCTTTCTGTCATCCCCTAGGAAGACATCACTGCCATCATATTTCTCATACTTGTAGAACCACTCTCTATGGGGAGTGAAGTGAAAGGATGCACCTGAGTCAATCAATCATGCCTCATGATCTACATGTGTACTTGTCGTGGCGGAAAAAGTCGTTTGTGCAGACACAACTGACCTCCCTAGGAGTCTAAACTCTCTAGCGACAAACAAGACAAAATGGAGTGATCTTTCTCTAAATATACCTTTTAAAACATGAAAACTACAAGTGTTTAGGCTTACCTTATTCCAAAACGCTGTTGTTGTAGTCCGTCCTTGCCGATCCGGATGAGCTCCTCCTTCAAGTCAATTCCTGCAACCACAAACAATCAAACAATTACCAAGCACTTGCATTTCATATAATAAAACATATATTCAACATGCAGACCAAGGAACACATGAAATAACTCATTAACACAAGCTATTGAGAAAAATAAACCAGTTTGTATTAATAACGAAACAAAGAAACTCTTACAACCTGGCCTTGGTGTTGTGCAAGTTCCTCCCAGGGTCCATCAAGGGTTTTCCTCTACTTTGACAAAGCTCACCCACTTCCAAGTAGAATCAAGCAAAGACAATCTCTCCTCACAAGGTTCTAAATGGGAGTCCTAATTCCTGCAGCATTTACCCAAAGAAAATGTATAGCTCCAACCTCTCCTCCCTCTGGCTCAATGTCTTTATTTATAGTGCTGTAAAGAGGTTATTCAGGTCCACCATCAATGGGATAATCCCCCTCTTTGGGTGGGATAGCTCCCTTATTGATGGGATAAGTTCCTCCTTAATAGGGATACATGAACCAACTGGAGGCGCATCCATTTCGTCAAACCGACCTCTAGAAAGTTCTAGAAGTAACCACAAGTAACTTTTTTAAGATGAAACTCGCGCATTTTGCCTTTTACAGATGGACGCACCTGTCCCTTAACATACAGAGCGTCCAAGGACGCAACTTTTGTGAACATTGTGAGCGTCCCCGCAGGTAAGGCTAGAGAGAACCTGCGACCCCAGAGATAAACACATTTTTTACAAGACTTTCTCTCTTCTTTGAGTTTGAGATGGATAGCAGAGGCATAAGACTTGCCTAAGAGGGTAGCATGACTGTTGATTTGAGCCATACTAACTGTAAGTAGTCATGGTGACATTTTTTAGTGTAACAGATTGCCCCCTAAAGTGCGAAGCCTGGAATAGATTAGGGTTTTGTAATTCTAGGAAGGGTGAAGCGCTTTATCATTTCAAGGATTGTCTTGTGGATGACCTGGTTGGAACCTGCAATTTTCAACACTAAATACATGTATAAGATTATATCATCACTGAGGTAGGCATTCCCATACTCAGATTCAAAACTTTAACTAATGGACTAACTATTCTGATACAGGAATGATCTTGCAGTACATCATTTTTATAGACTTTTGTAGACACAGTATGGACGCAGCCATCTGTTTATGATTAGTCTACATAGATAATGAATACAAAACTCCTCGCAGCCTGGATGGCAGAAACTAGATCCAGGGTCTTCACTTCTACTTCCCGAATTGGTACGATTCTAGCCATGTGATTAAATGATTTGATGTCGAACATGTTAGAAACCACTTGATTACCAGTCGATGATGTAAACTGTTAACAAGCGTGAGAGAGACCACCAGTAATGTCAATGGTTCTCAAAGTACCAAGCACAACCCGTGAAATGTGAATAGATGTTTTGATGTCGAACACTTCACGGAATTCTTTGATCGAAAGTCAATGATGTAAACTGACGTCAAAGGCGAGAAACCTGCCATTGATGCATGTAGACTTCAAGGTACTGTCGATTCCTAAGTCATCTTTCTAGATAATGTGTCGATGTCGATAGAAAGCGACCCGTTGCAGGCAAGCCTGCAACACGAAATCATTGTTCAAGTTGAAGAAATGTTGCTGTAAGGACTGACTCAGGAATGGTCAAATGGATGACAAGTATTTTGCAGATGAAAGTTTTGCTTGCAGACCTCTTGAACACATAACGACACGACAGATGGCTTGGTGACGAATAACTCAAAGTTAATCCCCGGAACCCGGTTAAAGACTTTCAAAGTGGTTTGGTCAACTGTGAGGTAAAAGATTTCCCAACCCAGGTGAATGAAAAGTGTCGTGTTCAAGAGTGGTAATAAAGTTTCTTTTGAGACAAAAGGTAACAAACAGGTTCATTCTTCTCTCTTTTCCCCCACCATTTCTGGCAAGTACCTCTTTATTTTTAACAAGCTTGAGGAGGATAACATATGCTTGATTATAAGCTCATCCTTCGGACGAGTCCAACCTAGTTTAAATTCGAACCCTAGGAAGGAGTGGTTCGTTCCTGTTTGTAATTGAACAGGTCCTTTACTGTAAAAGTTTAACGAGCCCAGTATAGGAGAAACTCGGCGTTTTTCATTTTTAGAGAGTCTGAAAAACAAAAGGAGACTCCACGTTGAACTTTTTCGTATATTTGTGTCCCTCAAGCCCGAAAAAGTATAAAATAATACCTGGGGGAACCGCTTGATCTTGCGACCAAGGAGTACTTTCATAATAGTGTCGTTGACCTGAAAAGTAAAAAGCGATCAAGGACACGTCGTTTTATTTCCTTGTCGAATTTGAAACGACAAAAACCCGGCAATCTTTTCCTGATTTTGCGGTCAGAAAAGAGCTAAAAGGGGACCGTCTTTTAATTCCGTTTTATCGAGTGTAAAAGAAACGCTCGGCGATCTTTTCATGTTTTAGGAGTCAGAAAAGGGCTTAAAAGATGACTCTGATATTTTTGTTTGTGAAAAATTACAATTTCCCTCGAAATCCCTTTGTCCTGCACAAAAGCAACACATTACTCATACCTGTTTAAAATAGGCAAAAATACATCGAAAAACACCTTTTCATGGTAAAAAATGAACTAATTCATCCAAAAAACCTATAAAAAGACCTTTTACCATGTCATTTTTACCGTTTGATTGTTGAGGTTGAAAAAGGAGCTTTTGACAAGAAACTTCCCGTGGTCGCTGCGGAAAATCCGACCGTCGGAATCGAACGCTGTCTTATCCAGGTATTTTACACATCCTACTCTGCATTTCTATCCATTTTAGAATCAATTTTTAGGTCTTAGTTTCATTTTTTGGGGGGGTTTTGGTTTTGGAATGCGCTTCTCAGCGGACGCGGGTGCCCTTCGGGTGACCCACGTCCCCCGACTTTTTCTCATACGCTTCTCAGGCCAGCCGCGTCCGGGCGCCCTGTGCTACAAAGCCGGGGTGCGTCTTCCGAGAAGTGCGTATTTCAAAACCCCAACTCCCTCAAAAAACTACCAAAAATTCCCAAATCAATTTCTAATTGCTATTTTTGATGTGCAGGGTATTAACCATGTTAGATTGGAGAGAAAGAGAGCATGTAGAGGATGATGAAGTTGCAATAAATCATCAACCTTCCCTGGATGCCCTAAGAGCATGCGGATTATACAAATATTGGACCATACCGGGCATGAGAGGCCAGGTAAGATTCTTGGAATGGCTGGTTGAGCGATGGAACGTTCAAGAACAATGCTTTTATATAGGAGGGCACCAGCTCGAGATAGAGCCCTCGGATGTATACTTTCTCACTGGCTTGCCGAACAGAGGTGAGCAACTCAGTCTTGCGGGGACTAGGCCGGGTGGCCAATCCCTTGATAGTCTCCGCGACGAGTGGTGCACACCTGGGGCTCACCATTCAAAAGGCATAGAGATAAAACACATCACTCTGCCTGAACTCAAAGTCATAGCGTTCACGGTTACCAGAATTTGCGGCGCGGCCGCTTTACACATTGCTTCCGGATCCCAAATGCGGATGGCAATTGACTGTTACCAAGGCACCATTTTCAACTGGTGTGAAGCTGTGTCGGCTCATATGAAGAGCCAACTGACCAAGGCAAAGAACGGACGACTAAAAACTTTTGGATATGGGCCTCTAGTCGTGAGCTTTGCCTTGGAGAGAGTTCCAATGCTGATCCCTCAGCAACTCACTGTTGATATCTTGGGTCCTCGGGAGCCAAGGCTGATACGATGGGTTGCGGTGATGGCCCGGCATCCTGACGAGGGTGCGACAGTGGTTCGATTCTCAGATAGTTACTTTCACTGGTTAGAGGACCAGGTTTTTTCGATACAGGACTTTCCGTATGCCGGAGTGGATTTTAGAGGTGATCCGGACATGGTTCTTCCACCGGGAGAACAATGGGATGACAGAGGTACTTTTATTTTCACAAGTTCTCTAATTATGTATTTTTTTATTTTTCATATATATCGTCTCAAAACTAACAGTAAAATTTTCAAAATGCAGATGTTGGTCCACAGCGTCCAGCCAACCTCCGGCCTTTTGATAGACTACATCCAGTTGCACCGGTACCGGCCCCACAGGACGCGGCTGCAGAAGTACTAGCTGAGTTGGAGCATGATCTAGAGCGTCTCACGGCAGATATACCTGAGACTACTATGGATGACATTCCTACCCGGCTTCAGCGCTTCGTAGTCGCGGTCCCTGGACCGTTTAGGAGATTTTTGCGTAAGGTAGCCCGCGCAGTGGTGTCATACAGAGAGCACCACCAGTGATTGACTAGTCACTTTTGTAGTCACATGTGACATTTTTACTTTTTGTACTATCATTTTGCCGATCATAAGGTGTTTTCAACCTATGATCGAAGACGATGTATATATTTTTTGACACACTTCTATCTATATATATCACTATTACCGGCTTATCTTGTTTAACATATGTGATGAAATGTTTTTTAAATTTACTTGCATGATTATCGTAAATGTCTGTCCAACATTCGAGAAGCAATTGCATCTGCTAATGTATTCAAAGACCTTGGAATATGTTGATATTCAATGTAATCAAATTCACGTTCCAAGAGACGCACTCTCAAAAACAACCTTAATAACACAGGATTCCTAATGGCATAAACTCTATTAAGCTGTAATACAACAAGTTCAGAATCTAACCTCACTATCAAACGTCGAATTCCAAATGAAATAGATTCGGATAATAATTCAATCACTGCACTGTATTCTGCAATGTTGTTCGTTGTTTGACCGAGGCTTACCCCATGCATAGAAACTAACTCGTCAGAGGGCGAATAGATAACCCAAGCTGCGGAAGAGATGTTCCGTGTACTACGACAAGCACCATCAGCAAATCCAATGTATGTTTGGAGAGGCGTCGACATCTGCAATATCAAGAGTAAAACCAAGATAAGCCAGAATAACGACGAAAAACCACACTCTCTAAGCTAAGCACACTGACTAAACTAACACACTTGCTAGCTAGAAAGAAAATCTAACCTATCTAAAAATTTCTCCATACCCATCATTTAAGCATAATACCTCTTTAGGTAAAGTCCATTTCTGGGTTTACCCAAAGAGTCCCCATCAAAGTCAACTAGCTCATAAGCCCCTTTTGCTAGCTTTCGCTTTACAATGTAGGGCCCATGCCACATGGGAACGAATTTTCCAGCACCTAGCTTATCGTTAGCTTGATCATATAATAGTACTAGGTCTCCTTCCGAAAAACTTCGAGGGGTTACATTTCTATCATACTGAGCTTTCATTCGTTTCGCGTGAGTCTCGATTGCCAATGTAGCGTCACGTCGAGTCTCATCTAATTTAGCCAAGTACAATAAACGTTTCTCCTCTTCGGAAGTAGCTGGAAGTAATTCGACAGCCATTTGAAGTGATGGGATTTCGCATTCAATGGGTAACACAGCTTCTAAGCCATAAACTAGCTGGAAAGGAGTGAACCCTGTTGAATTTTTCACTGAGGTTCGGTATGCCCATAGCGCTAAAAATAACATGTTGTGCCAATTCGACCGATGAACACCAATGGTTCGTCGGATCATGATAACTAGAACTTTGTTGATAGACTCAACCAAACCGTTGGCTTGCGGATAATAAGGAGTAGAGCTATCGTGGCGCAAACCAAGCTGGCTTGTAAGCTCAGTCATCATGACGTTTCGAAAATGGCTCCCATGGTCAGTAATGATTGCTTGTGGGACACCAAACCTAGTTATGATATGATTGAATACGAAAACTGCAGCTGTTTTGCCGCTTGCGTCGAATGTAGGCATCGCCTCGGCCCACTTAGTAAAATAATCAACCGCAAGGATGATATACGCATGCCCCCCGGCCGAGTGAGGGTTACAAGTAATAAAGTCGATACCCCATTTGGCGAATGGACCAACGGCAATTATAGGGTGGAGAGGAGCAGGTGGAGCGCGCATCTTGCGATCAAACACTTGACAGTTGTGGCACTTCCTGACTGCAATGATACAATCTTTAAACATAGACGGCCAGAAATAGCCAGCGCGCAACACCTTCTGAGCTGTGGCATACCCAGACATATGACCGCCACATGCTCCAGAGTGACAATCATTCAAAACCCTCTCAGCCTCTTCGTGAGTTAAACAACGTCGAAAAACTAAGTCTGCCCCCCGGCGATAAAGTGTATCTCCAATAATTTTGTATGGCTGGGATTGAAACCGAATTTTTCGACGTTCCGCTTTGGAAGCTTCAGGCCGAAAGGTTTGGGTTTGGAGATAAATGATTATATCCCCGTACCACGGATCTACAGTACTGATAAGAAACAAAGATTCGTCCGCAATGGACTCCTCTGCCACAGTCTCTGTGTCAGCACTCGGGAAATCACACATCAATTCCGCAAAAACTAAGGATTTCTTAGACTTGGACTTCTCGAACTCCAAGTCGAACTCTTGCAGGATGACAATCCATTTAGAGTACTTGCCCCCTAGCAGTTGTTTTGTCAAAATATAAATCATAGGGTTGCAATCCGAAATAACTGTAGTTTTGCGGAGAAGAATGTAGTGACGGAAACGCTGGACAGCTTGAACGGCTGCCAGGGCCAATTTCTCCACATGCGAATATTTTAGCTCAGTGGGATTCAAGGTCCTACTAAGATAATATATCACATGCTCCGCTCCGAATTCATCTTCTTGAACTAACACCATTCCAATGGTGGAATGCGAAGCTGCGAGGTATAAGAAGTAGTCTTGGTTGTAGTTGGGAGGATGCAATAACGGTGCATGGGTCAACGCGTGTTTAAGTGCATCAAAAGATTGTTGGGCAATCTCGTCCCAAAAGAATTGTGCATTCTGTTTCAACAACCGTGTAAAACCTTTAGTGACCTCGGCGTAGTTTGGGATGAATCGGCGTAAAAAGTTCGCTTTCCCTTGCAAACTTTGGAGTTGGCGCAAACTCGAAGGAGGAGGCAATTTGATGATAGCCTCGACTTTCGAGGGATCGACGCGAATGCCGGCTTTTGAAACAACAAATCCCAGCAATCGACCTGTTTCTATACAGAAAACACACTTGTGGGGATTCAACCGAATTCGATAATGCCTACACCTCATAAAGATTGCTCGTAGGTGGACAAGGTGATCAGCTCGATGTAAAGAATGAGCAGGCAAATCATCGAGATAGGGTTGCACAATGTGCTTGATGTCATGAAATGCATAAGACATCGCCCGTTGAAAAGTGGCCCCGGCATTCTTAAGCCCAAAAGGTAACTTGCAATAAGCAAATGTCCCCCATGGACAAATGAATGCCGTTTTTGGTTGGTCGGCAGGTAGAATATTGATTTGATTATAGCCCGAGAAACCATCCATGAAGGAAAACATTTCACTTCCGGCACAATCATCAATAATTTGATCGATATAAGGCGTAGGATAGTTGTCTTTTGGACAAGCTCGATTTATATCCCTATAGTCGATACAGATTCTTATTGTTCCTTGTTTCTTATTGACCGGAACAATATTCGATACCCAATCCGTTAACGGGATCGGATAAATGAAACCTGCTTTCAACAGCTTTTCGACTTCTGCTTTAATCGCAGCCGCTTTTCGAGGGTGAATTTGACGCAACCGTTGCCGGACGGGTTTAGCATCCGGGTAGGTCTTTATTTCATGAACAACAATGGCAGGATCAATTCCCGGCATTTCCTCGTAAGACCAGGCAAACACGTCGCGGAATTCTTGGAATAGGGCCTTGTAAGTTTGGATTTCTTCTTCAGTACATGCGGCACCTATATGAATGTTTTCCTCGATTCCGGGCTTCACTGAAATATCAATGGGAATAGTACGAGAAATATTCCCTAAATTCAACTCTGAATCAGAATGTTTCGTTGGATCCTGAGCGTCTTTGACATATTCAGCGGTAAAGATAGATGAAAAATCATTTTCAAATGCATCATCCTTAGGTAAAAACGAAGATCTGTGATGGAGATCCTCCCATGGTAGATCATCTACACTTAGGATTTCGCGAAGTTGTTCGTCAGATGACACGACTTCGGGAAACGTTATCCGTTCTAAGGGTGAGGTGAAAAGTGACTCTTCACTGACCACATTCATTTGGTCGACTTCGGTTGAATGAAAGTCGGTAAAAGACATGAGAGCTTCATAAGCAATTTCATATGGACTCAAAGGCATAGCATCACCGAGTGAGTCTATCTCAGAGTCAGATGGGACGAACCAAGGATCATCATAAATAATGTTTTCTGATGTAATCATATGAATGGTTGCAAACGAAGGATCTGCGTTGAGTGGAGGGAGAGGAAAAGTTCCCAGTAAACCGGAATCCTTAACTAAACCTACACCAACGTCCCTATAAGGGATTGTCGTCTTACCAACATGCTGGATACTCTCTGAAGAGGCTGGGTCGGATGAAAAGTATGTCAGCTGATCAATAGTCACGATCTTACCGTTATGTGGAAACTTAATTACTCTGAAGACCGATGAAACGACCGCTGTCATAGCATATGACCAACTTCGACCCAAAAGAAGGTTGTAGTCTAGAGGGGCATCAACCACTTCCACATCCAGACTAACGGTTTTACCTTCAACCCCTATAGGCAATTCTTGTAGAATACCAAACGGACGGAACCCACGGCCATCAAAGGCCTTAAGGATGGTGGGGGATTGGTTCAACGAAGGAGAACCAAGCGATCTCCAACATTGAATCGACATAATACACGTAGAAGCTCCCTCATCAATCACAGTCCGATGAATAGGCCTGTTTTTGACTATCACTGGAATTTGGAAAGCCATTTGATGGGGGAGACGTGGTGTACTATTTTCTAGATCAAAGATCATTAGGTTCGGGTCCTGAACATCGACAGCTCCGATAGCCGACAAAAGCAATTTCCGTTGTGCTGGGCATGATTGCAGCACTTCGAGTGCCGACATTGCTGAAGGTGAAACAGCTAAGTCCTCAACAATGTTGTAATTCTGGGCTGCTCTCGCATGTGGATTGAAAGCAGACCTTCGAAGTACACCCTTGGCGGGCGGCTTAATCACTAAGTCTGGGTTAGGTTTTTCGATCTGTAGTGGATCGGAACCAGGAGCTGAGGTTGATGGGTTAGAGTGAGAAGATTCTGCTTCCTTGCCATCAACAGGAGCCTTACTACCATAATCTTGCGATCGAGTCGCAATCCTCACATGAGACATCATCAAAATGGGTTCTTCACTGGCATTCGAAGAAGAACCTATCATCTTATTCTCCTGCTCTGGAAATGGATTCTTTAACACAGCAGGAGTGGGAGAACCTTTGACTATTTTTACAACCTCGGCCCGATGAGGGCAATCTCTCGTAAAATGATCCTCTTCACAAATAAGACAAGGATATCGAGGTTTGCGTTTTTCGTCATTGGTTTCCGACTTTTCAGTTTTCTCCTTTGGAGCCTTGTCTGCTTTAGCCTTCTTCTTTCCTTTCTTCTTTCCACCGTTTTTTGATTTGGCCGTAGATGACTCTACAGCGTGAATGTCGGCGGTGAGTTCAGGAGAAGACTCTCCTGTCGGAGAATCAGGCAAAGTGATAATTGGAGTAGTTGAAGCCTTGGAAGACTTCTTCTTGCTCTTCGTAGTCACGATACCAATCATACCATCAGCGGCATGAGATCCCGAAGGAGCAGCAGCGATTTGATTCGACTTTGGAAGATCCGGAATCTTCTCGTGTAACGTACCCGACTGAGTGTAAACTAAGTCAAGGTATTGTGCCTGAGCAATGACTTGCTCCTCAGTAACTACTCCGGCCTTAGCTACATCTTCAGTAATCTTCGGTAATAATGATTTGACAAACCATTCAGCTAAGATTTGGTCCGGGATAAAAACTTTCACTAATCTCCTTCGACGTCTCCACTCATGAATGTGATCAGAAATATACGTGGACGTCGATTGTTTTAGTGAAGTTAATAACTCCGTGCCGTTATCGTATCTGACTGGCAACTGAAAGTGAGTTAAGAACGAGGTAGCTAACTGGCTAAAGTTGTAAAAAGAGGCCCGTGGTAACTCAATGTACCACTTGGCCGCGAGACCAATGAGTGTACGCTGGAAAAGACGTAAGCGGATGGAATCATCTGAGATAGAATTCGAAGCACACCAGAGGTGGTAAGTCATCACATGATTGGACGGATCCTCTCCAGACTTACCTTCGAACTTGGGTATATCGCTGGGCAACTTATTTGGCATTGGCGGCCAGAACTGAAGATATTGAATTGGATCGTTCGTTAGGCGCGTCAAGTCGGGTAAATCCAAAGTTGCAATAAACGGTAACTGCCGGTTAGGATCTCTAAAACTCTGGGTCACAATACCAGCCCCAGGAGGAGGATATCCAGGATAACTAGGAACAGGAGTCGCATTTGGGATATTATATCCTCCTGGAAAACCAGGATTAACCGGACCGTACTGGGGTTGTTGAGGTTGTTGATAAGTGTACCCAGGATACGGTTGATACTGGTAAACCGGTTGTTGGACAGCTTGCCCAGGTTGGTACTGTCCCTGGTACGGAGGTTGAACAAATTGAGGTTGAGTAGTTACAACCGTACTTATACCAGGCTGACCTACAGGCATCTGGACCGTGGTTTGAATCGTAGATCCAGACAACGGTAAAGATGTCTGAGGTGTGGTAACAGGGACAGTAGAAACTGGAGCCGTCGATACTCCAGAAGTAAGTATGGTAGATGTAGCGGTAGTTGCAGCAGCCGTTTGAGATGGAGTACTAGGTGCAATTGACGGCTGAGTAACTACCGAAGCTACAGAAGTTTGAACATTTGGCTGGACAGGTTGCGGTTGCTGGGTTGGACCAGAAACTACGGGTTGTCCAGCTTGAGGAACCATCTGTACACTTGGCTGCAACACCTGTTGACCCTGTGATGGATCCCACACTAACATTCCAGGGTACTGACCCGTAACAGGTTGAGGATACTGAGATCCATAACCAGATTGAGGGTAGGATTGATAATTGTAAGGTGCAGTTCCCATACTTGGAACATATGACTGACCTTGAGGCGGTTGATAACCTTGACTTGAGTATTGACCTTGAGGTTGATAACCTTGAGGTAAATACTGATACTGGGGTTGACCTTGACCTTGAGGTTGGTACCCTTGAGGTTGATAACCTTGGGGTTGATACCCTTGAGGTTGCCATCCTTGGGGTTGCCATCCTTGAGGTTGATATTGATACTGAGGTTGACCTTGGGGTACATATTGAGGCTGAGGTTGACCTTGAGGCAAGTATTGCACCATAGGTACATACTGACTTTGAGGTTGCCCCCCAGACACGATTTGTGTACCTTGAGGTTGCCCCCCAGGCGTTAACTGCGGTTGCCCCCCAGGCGGTAATTGGCCACCTTGAGGTTGGGAAACGGGAACTGAACCTGACATCATGTAAATGTCTCCTACACCCAATGGTATATTACCACTGTTTCCAGCAAATAACCCATGATCAACAGGTTGAGGAGATGCCCCCGCAAAGGTACCAGAAAGTGACTGATACCCAGTGGGAACAGAAGGACCGCCGTGTAAAAAAGATTCAGGACTTTGTGTAAACACGGACGACTGACCAGACATATTTACAGGAGTATGAATACCTCCAGGTGGAAAAGGAGTACGAGGTGTAGAAAAACCGACTGAGTTGTCTAAAAAATTGGTTAACGCAAGGTACCAAGAAGTACTTCTAGGAGGACTGTAAAAGATGGATTCACGCTCCCTTAGATCAATAGTAAGTTGACCTTCAAGGTGAGAGACACCTATATCTTCTTCTGGAGCAAGTTCTTCTATAGCAATCAAACCAGAAGGTAGATTTTCGGTGATAATTCTTTCTATTCTCGGTGAATCAGGGACACTAGAAGTTGGAGTAACAGGTTCGGAAATTTCAGGTTCTTCGCCTGTTTCACTGGCAGATGAAAAACTACCAGCAAGCTCGGAAACTGTAACAGTTTCGGGATTGTAACCTGTTTCTAAACTTTGGTAATCTGGATGGACTACCAAGGAAGATTCTCCTTCTTCAGGTGAACCTACTCTACTGTCACTAGGAGGAGTTACAAGGACCTTTAACCCTTCGTACTGACCCGGAATGTCTTCAGGAGATTCACCCCGCGATTTACGGAGTTTTCTTAACAAATCTATTCCGGTAACAATCTCAGGAGACTTGCCCCGAAGTCGACGGGACTGTCTCGGTAATTCCGCCACAATTAAAGATTTTTAACTACAACACACGAAAACAAAGTAAAAATTTCAAATCAAACCACCTAAAGTCTTCTAAAGAAGCAAACAAATTTGAAGCACACGCCTAAAGAATCTAGAGCGTCAAACCAAACACAAACAGTAGTCTTCCGGACCAAAAGCGCTAGTTGGTGATTAGGCCCAACCTCGCAGGATTCAGTACAGAAATGGCGGGTGGAACAGTTACCCCGGCAACCTGCTTAATGAATAGACCGGCACAAGTTCCTCCACTTTAACCGTCTCGAAGTGAAGTGAACCCCCCGGAAAATCCAAGTGAGTATAACCGACGTCTGCTCCAGGTACAGTGGGACCTTCCCTCCACCGTCACCTCGGTAGAACCCTAAAGATTATGGTCACTAAAGTTACCAATCACAACAATTACACCTGGGGGAACAGTCTAAACTCCGACAGCACGCAAGGGCAGAGTAACAAGCTCAATCCCCTTACCGGCTCCTTGACAATAATCCAAGGTTTACCGATAAGTGACCCCTGGCTCCTCGACAATGGTTAATCCGAGGTTTACCGTTTGTAATACGTACTGTCTGGCGTCGTTCCCAACGAGGGGGGAATGATCCCCTCACTGGTTCGGACACGAGCTCGTGCTTCTCCTTTAAGAGGAGCTTTCCCAGAGTGCAACTGAAACAATTGGATTTAATCTACTCAAGATAAACTATCTGTTTGGTTTTGTAGTCTTGGAGAGTTAAGTACTCACCTACTCCAAGACCCTAGCCTAAGCTATGTTGGTGTTTCAGAGCCCTAGAAAAATAAAAATTACTAGATTGATTTTAATTTAAGCGTTACTTTTAAGGTTGTTTCTTAAGTCAAAAGGTGATGGAAGTGAAACCAGTGGTGTGTTGACTCGACTCGAAACCACTACAAAATGCACCTAGGATGATTTACCCACTACTTTACTTTTTCGATGAATTGCTTAACTAAAAAGTTGAGAGAATGCAATCTTTATAAAAGCAACTTCTTAATTGAAGACAATCAAAGAAACAATTCGTTTGTCTTTTCCAAGCATAAAAACATGACCGCTCTTTACATGCACGAAAAAACTCTTTTTCTCTTTCAAAAACAAAAAGCTACTTGAAACAAGACTTTTAAAGAAGATGTTTTTGTATTTTTCTTTTAATAAAGCAAATAAATCTAATATAACCAAAAATCAATCTTAACAACTATTAAAATCTATGAAAATTCACTCATAAGCAAACTAAAAGGTAAATTTACTCTAAGCAATCTTAACGAGGCCAAAACCAACAATGATTATTCTAAGGTGTTTTACTTGATCACAATCAAATCAAGGACTAGCTTATTGCAGAACCAAAAACTAGTCAAAACAAAACTCTAATCTTTTTGTTCTTTTGTAAAATGGAAATCAACACTTTATAAACAAGTAATTCGAAATTTGACCCAAAACAACTTAAATGGCAAGCTGCTCACACAAGGAGACTTTACGACAGGCCCGACTTCTAAGAAGGCTGACTAACCAGAGAGATCTAAGGCTGGACAACTTTCTACCGTCAAAGTCACTACAGGACCTATTGAAAAATCAAACCCTAGGCCTAAACTTCGTTGAAATCCACTAAAACACTCAAAGCTCACAAAACAAGTTCAGGTGAAAATTTTTGACAGGGTACTAAAGGATCTGGGCAGAAAACACTAAGAAAAATCAAAATCTAAAAGCAATTAAAGCAAAAAATGGAATTTTCCTAAATTTTACAGGAAGACGCAGGCAACCCGTTATAACAGGTGCGGGCCCGCTCTGTGCAAACGGCAACAGCGCGTCCAAAGACGCACTGTGCAGTACTCAGAGGGTGCGTCCTTCTGGAAAAGTTAAGAAAAACCAAATCTAACTAAATCTAAAGCTAAGCCACCCAAATACTAATTCTCACAGTCAAAAACCAGAAAATAAAAATGATTTTCTCAGAGCAAAGTTCACACAAAGGAAAAGACTTCTCATTAATGGATTCCCCAGCGGAGTCGCCAATTTGTCGTGGCGGAAAAAGTCGTTTGTGCGGACACAACTGACCTCCCTAGGAGTCTAAACTCTCTAGCGACAAACAAGACAAAATGGAGTGATCTTTCTCTAAATATACCTTTTAAAACATGAAAACTACAAGTGTTTAGGCTTACCTTATTCCAAAACGCTGTTGTTGTAGTCCGTCCTTGCCGATCCGGATGAGCTCCTCCTTCAAGTCAATTCCTGCAACCACAAACAATCAAACAATTACCAAGCACTTGCATTTCATATAATAAAACATATATTCAACATGCAGACCAAGGAACACATGAAATAACTCATTAACACAAGCTATTGAGAAAAATAAACCAGTTTGTATTAATAACGAAACAAAGAAACTCTTACAACCTGGCCTTGGTGTTGTGCAAGTTCCTCCCAGGGTCCATCAAGGGTTTTCCTCTACTTTGACAAAGCTCACCCACTTCCAAGTAGAATCAAGCAAAGACAATCTCTCCTCACAAGGTTCTAAATGGGAGTCCTAATTCCTGCAGCATTTACCCAAAGAAAATGTATAGCTCCAACCTCTCCTCCCTCTGGCTCAATGTCTTTATTTATAGTGCTGTAAAGAGGTTATTCAGGTCCACCATCAATGGGATAATCCCCCTCTTTGGGTGGGATAGCTCCCTTATTGATGGGATAAGTTCCTCCTTAATAGGGATACATGAACCAACTGGAGGCGCATCCATTTCATCAAACCGACCTCTAGAAAGTTCTAGAAGTAACCACAAGTAACTTTTTTAAGATGAAACTCGCGCATTTTGCCTTTTACAGAAGGACGCACCTGTCCCTTAACATACAGAGCGTCCAAGGACGCAACTTTTGTGAACATTGTGAGCGTCCCCGCAGGTAAGGCTAGAGAGAACCTGCGACCCCAGAGATAAACACATTTTTACAAGACTTTCTCTCTTCTTTGAGTTTGAGATGGATAGCAGAGGCATAAGACTTGCCTAAGAGGGTAGCATGACTGTTGATTTGAGCCATACTAACTGTAAGTAGTCATGGTGACATTTTTTAGTGTAACAGTACTTGAAGAAGCCAAGTACACATCCCCACCTTCATCTGAGGTGGTTTTCACCTTTGCAGAAGGAGCATCATCAGATCCCTTTCCTTTATCAGGAGCTTTAGATTTACAGTCCCTTTTATAGTTCCTTTCTTTCCACATTTCCAACACACCACCTATACAAGTTTTTCTGGAGATTTAAATCTCCCTCTAGATTTAGATCTCCAACTCGATGACTTATTTTTTTTTTATGTTCTGGGACCATCCTCGTACAGACAAGGAATCACCATTCTGGCTCTCCATATTTTTCTGTCTCATCTCCTCCGTCAGCAAGGATGAGACTATTTCATCAAACTACAAGGCAGTTGTATTGCTACCTATTACAATAACCAAACTATCCCATGAATCTGGTAAAGAACACAAAAAATTGATGCACTTATCTTCATCTGAAATTTTAATATCAACAGATAAAAACTGACTTACCACAGTATGAAATGTGTTCAGATGCTCTATCACCGAGTCTCCATCTTTCATCCTCGGGTTATACATCTTTTTTTGCAGGAACAATTTATTCACTAGAGACTTAGATTGGTACAAAGAACCTAAATTATTCCACAAGGCCTTAGTTGTAGCTTCCCCTGATACATTCGGTAATACTGAATCTGAGACACACAATCATATTGTGTTATTTTACTTCCAATATAACTTATTCCATTCTTCATTAGACACTCCCATTGGTTTAGTACCTGGATCTACCACGATCCACTAATATTTATCCACCAACCGATCCTCCATATTGAGTTTCCACAACTCAAAACTATGACCATTAAATTTCTTGATCTCTATCTTTCCACTGCTCGCCATCTTCTTTCACCACCATAATCGATCTCGTAGATCTCCCACTGAACAGGGTCTACCACAGGCCCGAGTGAAACCCCTCAACAACAAAGGCATCCCCTTGAAGCCAAAAATCTTTCATACCAAATGTAGGTTTTAACCCCATACAACAACTACCTGCATATGAATTCTAAAACACAGAAAGTAAACTATGCGACAACATAACCAATAAAACACATATACACAGAGATTTTTCCCTGGATCCCAAAATCGGGACTACGAGTGTTATGAAACCAGCTCAAGAAAAGATAGATCAACGCCTTATAATTCAGCCTCTTCGAGGGGGCAACCTCCTTTACATTACATAAATGAACAATTCTTGGATGATACAAATGACAAAACCTCCTTTCTATATATAGGAGTCTAAGGAGTCACAATATAATCCAGCCGACCTAACAATAATAATATAAAGCCACAAAAATAACAATAGAGGGATTCTATGGGGCACATAAATAACAATATGGGGGTAATAGGGGCACAACAATATAAATAAGGGGTATAACTACAATAGTAATGGGGTAATCACTAGTATTATAGGGACCCAACATGCCCCTCTCCTTCAAAAAAGTGTTGTCCTCAACGCTTGAGTAGTTCTGGATACTTCTGCATAAAATTCTCATCCTCCCATGTGGAATCTTCAGCGGATAAGTTCTTCCACTTGATAAGATACTCTGAAATTGATCGATTTCGTAGCTGTCGAGTTCTTGTTTCTGTGACTGCTTCCGGTTCCAATATAATTTTTCCTTCCTCGTCAAGTTCTGGCAATATTGTTTGAACTGGGAGCTTGTCACCTATAACCTTCTTTAAACATGAAACATGGAAAACTGGGTGCAATCGAGAAGCTGCAGGAAGCTCCAATTTGTATGCCATAGTACCAATCTTTTGCAACACCTTGTACGGACCATAATACTTTGGTGATAATTTATTATCCTTCTTAGCTTGCTTTAGGGACATTTGCTTATATGGTTGTAGCCGTAGGAATACCCAATCACCTACATCAAAACTTCTTTCACTGCGATGTTGATCTGCCTGTTGTTTCATTCTATTTTGTGCCAACACGAGGTTATCCTTTAAGAGTTGGAGGACTTGTTGTTGATGTTCGATGTGATGTTCCACTGCCTGAACCTTAGAATTTTCTCTTAAATATGATGTGATGGATGGTGGTTGATACCCATAAAGTGCCATAAATGGGGTCATTTTTGTTGCTGTATGGAAGGAAGTGTTATACCACCATTCAGCCAGAGGCAACCATTTGACCCATTGTGTCTGTTTATCAGATACAAAGCAACGAAGATATCCTTCCAAACATTTGTTTACTATCTCAGTTTGCCCATCAGATTGAGGATGATAAGATGAGCTATGAGCTAACTGAGTACCAAGACAAGAAAATAATTCTGTCCAAAAATTTCCAGTGAAAATGGGATCTCTGTCACTTACAATAATCTTTGGGTTTCCATGTAGCTTTTGAATTGTTTCCATAAATGCAGTAGAAACTGTACTGGCTTTAAATGGATGTGATAATGCACAAAAGTGTGCATACTTGGTAAGTCTGTCAACTACCACCATGATGACACTCTTTCCCTCAGACTTGGGTAAACCTGTGATAAAATCCATTGAAACCTCCTCCCAACGTTGGCTTGGAATGGATAAAGGTTGTAATAGACCCGGTGTCTTAATTGTTTCAACTTTATTTTGTTGGCAAACCAAACATTCCGCCACAAACTTTTGAATATCTGATTTAAGGCCATCCCAAAAAAATTCCTTCTTAACCCTGTGGTAAGTTTTTAAAAATCCTGAGTGCCCTCCTAAGGGAGAAGTGTGCAATTCCATAAGAATCTTTTGTTTTAGCTGGGAATTCTTACAGAGGTATAAGCGATCTTTGTACCATAACGAATCATTTTTCCAGCTAAATGTATCAGAAGTACTGGAATCTTGTTGTAGCTTTCGAATAAGTGCCCACACTTCTTCGTCATTCTTCCATTCCTCCCTTGCTTCGTTTATCCAATCTGGTTGGATAATAGAAATGGCGCACAACAATGCTTCCACATCCTCATCCTTTCTTGAGAGTGCATCTGCCACCACATTTTGCTTCCCTTTTTTGTAGATGATTTCAAAGTCATAACCCAACATCTTTGTGACCCACTTTTGTTGCTCTTCAGAGGATAATCTTTGTTCTAAAAAGTATTTAAGGCTATCATGATCCGTTTTTACCTTGAAGTGTCTTCCCATTAGGTAGGGTCGCCATTTCTTAAGTGCATGGAGTATTGCCAACATTTCCTTCTCATAAATAGCTTTGCTTAAAAACTTTCCCTTGATTGGACGACTTTCAAAAGCAATGGGTCTTTCATCTTGCATTAGAACAGCACCAATTCCATTTCCTGAAGCATCACATTCCACAATAAAGGTTTTTGTGAAGTCCGGTGTAGCTAAGACCGGTGCTTGGCACATTGCCTCTTTAAGATGTTCAAAGGCCTTTGTTGCTTCCGGAGTCCATGAAAATGCATCTTTCTTCAATAATGTTGTTAGAGGTGCTGCTATTCTCCCATAATTCTTAACAAACTTGCGATAATACCCTGTCAACCCAAGAAATCCTCGCAGATGCTTTATGGATGTGGGGATTTTCCATTCCTTAATGGCTTTAATTTTGCTAGGGTCTACCTTAACTCCTTCATGAGATACAATATGACCCAAATATTCCACCTCCTGGACTCCAAAGAAACATTTGGATCTTTTTGCATATAATTGTTTCTCCTCCAATAGTTGTAGCACCCTGTCAACATGTTCAACATGATCCTTCCAAGACTTGCTGTAGATTAGTATATCATCAAAAAATACTAACACAAATTTTCTAAGGAATGGTTTGAAAATTGAATTCATCAAACCTTGAAATGTTGAAGGTGCATTGGTAAGGCCAAAAGGCATGACCAAAAATTCATAATGACCCTCATGAGTTCTAAATGCCGTTTTCGGAATGTCTTCAATCTTCATTCTGATTTGATGATATCCCGAACGAAGATCCAACTTGGTGAAGTAAATTGATCCATGCAATTCATCCAGTAATTCATCAATGACAGGAATGGGGAACTTATCTTTAATAGTGAGCTTGTTGAGCTCCCTATAATCCGGACACATGCGCCATGATCCATCCTTCTTGTGCACCAATACTACTGGAGCAGAGAAAGAACTTTGACTCGGTTGAATTATACCAGCCTCTAGCATTTCTGCAACCATACGTTCAATTTCACTTTTTTGGACATAGGGATATCTGTACGGCCTGATGTTTGGAGGAACACTTCCTGGAATCAGATGAATAGCATGATCATGATCACGCATAGGTGGGAGACCTTTGGGAGTCTCAAATACCTTGGAATGATTGTCCAGGACTTTTTGGAGATCTGGAGAAATAGATGATTCCAATGTGGAAACATCTAGCGAACATAATTGTGCAATTACACCTCTTTGCTCCTTTTTTAGAAGCTTTGTCATACCATTAGAGCTGATTATCTTTCCTGGTTTCCCTGCAATACCCCTTAATTCAACTTCCTTTCCTTCCGTAGAAAATTTGATGAAAAGTTCTTGAAAATTAAAAGCTATTGTACCCAAGGATTGTAGCCATTGGACTCCTAGTACAACATCAGCACCTCCCATTGGAATGGAAAGCATTGGGCTAGTCAATACATATTCTCCCATGGATAGCTTGATATTATGGCACTTTCCAGAGCAATTTATTGTTCCTCCATTTGCAATCATCACTTGACACTCTGGTGCTGGATATAGGAAGCAATTCAATTCTTTTGCTACCCTACAATGAATAAAATTGTGGGTGCTTCCTGAATCAATCAACACTATTACCTTTTTCTTCTTGATTTGTCCTTCTATCTTGATGGTTTGAGGAGTGGTAATTCCCGCCAATGCATTACAAGATATGGTCGGATTTATTTGTTCTTCATCTAGGCTTTGTTCCTGGAGTATATCTCTTCTTTTGACCTTTCTTGCTCCTTTTCTTCTTCCTCTTCACAATCTATGTAGAATAATTTCTTCTCAGCACACTTATGACCTTTAGTGTATTTGCTATCACAACTGTAACAAAGCCCTTTTGCTCTTTTTTCTTCCAATTGTTGTGGTGTCAACCTTATAGGTTGTGGAAGACTAGGGGCAACAACACTTCCGTCTTTATAGTTGTGAGTGGTATGCTTCCTGGTTGCCATAATTTTGCTTTCCATTTTTCTTGCTAACCTGAATGCCTTCTCTAATGAATCAGGTTCCCAAAGGCGAACATCATGTTGGATATTATCCTTTAAAGACCCTATGAACACATCAATCCTATGCTCCTCTGGAATATCTTTTACCCTTATGTTCAATTTTTGGAACTCCTCAATGTGCTCCATTACTGAACCCTTTTGTTTGAGACTTATCAATTGGCTAAAAAAAGTGTTGCTTTTTGTATCTTCATAATGTGCTATCAATTCTTCCGTAAAAATTGCCCAAGTGATAAATTGTTTACGAGAGCAAAGCCATTGATACCATACAAACTGATTTGGTTCCAAATATAAAGTTGCCATACGTACCTTTTGTGTGTTTTGCACATTATTGAGATCGAAGAATTGCTCCATCTGTAATATCCATGTGGCGGGATCCTTGCCATCAAACTTCCTCATATCGATTTTTGGAATATGGTGGGTCTTCGATCCAACATTAGAGTCTATGGAATCATGATTAACATTTCTTTTGTTCGCATCATGAGTTTCCTTTACAACCTTTTCACCATTAGTAAGTATTTCTTGTAGAAAATTTGTCAAATCTGTCTTCAAATCTGCCATGTCTGTCTTCAAATCTGCCATGTCTCTCTTCAAATCTGTTTTCGAATCATCCATCTTAGCTTCCATGCCCTTTATCTTAGATTCCATGCCATTTATCTTAGATTCCACGCCATTTATCTTAGCTTCTGTTAGCTTTTGTGAGCGTGACATTTGTTGCACTTGTTCTTGTAATTTTGATATATCATGTAGCATTTCTTCCTCTTCTTCATGAGTCATGCTAGAGCTTTCAGGTTCCTTACTAGGTGTTTGCATTTTCTTTCCTCGGGGCATCAGTTACCGATAATAATGCTTTACTATGCCCTTTGAATTCCGTTAAACCAAGCTTACACAAAAATTTAAAAAAAACTACACACCTTTTTTCACTTTATAGAAGCCTGATATTGAATCTGATGTATCTCTGTAATTTCGGATCATCCAGTTCTGAAATTTTGACCTGTAGTAGCCTTCTGCGTCCTCTTTCCAATGCCACAAGTCTGACCCAAATTGGATTCTCCAAGGAAGAGTTATGTGAAATCTCCCACAGTGACTTGTGTTTAGACTAATTCAGTAGAGCGAACTTGTACGACGTGCCACGAGTCACTGTTTCAACCTTTGGATCTGAAACACACATAAAAGAAACTATAGTCCATCCTCTTTCTGTACCTTCTTACGAAATTTCAATCCAATCCCCAGAGAGAAAGTTATGACGATTTTCCCCAGGTCACCTGTTTTGAATGTAATTCAGGAGTCTGCAAAAAGACCAACTTCCTCAGATCATATCTCTGCAAATATCGCGCGAAAAGCTCTGAAATTTGGACCCAAGGTTCAGCGCGATTTCTTCTCAAATGGGTTTTTTTTGCGACTTCTGAAACGTCACAGAAAATAAGTTATAGCGAAAATGCCACGATGACCTGTTTGGAGCAGCGAAACCCTAGAATCCAAAGCTCTGATACCAAATGTTATGAAACCAGCTCAAGAAAAGATAGAAAAGATAGATCAACGCCTTATAATTCAGCCTCTTCGAGGGGGCAACCTCCTTTACATTACATAAATGAACAATTCTTGGATGATACAAATGACAAACCTCCTTTCTATATATAGGAGTCTAAGGAGTCACAATATAATCCAGCCGACCTAACAATAATAATATAAAGCCACAAAAATAACAATAGAGGGATTCTATGGGGCACAGAAATAACAACATGGGGGTAATAGGGGCACAACAATATAAATAAGGGGTATAAGTACAATAGTAATGGGGTAATCACTAGTATTATAGGGACCCAACAACGAGCTTGATTTTTCATTATGTTCTTTTCAATGTTACAATACATATTTATACATGCTGAAGCATCCAATACCATGGACCTTTTTGTTCCTTAAGAAACCAATTTCCTGGCTATAGAGAAATTGTGCTTAAGACATTAGTAAATTTTATTTACTGTCACTTGTTTGTCACTTAGATATATGTTGTTTTCTCAAATGAAGGACCTGGAGACTTGGTTTTTTTACTCTTAATACATGTATGACCAGAACATCTCAGAATGCCATTTGTTGCTAGATACAAATGATGAATGAAGGAAGCTTGAAGGAAAAGTTAAAGATGTTATGCTAATCTTTCACAGAAACTATTGTTTGTCACTTAGAAGAATTATGAAAATGAGAATTGAATCATAGACAATATGTTGCTTAACACAGAAACTACTATATGTGACCCTTGGAGAAGTTAAAGATAATATGCTGGTTTTTCACAGAAACTACTATCTATAACTTAGAAAGGAAGGTGGAAACTTCAAGTATAGGAGCACTCTTTTAAGGAATTTTAACTTTATCTACATAAGAAAATAAAGACCTGCAACTTCATTACTATACTTGAAAGAAGAAAACATAAGATGACACATAATAGAGAGGGTTACAAAATTATACCCATCAATTCATGGAAGCTTCTGATTCTTTCATTAATCAACAATTATATCAGGAATACAATGTCCTAGTCCCTGTGTTCTTCAAAGTTCAAACCCTCTGTTTGTAAGTTTTCCTCTTTTTATACATTATGGAACAGTTGTTGATCTCTGACACTGCCCAAATTATTTAACTGCTTCTCTAACTATATGAAGTAAAAACCATTACATAATTTTACAGAGGGTAAAAGACACCTCAAAGAACATGAAATAACAGAAACATAACTAAATTCAGAAGAGGACGATAGTTGTTGGCTTGCTCTGTTAATCCGCTGTCGAGTTCCTCTGTAAATGCCCTAATGGTGTTTAATTCGCTTTAGCCATAATGAACTGTGTTGACCTGTGTAAACCCGGGCTTACGTATGCACTAGGACCTGTGTCTTTAATGATCTTCTGAGTCAAAATTTTAATCCATAATGGTTAAGGCCCCTTTCATAAATCCCTATGCGGAATGATTTATTAAACCCAACATAGATTAACCCTTAGTCACATTCACTTATCGAGACTCAATTAACCCTTCTTAAACCTTCAATATCCTTTTATTAACCAAAATATATATATGCCCGCTTAATTCACTCCTTAACATTGGTTATACCATAGTATTTACCTATAAACCCTTATATCCGTGCTAAATTCATTATAAACCATCTATAATGAACATATCCATAAAGAATGCATAACACAACTTTTCCACACTTTTCAAAGTCTTTGCACAATTCTCTAGGCAACAGATTTGTCCGATAGATCCCCACCGTAGATCTGCGCTTTTCAGATCAGACAGTCTATAAAGATTTCGGGTGGGACATAATCCCGGAGAATACCCACCCGAAATGGGCGGTCTTCTCTCTCCACCCAGCTGTTACATGTCAAATGATAAGCGGGATTGGGTGAGCTTCAATAAAAACCATTTACTGTTTTTGCTCCACCCAAAAACCTACGTGTAGCTTGGAATCTGCCTTTTCGTACGCCTCGCACACTTGTCAGGGCTTATAAATCATAATATATATACGCTTCAGGTCCATCCTTTCTATTATAATCCTTTATAATAGAAATACATATAAAACTGCATAAACAAAATATATATGAAGGGATTTTGATATAGCTGACCTGCCAGGACTTTACAATAAAACATATATATTTCGGGTCCGGATCGCCATCGCAAATCACAATCGGCAATCATATACATATATAAACATTACGCGATGAACGCAGACCCGCCAGGAGAATTAAACATGATATATGTAATATCGGGTCCGACCATCACATATCACAATCGACGAAACCCATATATATATATATATATATATATATATATATATATATATATATATATATATATATATATGTATATGTATATGTATATATATAAAGGCATGCTATGTTATTGCGGACCCGCCGGCACTTTACAACATAGTATATATATGTTTCGGGTCCGCCATCGCAAATCGCAATCGGCGGAACCCAAAGTCCTTAGCTCTGTGGTGCGGTGGACCCAACGGGACTTTAAACCACGATGTATATACCTTTTGGGTCTGGCCTTAAACACTTTAACACTTGTTTCTTTTGTGATTCCGCTATGAAATAAATAAATACTCCATGTCTTTTAAACTTTGCGGGGGTAAAGAATATAAAGAAATTTCATTGAGGTGAACCCCCGATAGTGATATATCTAATAAACAAAGCTAAAAACACAACATAAGCTACAACAGACCAAAAACCATTGCGTCCAAAACCATGGACTGAAAACCATCGCGTCCAAAACCATGTTCGAAAACCATGCAAAAAACCATAGGTAGGTCTGCCCAACCTAATATAAGGTCCAAAAACAAAATTTTTTAGGGTGCTGCCCTAGACCCCATAGAGTGGGTTTACCTGCACCCCTGAAACTCCCTGTGACCCCCCTCACCCCCCCGCTATGCAATTGGTGCAATGAAGGGGGGGCTCCGCCCCCCTTCTAACCCCCTGGTTAACTATGTGGGCTAGTCATGGAAATAATATAACACAACCCAACATGGTTTTCCTTTCTTAGTTGAATTAGTGAGTATTTAAGTTGTGGCTTCCCAATTGCCTCCCATGTTTTCCTAGGTAAGATTCTTACATCTGATCCCAGGTCTAGAATCGTGTCCCTGATATGGAATCCCGCAACCTGAGCATTAATTTGGAATTCCTTCCCGCTTCTCTTCTTGTTTTGTCTCACTCTTCTGGAATGCTTTTCTAGTGGGTTGACAAGTGGTCATTCCACTTCCCCTTCCTCCACTGATAATGTGGCCTTTAAACCTTTCTGCAACTCCTTTAAAATGTATTCATCTTCAACGATCTGCTGGAATAATTTAAACCATTCTTCAATCAATTGGTTGCAATCAAGTGCGTGGCCATTCTATCTCTGGTCTTCCTTCCTCTCAGTCATCCCCTCGAACAACTTAGCTGCCTCATGATAATACTGCTTTTGGCGCTCAGGCTGATATGCTTTCTTTGGAGATGTCACTTTAACAATTAAGGGTGGGTCTACTGTACTACGATCCTCCCTCATTTTCTTTCCTCCTCTTGTAACTATGTTAATATTGGTTGCTAGAAGATCGTCGTTGGTACGAGGTTCGACATTAACCAGGTTAGGCCCCCTCTGCCTGGTAGTTTCCTCCCATTTTGCAATGAGTTTTGGGAAATCCTCTATGGCATGAGTATTAATCCTGCATTGTGAGCACCATGGTCTCTTAAGGAGCGGGCATTCCCTGGTGACATGTCCTTCTTGGTCACAGTTGTAGCACCTTATGGGGTCTCTCCCTCCTATTCTTCCTCCTCTCCCATTTCCTCCTCATCCTCCTCGGTTTGACTCATTAATCCTGAACGTCGACCTATCCATCCACTCTGCTAGAGCATCCAATGCCCGACACTGGTCAGTGTGATGTGTTGTAGATGCACAGAACTCATAGTAGTTGTTATTAGGGACATTGGAGTACTTTTGCAGTATTAGGCACATCTGTGGCAGATGTCCATACATTCTACAGATCTCACAATAGTCTTGGTTATTCCATCCTGGAAAAACTCCTTGCGCCCCTACAGCCACAACTCCTGTGGTTGGTGGGGTCCCTGGTGATCCCGCACCCCCCCTGGATGATTAATTCGTCACAATCTTGGGCATCCTATCAAAACATGTCCTTCCACCATGTAGTGTGTGCACCATATGTTGGGTCTAGCTAGTTGTACTAGTTGAAGATCCTTTAGTTTCTTTGTTAAGGTTGTGATCTGATTCTGAAGACCCATGATTGAAAGATCCTACAAACTCATCCCTCCCCGATATTCATGAGGATGTCAAGCCATGGCCTTTATGCATGATGCTTGCTCCAAAACATATTGGAGAGCTCCAATTTTTTATTGTGTTAGTGGCATTCTGATGAGGGGCAGGAGTGCATTGATAAACCAGTACCACTGGTAGTTTGGGTCTAGAGTGTAACTTAGCTAGCAATGGTATCCTTAAACCTTTGCTTGAGTTCCCAAATTGTTTCGTCTTCCTTCTGCTTGATCTCCCATAGTTCTGATAGCCCTTGTTGATCTGTCTGAGGTACTTTTAATTCCTGCACAAATCCTCTTTTGATATCATCTATCGCGGGATTCTGGTTTTGTTCCACCCATTTTATAAACCAACACAAAGCTCTCTCCCTCAACGTGGTCTAGAACTCCACTGTCCTCACGTTGTCTAGAGTCTAGCATGCTCTCTAAATAGCTTCACAGAGGTACCAGTGTTGTTCCACGTCTTCGGTTCCCCTCCCCGCAAACTCTGGATATCTGGTAAATGATCCCACCATGTTTACTTAGGTATGAGCTAGCAACACAAACCCTTTGTTCCCCAGCTATCCTTGTAGTCCCAAGTTACTAATACCACTAGTTCCCTTGTTGCTTCTAATATTAAAACTGGCCTTATATTTCTCACTCGCGCTATGTACCCATATTGCCTTGGCTAATTTTATAATAAATTTCTCTATATTGTAGTAAGGTACCAGGGGAAGGTCGGGAGGGATGCTACCTGTGTCTCGAGGGTATTGTTGCTGACTCCTAGTGGATGCTTCTCCTTCAGCAAATAATCTTCTCATAACATCGCCCATGTCCTCTTCTCTCTCCTCTTCATACTCACTCGGCATTTTCTCCTACACCATCCTTCCCGCAACCTGTAAGGAAGGACCCTTTTCACCCTCCTGGCTCCTATACCTCCTGTTGTCGATCTTGCTTTGTTCTGCATCTTCTTTCTCTCCCCCTTCATCTTGGGGTTTTCCCGACACTGCTCCTACTTGGTGGGGTCCCATATTTCTTTTCTTCAGAGTCTAAACCACTCTTACCTGCCACTTATCATCTAGCATCACTCTCCTCGGTGCTCTAATATCTCTCACTTTCTTCAACCCTTCCACATCCATTCCTTCAGTAGCATCTCTATTCCCCAACCAGCAGCATTCCCCCCTTAGGTCCTTCCCCTGGTACTGGGATTTTACGCTACCATCTCTGCGGTGGGTGAGGGAAGTAGTCCTTCTTCTACCATAAACATCTTAATCCACATCGGTACTTCCCTCATCAACCTTCCTCTTAATCTGGATCCAAATACCGCTTCTTCCTTTGAGAAGGATTGATAACTCTCAACGGCAAACTCGACTATATATCCTTCCACTGTAGTCTTTACCCAAAAGTTGACTTCTCTGGTCAAATCATTGTCTAACTGCTGAAGCAGTACGAGATCTTAGGGGGTACAACTGCGGAGAACTTTCATTGACCTCCCTGACCGAGTCTACCCATTCAGTCTTCTTAACCAATTCTATAAGTCTTCTAGAAACTTGCACCAGAATATCTCATATTGGTCATTGGTACCATCAGCATATAAAATCCCTTCACTCACCTTGTCGATCGGTTGATTCCTATGGATAGCTTGCTCCACTACAAACTGATCTATCTTATGATTCCACCAATCCCTGATCTCTTTCTTGAATATCCTCGACACCATGTTCCGAACTAGTTCTTGTAACTTCTAGTCCTGACAATGGAACCATTTGTTGGCACGAAAGAGTCATCAGGGGGAAATACCCTGGGTTCAAGTGCGGAGAGACAACAATGGTTTTTTGTAGTTTAGGAAAATGTCGGCACTTTCACCCTACCCAAGGGGTAAGGAGTCTCACCCGAGGCGTGTCGTGACCAGAAATAAGAAGGGTTTGTCATGGAGTTAAGGAAGCACCAACTGGAGCACCAACCAACAAAATATATACAACATTACACACATATTCAAGATAACAACATACAATCTAATTGATAGAAACTGCTACATGCATGAATCTTACAGGACATTTCAAGATTTTAAGTGGGTCACCACATCATGTACACTCATACACATTATGCTTCGCAACTAGTCTAGACTTTCCTATATTAATTCAGCATTACAACATTATAATACATCTTAGCATTCGCCACATGAGAATATAAGAAATACTCATTTACAGATTCATGGGTTCATTCTATAGCTCAATGATCCTAATAAGCTAAGCTTATACATTCTAATACCAGCTTGCCACAACCAATTATCCTCTTCGAAACACCAACCTCAACATCTTTTCCAACCAACCTCGCTTCCTTACCGGCCTTCTCCTTTTATATTCTTCTCTATCGCTTGGACTGCTAGTCAATGCTCAACTATTCTTCCCCTCGGCTGCCCCTCCTCCTTCCTGTTTGCTCATCTGCCTTTGTCTTCTGTTGCCACCTTGTGGCAACTCCTTTGCAACTACCTGTTCCTACTTTGCAGTCCAGTTGTCCTTCCCGCAAGCTAACTGTTGCTGCCACCTGTTTCCTTCCCCTTCTCTAGCCTGCGAAAATGATCAAAACCTTTGCAAAACCAAAATAAAGGCCCCAACAATTTCAGAGATCGTTCCAGCAGAATTATAGGAATGAATACTTTGCCCAAAATTCAATTTTCGTCCTTAAAATGATGGCATACATAGTCAGTAGTAATGGTACGAACAATAGGGTGCTTGGCCTCCAATATTCACTAAAATATCCCCTTGGAATCTTGGTTCTTCTCCCTTCTTTTTCACAAGTCACACATCCAACTAATTGGATGCCTCTAGCAAGGTAACAAGGTCACTACAGGCCCTTGTGATGGGAGAAATTTTGTTTGTTCCATGATAACACATCTCTTTTTGGCATATTCTCAAAATGTTGGTGGGCATTCTCTATACTGCCACATTTTTCATACATGTCAAGAAGAGCGCTCCCTACAAAGGCACCTGACTCAAATCTAGTTTTAATGGCATGACCATGAACCTGCTTACCTTGCTCCAGAGTTTCCAAGCTAGCAAGAGCACTTAGAATGACCAAAAATGTAACATTGTCTATCTCAATATCAATTCTTTGCATTTGACACCATAATTTCATAGCCTCCTCACCTAGCCCATTCTGTGAATATCCCGTTAGCATTGCATTCCACCAAAATACATTCCATTCAGGAATTTCATCAAAAACATAGCATGCATCTTCCATATTTCCACAGCAAGCATACCCAACAATCATGCTTGTCCATAACACTACATCTCGTTCATGCATTTTCTCAAAGATGCACCGAGCATCCTCGACGTGTCCACATTTTTCATACATGTCAACAAGGGCACTCTCCGCAAAAGTGTCCAACTAAAAACCCCCTTTAATCATATAAGCATGGACTTTCTTGCCATGTTGTAGATCAAGTAAGCATGCACAAGAACAATTTACACTCCCAAGAGGATACTCATCTCGTCTTACGACCAAATGTTGCATTTGTTGATGAAGTTTCAAGGCTTATTCAGCCGGTCCATGCTTCGCATGCTTGACAATCATCACATTCCAAGACACCCCATCTAGTCAAGCATCTCCTTCGGCTCCAGTTTTGATGATATCAGCATGAACGACTTTTCCCTCAGCCAAAGTACTTTTTCCAATGCAACGGTGTAGGAGACCAACATAGGGATTGTTGGTTGCAACATAAGGATTAGTGTTTGCAACATAGGGATTGGTGTCTATAGAGCTCTTATTGGCACCTCTCAGAAATTGAGCTTCTCTTGGTTTTCCTTGAGAATAATGACAATACTAAAACCAATGAATTTTGATCTGGTTCCATGACCAAAATTCAGTCCCATCCTGTTATTCTCTACACTCTCCAAAAAACCCATCATCATTTTCCCTCACTTACATTTATGTCTATATAAAAAATTATCTGAATGTTTTGAGATCCACCTGTATGGTTACAAGCTACAAATTAAAATAAATTTAGACTTTATTGCCATTTATATTTTTAACTATCAGGAATAGAGTTGTAGATGCTAACATTTTCTACCAGAATGTCTCGGATTCCTCAGACATCTCATTGCCAATGGCTATTACTGCATAAGGCGTTGAACTGGTGATCCTCCAGACAATAATGTTGGAGCTCAGATGGTTGAAAGTTATTCCATAATCATCCCACCCACCCTTGATGGCTATCATGTCATCACCGTTTCTCACATAGCAATCTTCGATGTAGACATTCAAGCTGGAATATGTGATTCAACAATTAAATTATTTTAGATCAAAACTGTAAAAATTGTTTCGTTAATTTAGCGAATGTGTGTAATTCCTCACAAATACCTGGATTGATTCCATTAGTGTTAGGCGAATCCCATGGAGCTATACTCATCAATCCCTGGACCACAATGTTGCTGCAACCAAAACAACAAAAATGATTAGCGTCCACATACTATTTCACGAGGATTTAGTAAACAAGATTTCATTCCCGCAAAAAATGTAAGGTGGAGCAGTAATTTTTTGGTGGGAAGTAAGGTTACAATAGCATGGATGTGTAACTATTCAAATTACCAAAAATTATACCCCTACCATCAAATATGACATTTATTTGAGTAAAATTATGAAATACAACAGAAAACTTATGTTTAGAATTTATAGCTAAAGCATCGAGAGTTAGAATAGAGTGATTAAGTGGTCATAATAAACATAATACACATTGGAAATATCATATACAAATGTATCATACATACCAAGATAAATGTGATAGATAAAGAAAAATCTTATTAGACATAGTGTCTTAGATGGGCAAGGCAAGGTGTCATCAAACCTCTTCCATATAAAAAAATCCAATAAAAAAAATATCATTTTTTTATTAATATTAATGCCAAGGTGTAATTTACATCATCTAATGTATACTAAATCTACTTCATTTGTATGATGTGATATTTTAATATGTACAACATCTAATGTTTGATAAATATCAAAATCTCCATAGGATTCAAAACAATTTCAAAAGAGTCTAATTTTTTTATGTTCATAAGGTACGTTCAAACTAGATAAACAACTTGATATCCAAGTTAAAACTAGTATCCTAAGTTCAATGGATATTGTTGGTGTTCATATATGAATCATGCAATTCACCCAATTACACATTAATTGTCAACCCAGGGCTCTATGAGTTATTTCAAGGCTATCATGCAAAGTATATGCAGGCCACAGTTTCCTAGTACACTACTAAACTTTCAACTATAAACTTAACAATGTGTAACAACAAGCGATAACTATAACAACGAATAAGAGTAATAGAAGTAATTACTGTAAGAATAATAAGAGTAACAACAAAGCAGACTCATGACAACACACTGATAATCATTGACAACGATAAATAAATTAACTGAAATAAACCTATGCACACATTTATCCAACAACACCTGGTTAGGAGAGTGGTCCCAACTCCCTGATCAGGGCTGTGGAAAGATCAAGAAGTCACAAAATGCTTAGAAGATCAGAATTTCATTAATCAAAGGGATTATATATGTATTTTGTTACAAACTCAAAGTTAATGTAATTCTCTGTAGTCTTAACTGTTGGATTTGACAGCCCCGTAAGTCTACTTATACAATTTGTTAACACTAACAACTCCTAGAATTATGGTAGTTGTTTGTCTACAATTACATAATGCTTTCTTAAGAGAAAAATAATATAAAGATGTTAAATTGGAAACTAGGGCCAAACTCCATGTGGGTCAGCTTATTTATGGCAGCTGATATTTTTATTGGATCCCTCTCATCGAGAGGTGTAGGATTGATCCAAAGATCATTCGATTCTAATATGTATTTATGGAGATATGAATTTATTTAAATTATGGTTTTATTATGTAGCTGACCAGCTCTTACGTAGGCTTAAGAAGCCCAAACGTCATGACTATTCATCATATATGTTTTAGTATAAATATAGAGGACTTGAAGTCATTTCAACACACATTCTTGATGTGATCTCCTCTCCACGTCTTGGGTTTTTGGAGAAGGAGAGTCACAAAAAGGAATACGCTAACCTAGTTTGATGATGCCCTAAATCCAACGCAGTCATAACCTTATTCGTTTTTCATGGTGAAGCCGCAGATGGAAGGAGCCCTACCACAACTCTATGCAAGGCATACAGACTCTTTATACGCTATCACACACGCAGTTCATGGAAAACAATTATATGCTATTCATACGCTGCCCATACAAGTCACAAAGGGTAGCCACAGTTACATGAAGGGTAGTTGTTGTAATATGGTAAAGCTGCAGTCTCTACACGTTGAGCAGACAATCGATACACTGTTCAATGAAGACCCTATCCACACAGTCTCTACACGTTAAGCATAAAATCTATACGCTGTAATGAGGACCTTATCCACATCATCTATACACTGTAATGAAGGCACTATATACACACAGTCATGGAAACTGATACGTTGTTATGTATATGTGGAAAACTCAACGCTATTATATATACGCATGTCATGTATACGACACAGTCATGGAAACAACATTCACTCTGGTTAATCCGCAGCAAATGGACATATATACGCTGGCAAATATATACGTTGTAAATATCTAGAACGTATTAGGTGCAGTCATAAGGACGTAGCCGTGAGCTATGTATTGGGTCAATACTCTCACAGTCTAGGTCATGGATGATATATATCGGCAGTAAGAGCAGCTAGATATTGGAACGCAAATATATATGCTATTGCACAGTAGTTGTATGTAGACAGATAATGGAACACAGGTATATATGTCATATTCATTATGTAAATGCAGTCATATAAGAATGTGGTCATATATTATGGAACAACAACAGCTGTATGGAATGCAGCATGATATAGGGCATATTCATTATGGAATGCAGTCATGATGTATGGAACACAGAGTATATACATACGCTGTAGTACACAGTCATATACATACACTGTATGTAGATAGTCATATATATAATGGAACACAGTCATCAGGGATTATATACAGTGTTCATAAAGTGATATTGCCTAGGTATATAAACTTTGGTGGCATAGAGATAAGAACGTTGTGTGATCTGGGCACATATACATAACGTAGTCTTGGGCAGCAACATGATGTATGAGATATTGTGGATGGGCAGCACAATGATACATGGAGCATGGGCAGCAGCATGATGGGTAGCACAATGATACATGATGGGCAGTGTGATGTATAAGATCATGAGTAGCATGATCATGAATGATGCAGCATGATGGTGCTTCACAGTAAGGTGCAACAAATGGACGAGATGTAGCATGATGATAGGTGAAGGAGTCACCTTGGAGAATCAGTTGAAGCAGAATGTCTTCAACTGATCTCATTGTTATACGAAATGATCTATGCTAGATCTGGATAAGTCAAAGTGTTGACTTCTGTTGTAAATGTATTATCTCTCTCTCTCTCTCTTTCTTTGCTGAACTTTGAAGAACATAAAAGAAGAATTGATCAAGGGTTTCCCCACACATTGTGGGGTTTGCCCCTGGCTCGCGCCACATCTTGTGTCCTCTTGTCTTGAATTGTCTTCTGTGATTTATATTTATGTTATATCTGCAGTTTATCTTCATGCTGATGTGATTGCTAACTGTGAAAATTTAAATAAATTTCTCTAGCATAGAACATACCTAAACTTAACATGGTATCAGAGCTAAGGTGAAGACAATGCCCAAGCAAGAGTGAAAGAGAAATCACTGAAGACAGTTGGGACAAGACAGAAGGATCAATGGGTTCCTCATAGTTCACCAAGAGTGAAGTTGAAGCATGTTATCAGAATGACACAGCGGAAGTTTCTGATAGCATACCTAAAGATCACTTCATTGGGAAGTTTAGATCTAAGGGTGGAAGGAAAGGTAGATGTCTTGATGATAAGTTTGACCCCCAGTAATGGAAGTGGAAGGTTCAAAGGTGACATTTGTCGATGGAAAGGTACGTGTTTGAAAATAGAATTTTCAAAGATGTTTTTGAGTTCAGTGATGTATTAAGTTACAGGAAGTCCACTGGGGACCATGTCCATTGACACATAGCACTAAAGGTCTGTGAGTCAGATGGTGACAAGGAAGCCTGAATTCAAAAGGAGCATGAAAGTACATGTATGAGATGTACCAAAGGAAAATATTATAAGGGGACCATCCCCCTCATGCCATAGGTCCACAGGTTTGGAACAACCCAAGGACTTTGATTCATGATCAGGAATCTCATGCTTGCAGGTGATAGAAACCCCTCTATGGCTTGAAGCAAGACACCCCAAGCATAGTATGAGGGGATCAACAACTATCTGATGAAGCTGAGATTCACTAGGAGTGAAATCAATCCAAGCCATCTGAAGGTTGTGGATGTCAGACCTCTCATACTGACACCTATGCCTGATAGGTGCAGACCCTCTCATTTGTAGAAGACAAAAGGAGTTGGATTCCGTATGTGTAATGATAAACTACAAGCCTATGACTACCTCAAGGATATTAACTTTTAGAAGCTATATGGTAGTGATGTCAGACCAAATTTGGAAAATGCCTTTGAGTTTCATAAACTCAATCACGTTGATGTTCTTGGTGAACTTCTGTCCGGACGTATGTTTTGCAATTAGCATGGTGAGCTCATATTTGGTTGAGCCTCACTGGATTGGTGCCAAGAATCCTCTGAGATTTCTTTGGGGCAGAATCTCTAATGGATTAAGATGCATTACCAGAAATATGAAAACTGCATGATTATTTGAATGTTGACTGGACAAGCATTGTGGAGGATCACTAGAGCACTTCTTAGTGCTGGTTCTCTTTGGATTCTGCTTCGATATCATGGATGAGAAGGAAGCAGAAATCGGTTGTTATAAGTACCATCGAGACCAGATACATAACTACGAGTATGACCACGTATGAAGTTTCCTGGCTGTGGAAACTATTCAATGAGTACACATGATGAATACCACTGTGATTCTTTGTGACAACCAGAGGTGGGATTCAATTATTGAGGAATCTTGTATTCGTCGATTGCTCCAATAGATAAACATCATCTGGGATATGGTAATTCGATAAGCAAGGAGGCTCCATCGCACTGAGATGATGTACAGGTCAGAGTCCCAGGGAAAGATCAAATTTGTGATTTTCCCGAACGACTTGGAGTCATCAAGAGACCTTTGTAAAAGGGTCTTGCATGTTGCATACATTGAGCTCTGGGAGCTCTGGGGGGCTTGTGGTTCTTATGGAGCAACATACGACCACATGGTGACTCACCCTCCCCTGGTGGTGTGCACTGGAACAAGATGATTCGCTCTCTTGTGGGACGAGATGATTCGATCTCTTGTGGAACAGGATGATTCGCTCTCCTGTGTAGCAGGATTGATGTGTTCTCCTGTGAGGCTTGTATTGATGTGTTCTCCATGGCAATTGTAGCAAGATTGATGTGTTCTCCTGTGAGGCCTAGATTGATGTGTTCTCCATGGCGATTGTAGCAGGATTGATGTGTTCTTCTGTGAGGCTTGGATTGATGTGTTCTCCATGGCGATTTTAGGAGGATTGATGTGTTCTCCTATGAGGATGGGATTGATTAAGTTCTCCTGTCGAGACATCCTACCCATGCAGTCTAGGATTCATGGGAAGTACCTCTCATTTGATCAATGAGTAGGGAAATGAAGTTAGGGACCATAGTAGTACCGATGGATGCATCATTGTATCTACGGTACTCCCTATGATAGGATGACCTCCATTGATCTAGGATCAATGTTACTGGTCTGGGACCAGTGGTAGGAGTTGTACCATACTATGATGCTGACTTCGGGTTGGTTGAGACTGGTCTGGGACCAGTGGTACATACTTTGAGATTGACTTCGTGTCAGTGCAGGACTAGTCTAGGACCAATGAGAGTGGTACATACTATGAGGCTGACTTCGGGTCAGTTGCGACTGGTCTGGGACCAATAGTACACTCTTTGAGCCTATGATACTAGTCTGGGACCAGTGGTACATACTCTGAGACTAACTTCGTGTCAGTGCAGGATTGGTCTGGGACCAGTGAGAGTGGTACATACTATGACACTAACTTCGGGTCAGTTGAGACTGGTCTGGGACTAGTAGTACACTCTTTGAGCCTGTGATACTGGTCTAGGACCAGTGGTAGAAGTGGTACCCACTATGACACTGACATTGGGTCAGTTGAGACTAGTCTAGGACCAGTGGTACGCACTCTGAGACTGACTTCGAGTCAGTGGAGAATGGTATGAGACATTCTCGATCAATTCTTCTTCTTCGTAGTTCAGCAGATCTAAGTAGAGCGAAGTAGAGTTGAGTTGAGCAAAGCAAAGCCAGCAGAGCAGAGCAGAGCCAACAGAGCTGAGAAGAGCTAGCAGAGCTGAGCAGAGCAAAGAAAAGCTAGTAGAGCCAGCAGAGCCGGAGCAGATCAGAGTAGAGCAAAGCTAGCAGAGCCAGCAGAGTTGAGCTGAGCTGATCTGACAGAGTAGAGCAGAGCCAACAGAGCTAAGCAGAGCAAAGCAGAGCTAGGAAAGCCAACAGAGCTGAGCAGAGCAAAGTAGAGCAGAGCTAGCAAAGCTACCAGAGCTGAACAGAGCTGAGCAGAGAAGAGCAAAGCCAGCAGAGCAGAGTAGAGCAGAGTAGCAGAGCCAACAGAGCTGAGCAGAGCATAGCAGAGATAGAAGAGTTGAGCAGAGTTTGGTAGAACAATGCAAGGCACTGATGGCAGAGATAGTATAGTCGGACTTATGGATCACCTGATGGATTTCTCCCTAGTTGAGAGGGAGTGTGAAAATGCAACTAGGGCCAAACTCCATGTGGGTTAGATTATTTATGGCATCTGATATTTTTATTGGATCCCTCTCATCGAGAAGTGTAGGATTGATCTAAATATCATCTGATTCCGATATGTATTTATGGAGATATGTATTTATTTAGATTATGGTTTTATTATCTAGCCGACCAGTTCTTACGTAGGCTGAAGAAGCCCAAACGTCATGAATATTCATCATATATGTTTTAATATAAATATAGAGGACTTGAAGTCATTTCAACACACATTCTTGATGTGATCTCCTCTCCATGTCTTGGGTTTTTGGAGAAGGAGAGTCACAAAAAGGAATACACTAACCTAGTTTGATGATGCCCTAAATCCAATGCAGTCATAACCTTATTCGATGTTCATGATGAAGCCGCAGATGGAAGGAGCCATACCACAGCTACACAAAAGGCATAAATACTCTTTATACACTATCACACACGCAGTTCATGGAAGACAATTATATGTTGTTCATACGCTATCCATAAAATTCACAAAGGGTAGCCGCAGTTACATGAAGGGTATCTGCTGTAATATGGTAAAGCCGCAGTCTCTACACGTTGAGCAGACAATTGATATGCTGTTCAATGTAGACCCTATCCACGCAGTCTCTACACGTTAAGCAGAAAATCTATACGCTGTAATGAGGACCTTACCCACATCATCTATACGCTGTAATGAAGGCACTATATACACACAGTCATGGAAACTCATATGTTGTTATGTGTATGCGGAAAACTCAACGCTGTTATATATACGCATGTCATGTATACAACACAGTCATGGAAATATGTTGTTACATATATGCAGAGACTGATATATAATGCTATCATGGCAACAACATTCACTCTAGTTAATCCGCAACAAATGGAAATATATACGCTGGCAAATATATAGAACATATTAGGTGCAGTCATAAAGATGTAGCTATGAGCTATGTATTGGGTCAATACTCTCACAGTCTAGGTCATGGATGATATATATGGGTAGTAAGAGCAGCTAGATATTGGAACACAAATATATATGCTATTGGACAGCAGTTGTATGTAGACAGATAATGGAACACAGGTATATATGTCATATTCATTATGTAAACGCAGTCATATAAGAACGCAGTCATATATTATGGAACGACAGCAGCTGTATGGAACACAGCATGATACAGGGCATATTCATTATGGAACAGAGTCATGATGTATGGAATGCAGAGTATATACATACGCTGTAGTACATAGTCATATATATACGATGCATGTAGATAATCATATATATAATGGAACACAGTCATTAGGGATTATATACAATGTTCATAAAGTGATATTGCCTAGGTACATAAACTTCGGTGGCATAGAGATAAGAACATTGTGTGATTTGGGCACATATAAATAACGCAGTCTTGGGTAGTAGCATGATGTATGAGATATTGTGGATGGGCAGCACAATGATACATGGAGCATGGGCAGCAACATGATGGGCAGCACAATGATACATGATGGGCAGTGTGATGTATAAGATCATGAGCAGCATGATGATGCATGATGCAGCATGATGGTGCTTCACGGTAAGGTGCAAAAAATGGACGAGATGTAGCACGATGATAGGTGAAGGAGTCACCTTGGAGAATCAGTTGAAGCAGAATGTCTTCAACTGATCTCATCGTTATACGAAATGATCTATGCTAGATCTAGATAAGTCAAAGTGTTGACTTCTGTTGTAAATGTATTATCTCTCTCTCTCTCTTTCTCTATTGAACTTTGAAGAACATAAAAGAAGAATTGATCAAGGGTTTCCCCACACATTGTGGGGTTTGTCCCTGGCTCGTGCCACATCTTGTATCCTCTTGTCTTGACTTGTCTTCTGCGATTTATATTTATGTTCTATTTGCAGTTTATCTTCATGCTGATGTGATTGATAACTGTGAAAATTTAAATAAATTGCTCTAGCGTAGAACATACCTAAACTTAACAAAAGATAACAGTCCATTGATTGAAATATTGATCCACTATTGCATCTGATGTCTCAAGATAGCGCTTCCAGCTGGATGGTCACCATTGTTGAACCATAACCTTGATCATACCTCCTCCAAATCTGCAAGAATAATTGAATTAGCAAGCCACTTAGGAAACAATCTCCTATGACTATGCTTCATTGATCAATGATTCATAATGGCATGACAAGAGGTACACTTATGCGGTTTAGAATGTAAATTGACCAACACTGGTGAAAAATGGATATAGGAAACAAGGTAAAAAGGTGGGTAAAATCATGCAAATTTAGCCACGAACATCTCCCCCCAACTAGTATTTTTGCATGTCCTCATGCAACTCATCCCCTGCGCAGATCTAGGTTGGAGTTGCGATGATCAACATGAAGATGTGTGAGATCATAGTTTGCAGCCATTTCTATCCCTAGAGGCTTATATCCATATGTTTGGAGAACTTCCTTCCACCAATCCTCCCCTACCTCATAATCTACAGTATATTGATCGGCTGGCGGCCAGATAATGGGTAACTAGAACCTCAAACCCATCCATCAAACCCCACAAAGCTGCATGCATGCAATATATCGAGGTACCCTATTTAAATCCTAAGAAAAATTGGGGGTCCCAAAAGGTTCACGTATCCTGGTGACGGATAATGATAGCATCCATCATTTCTGGCAGTTGTCCTAGGCCTCCTCTTGACAAGTAAAAATTTGTTTTGTGCATATGTAAACACACCATTTCTAGGTTGTCATCATCTATCCTTTCCGTCCCTCGATCCCTAAGGAGGTTTGGTGTCTATTGTAAATGTTCACAAACTAAAAATTATCCATACTAGGGACAAGTGGCATATATGCTTCATTCTCTTCGAACGTGTCAAAGGCCTTTTTCCATTTAACCTGATTAGCTATTTATGAGGTAAAGGCTCTCAATTGCATGCCTCTGACATATGGTAGTAGGTTAAATTATTGATCATTGCCCAGAAAGTAATCATGCATATAGAGTTCACACATCAAGTGTTGATTCATAATATCGTGGCTTCTCAAGATGCATAGAAACTATATTGGGTCTTCTATCACATAGCTGATTTCCTGACAGATGTTTTCTAAACAAAAGAATAGATATTATTCATGGAGGAACAAAGCATAGATGTGGGCAAGGGGTTAGCAAGCCATTACCTATTATTCCAGAGCAAACATTTCTTCCTTATTAGCCTTCAATAGTTGCACTTGCCCTTCCAGTTCCTCGATTTTCTTCTATTGCTTCTCCTACTTTCGTTTCTCTTTCTCTATTTGCTCCATGTAATTGGTAACTATTTGCGGCTTGCTTACAAACTCCCTTCACTCCTTCCCGATGGGCTTCTAAAGGAATGGTCCCCCATTGAAGGCAAGTTGTAGCAGCTTGCCACTTTTGAATTTCTACAATCATGAAAAATTCTTGTGCCTCCATCACATGAAAAAATGACTCTGTTTATGTAACCGCGAAGGTTGTGGGCCTGTGTTCGCTCTGAACTTCTGCTGAGATGGTTTCAGTCCCAAGTTTCACAACATTCTTCATATGCCTCCTCACTTTCCTTCATAAGCGCCGTACCTACTTCCTTAACTTGACAATTCCCATTTTTAGCTGCATGTTTTCCCTAAACTATGACTAATACATTTCTTTAAGAGGAGGCCTCCTTTTTGTACATTTATCAATGAATTCTTGTTTAATAGCAACCACCTTGACTGGTCTCGCAGCTAGTGTGGGGTTTGGTGGATTGACGTTGACAAATTTGTTAACTAATTCTTGCTTTACCCCGACCCCCTCTATTTGTTCCTCGACTCGGGTAATAGTCCAAACATCTCCTACTTTGGGTCTTGGAATCTCTATATCTTCCCTTGGTGGTTCTAGAGTCACTGTAGACCCTTACGGGGTAATGTCTCCGACACCCTTTTCTTGTGACTGCTTCGCTTCCCAACTGTTTTCTCCTTCAGATATCGAATCGTCCACACCTTTGGTGGCTTTGTAGCCACTACAGGTCCTTGTGGGGTAGCGTCAACACCAACTTTATCCTCTAATGGCCATGTGGTGATAGTATTAGCCATTGTCTCTTTAGTTTGTTCTTTGGTCGACACTGGTTCTTGTGTGACAGTGTCGAATACCAATACCTCAATTTGTGCAATTTTTCACTAGTAGGCAATGGTTCTTATGTAACAGTGTCGATGATGGTGCCTTTAACTGCCCTGACAAATTTTAAGATTTGGGGAGAGGCTTCTTCCTTCACTAGGTGCCTAGGGGAACGAAACCTCCTTGCCCCTCTTGATAAGGACGCAAGAAGTGGAGAATAAAAAATGCTTTCTTTAGTGTCCATTCTCTCAGTTCCTTCTACCTCAAGTCTTCCTTCCCTTGTGCTCACTGGCTAGTCTGTGCTCCCTTGTGCTTCTTCTATTTTTTCCTCCTTCTCGACACTCGACACTAGTTATTGTTGAGTAGTGTCGACTGTGGCTCCTGTTTCTTTCAAGGGTTCCTTAATCACTTGAGCAGGTGATGTTGGTCCTTGTGTATTAGCACCACTTGCAGCCTCATCCAATGGTTCCTCGATTTCTTGAATAGGTTATGTTGGTTCTTGTGTGTCAGCACCACCTACAATTTCATCCAAGGGTCGTGATTCTCTCTTCGAAGTGGTAGTCGTCGTCGATTCCTGCAGAACAATGTCAACTTCATTTAATTCTATCTCCATATCTTCTACTCCCATTGAGCCAACAAGCGATGCTGTTCCTTGTGGAGTAGCATCGGCTATGGCTTCTTCTACCTCCATTGCTTCTACTCCCATTGAAGCAATAAGCGACGATAGTTCTTATGGAGTAGTGTCAGTTGTAGCCTCTCGTGTCTCCATTTCTTCTACTCCCGTTCAGCCAGCAAGCGACGCTAGTTCTTGTGGAGCAGCGTCATCTACGGCTTCTTCTTCTTCTTCCATCAATTCTTCCTCATCCTCCCTTGCAGGCATCATAACCTCAAGTTCTTCCTGTGCTAGCTCTATGAATTGTGGCCAAGCCAAGTTTGGGACAGAGCATGCACAACTAATATTCTAACGAACCCATGATTTGTAAGGACTGCTAACGCTTGTCGAGACCAATGAGCAGACTATGCCATTAGCTAAAGACTGTTCCATAGAAAATATGGCATGTATAGAGAATGAATCTGTGCATGCTGAAACCGAAGGCGCATGCAATAAGCTTAGAATGATACTTAAACAAAGTAGTGAACTGACCTTCACAAGTAATGTACCTCATGACAAAATATGCAATCTCGGCCCATGGATTCAGCAAAGACTTTCAATCATACCCCCTACCCTTTTGGACTGCTACTTCTCCAGCCTGCAAGAACAATTCTGGAAACTCTAGCAAAGGATATTTCCTTGAAAACCATTTTTTCCCTCCTTGCGAAAGTCCACTGGCAGTTGAAATTAATTCCTTTGTGACAGGAATATCCAATTCATGAACTCTGGAATTATTTCCATCCAAATTCAACGCGAATTTGACTATGTTGGCTTTGTCAAATCCCTGCAGCCTCTCAAAATACACATGCCATCCTACATCTAAAAAGACCTGCCATATGTCTAGGTTGCTTCGGACCTACATTGTATTCTCTAGTTCATGCCTAACAACTTTCCCACCCATTCTACAGTTTCTCTGTAGTAGCAATTGGAGTAACAACAAGACTGTTGAGGAGGAGTTTCGGTAGGTAAAATTGCAATTATAGGATTGTGGTGGTGACGAGGTGCGGTGATAGTGAAATCCGGAGAGATAATGGTAAAATATGGAAAAATACATAACATATTATGGTAATAATGAGTGATAATTATGGTAATCATTTCACAGCATTGGAAAGGACCATCCATTAATGCAATCATACTTAATCAAGTCCCAATGAATATGGATATCTGTGTGAAATATAGTGGGGATTGTGGAATGTATGAACTTAGCACAAGGTTTGATAGTGATACAACAACTCATTATTTCATTTTAATTATGGCGTATTTTTATTTATTATAATACCCCCTCCCCCCCCCACCAACTAAGGGGATGACCATCCGCGGTCATATCAAGTCATGTTAAATGAATTATCAATCAAATCCACAAACTCGATTGGGGATGTACTTGGCGACTTACCTTGACGGAGTAATAGCAACAGAGGAGTAACAACATTGGAACGAGTAACAACACTTGAGGATTAACAACATCTGGGGAGTAATAGCACTGGAGGAGTAACAACACTGCTTGAACACTTAGTCAGAATCATGATGGAGTAAAAACACTGGAGGAGTAACAACACCGGAGGAGTAACAATACCAATGAAGTACTTAGACAAAATCACCATGATCATAGTAACAACACTAGAGGAATAACAACACCAATGAAGTACTCAGACAAAATCCCCACGATCAGAGTAACAATGTCGAAGGAGTAACAACACCAGCGAAGTACTTGTATGAAAAAAGAGTGATAGAGTAGTAACAAAATTTTATTATATTGGATATATAGATATGTATTATTGTTTTTTTTTTAGATCAGAGGTGCAAAGGAAGAGTTCTCTGCACTAATAATTTCAAAACCAAAATTATCAAAGAAATGTCTGATGAAGGAGTCTTTACAAGTTGGACAGTGATATAGTCTGAGGCGATGTCCATTTACAAGCAAAGGAGTCTGTGTCTCATCAATTTTTATAAGTCTAACATCCCCATTATCAAACACCATGTCAAATTCATATGGTCCCATACATTTGGAGATAAAATTTCCTTTAAAATATTTGAACCGAGAGTGATAGAGCAATGCCCAATCTCCCCTTTGAAACGTCTTTTTCTTGATAAATATGTTGTGCCATTTAGTTCATTGTTTCTGAATTCTAGCAATATTCTGGATAGTTACCAAACGAATTTCATCCAACTCATTTAACTATTTGCGTCAGTGTTTCTGGGCTTCTAAAAGATTCAAATGTACTTCAAGGGTTGTCCTGAGCATCTTAATTTTGAATTCCACCAGAAACAAAGGGGATTTCCCATAGATAAGCTCATATGGTGAAAATCTTGTTGTGTTAAGCCATGTTGTTCTATACGCCCACAGTGCCTCAAGAATTTTTTCAGCCCAATTTCAGCGATGGTTTGCTATAGTCTTTGTAAGAATAGTTTCCAATACCTTGTTTGTGCTCTTGACTTGGCCATTCGCCTGAGGGTCACATGGAGATGTTACCCTATGCTTGATCCCATATTTCTTCATAAGTGATGCTATCAAATGTGATGTAAAATGCGCCCCTCCATCTGAAACTATCGCTCTAGGATCTCCATACCGAGAAAAAAAATCTTCAAATAAGAAGTTTGAAACAAATTGTTATGTTTCAATCACAACAGCCTTGGCCTCTACCCACTTTGTCAGATAATCCATGCACACCAGAATGTAAACTTTCTGATGTGAAGGTAGATTGAATGGCCCAATGAGATCAATAGCCCATTTTCGAAGGGCTCAAGAACTAGCTGAGGCTATAAAAACATCTCATCTGCCCAACCAGGCTGACCCATCCGTTGGAAACTATCGGACCCTCAAACATATTTCCTTGCATCACGCAAAAATAGAGGGCCAATAGTACCCCAATTTCAACACCTTATGAACTGTTCGCTTATCAGCAAAATGTCCCCCGCAGGGACCATCATGAGCATCTTTCAGGACATCATAAATGTCATCCTCACTTATGCAGTGCCATATTTGTTGTTCAGGTCCCGTGTAAAAGAGATATCCTTCTATCCATGAATAGCGGGCACTGTGATGGATAATATTTCGTTGTTGTTTATAAGGTAAGTGTTGAGGAACTTTTATTGTAGCAATATAGTTAGCAATATCTGCATACCATGGAGTGTGAGTAGAAATTGAAAAAATATGTTCATCTGGAAAACTATCCTCTACAAGGGTACCTTCATCACTAGTATCAATCCTAGATAGGAAATCTGCAACCACATTATCTTTCCCTGGATTATCTACAATGGTAATATCAAATTCTTGAGTTAATAACAACCATCTTGTAATACAATCAGGGATTAATGGTTTATTCATCAAATACCTGATAGTTGTATGATCACTGTGGACGAAAGTAGGATACCTTGTAATTAATGCTGAAACTGATTAATAGCATAAATAATAGCCAAGAAATCTTTTTTAGTTACTGTATAGTTCAGCTCCGCAGGAATCAAGTTCTTGCTGACATAATGGATCGCATACGGTTTCTTATCCTCCTGTTGCCCTAGGACCACCCCTACTACTGTTTGAGAAGCATTTGTAGAGATGTGAAATGGGAGCTTCCAGTTAGGACCTCGTAATATCAGAGCTTTACAAACTAGTTCTTTGATTTATTTAAAGGTTGATTCACATTCATCTATCCACACAAACTCTGCATCTTTAGGTAACAATTGAAAAAGTGGGAATGTTGTCTTAGAAAAATTCTCTATAAACCACCTATAATAGCTAGCATAACCAATAAAGCTATGTACCTATGTCGGTGTCTTAGGTGTAGGAAAATTCAATATTACCTCTACCTTAGCAGGATCAACCTGAATTCTTGCAGCTGAAAGAAGGTGTCCCAACACTATTCCTTCCTCCATCATCATATGAAATTTTATTGTACCAAGAGAAACATATGTCTTTATATATATTTTAAGTACTTTCTCTAAGTTTTCTAGACCTTCTTCAAAAGAATCCCCATATGGGGTGAAGTCATCCATGTAGATTTCAACACTATCATTGATTAGATCAGAAAAAATTCCTACTATTTCCCTTTGAAAGGTAGTGGGTGCATTACAGAGACCAAATGGGAGGAATCAGTAGGAAAAGGTCCCCCAAGGACATGTGAAGGTGGTTTTATCCTAATCCTTAGGAGCTATTTGTATCTGGTTGTATCCATTGAATCCATCTAGAAAGGAGAAAAACTTATTTCTAGCAAATGTATCAAGGACTTGGTCAATAAAAGGTAGGGGAAAATGATCTTTTAAGGTTTCTTTAGTTAATTCCCTGTAATCCACACAAATCCACCACTTTCCGTTCTTCTTAGGAACAATGAAAAATGGGGAAACCCATTGACTGTCTGATATCGTATAATTGAAACCCACATCTAATAGCTTCTAGAATTAATCTTTGACAATGTTTTTAAAGGTAGGGTTCATTCTTCTCTGTGGCTGCCTAATAGGTCGACATTCTTCTTCAATGTATATGTTATGAGTGCATAAATCAATAGGGATGTCATTCATATCTGTATACTCCCAAGAAAAGGCTCTCTTATGTTCCCAAAGGACCTTCAGTAACCATTCAATTCGGGAGGGAGAAAGGCCAGGATTAATATTCAATGTTTTCTCTGGTTCAATTTCTATAGAAATGTTGTCACAGGGTACAATTATAGGAATATTTCCAACTTCTGTTTCTAGTTCCATATTTTCCTGAACATTGCAACTCATGACATATTCGAATAACTGGCGAGTTGAGTCAGAAACGGAGTTGGGATTGCTGAGAAAGGTGTTAATGGTGTCATCCTTTGTTTCATCCTTGAAATAGAGAGCCTCACTGATGGTAAGGATAGGTCTAACTTCCTCATTCTCAGATTCAAGCTCTTTCATAGGTAGATATTTTTGCATCAAGGTAAATATTGGTTTATCTGATGAACTTAGTTTAGCAAGGGGGTAGAGGATAAGATTCTTTATAACTTCCCCATTGGATATTACCATATTTCCATACCGACACCCAATGTAATCATCCACAGTCGCAAGCCAAGGTCTCCCTAAATTCAAAGGGTGTCCACTGGTTGTGGATTGAGTGTGTAAAACCAAAATATTGATAGGGTATTGCCATGAGTCTATTGAAATGGTTATATCTTCCAGCTTCCCTAGCGGTCTTATAGTAGACCGATCTGCTAATTCTAGGATGTTGGGAGTTGGTTTAAGGTTTTGCAGACCAAAGATAATCACAGTTGGAGAGCTTATAACGTTAATTGTTTCCCCTAAATCTACCATTACATTTGCGATGTCAACCCCATTAATCTGTACTATCAGAATCGAGCTCCCTGGATCCCCATATTTAATAGATATAGGCTTCCCTAGAATTATGTCTGATAATTTTCCCATAACATGAATAGTGTGGATCCTTTGGTTTTTTATCGGGTTTCTTAGAGATATATTCTTTAATTTGTTTGGCATAAATTGGTACGTCCCTCATAGCCTGAAGTAATAGGATTTTGATAAATAAATTTTGCAACTCCCCTAAAAATTCGAATTCAGGGTGAGGACTTGGTTTTCTCAACGATAATCTCTCAAGATAAGGTGGACCAGTTTGACATCCTCCAGTAATAATCATTTGTGAAGGTGTTTGTTGTTTCATAGGAATTTGTATTGACTCATCCCCAATTCTTCTAGTGGAATATCTAGTTTCTGGTTCTGAGACTTCATCATCTGTATGTTCAACAATTATTGGTGAATTCTGAGTATTCACCACTTGACCAGACCAAAGATTCAATTATTACATTCTGTGGTGGCAATACTATATGCAAGGAGGTTGAGTATCTTAGCCTGCTGATCCCCCCGATTGATTGGATTTGGATTGGATTGAACAGGCAGTTGCAGACAAAGAGGAGGATTACTAATGGATGCACTGGAAGGAAAATAAAGCTATTATTGTGGCATAGGTTGGGAGAATTTTCCTGAAAGAGGAGGAGGAGGTCCACACCAATTTTGGGACCATGAAGGGTTTGGACCAGATTGAGGGTACCATGGTTTCCAAGGCATTGGACATTGATAAGGCCACGACCATGAGGGTGAAAAAGGTACAGACCGAGGCCCAAAATTCATATTATTATAATACTAAGAAGGGTCTTAAGGCATATCTTGATTCATGTTTTGTGGTCTTGGTTGCCATGGTTTCTTTGATCCCATAAAATACAATTGATTCATTTCTTCATTTGTTCCCTGAAAAACTACCTTTAGCCTAGGAAGAGATGAATAGGCACTAGTGGAATGTCTCTGTTCACATATTGGACAAGTCTAGATGGAACTCAATGGGCATTCCTTCAACAGATGCTTCTTCCTGCATTGAGTATAGAAAATGGGCATAACCTTCTCTGCTTCTATATTCCTTTGTTTTTCCTGTAACACATCCAACTATGATGACAGTGTGTTTTGGATATTGGTTCTCAAATTATCCAGCAAGTTCCCAATCTCTTCTTTTGTAACTCCACCACTAGATGCCTTGAGAATTCAGATCCCCTGCTTAAGCCTCACAGCCCTCCTAAACAATTCATGCATAATTCACAGATGGCATCAAATTCCTCATGTGATAATGTCTCCTTTCCCTACTAGATTCAATAGTTCCAAAGATTGCTCCCTCAGTTCCCAGAGAAATATTATTTTCAAAATATTCTTATCTAGATCACGATGGCCTAATCTCAACAAACTATATTAAAAGCACTCCACAAAGTCCTCCATGTTCTCATCATCTTTTTGCATAATCTTAAAGATTTCTTCCTTCACATCTCAAGATTTGCAGTAGTCTTGATATTTCTCGAGGAAAATCGTCTTCATATCGTCCCATGTATTAATAGATTCCCCTCCTAAACCCATAAACCATATCAAAGTTGTGCCCTTCAAAGTAGCATGGAATATATTCAATTTCTGAGCATCAAAAATATAAACATACCCCCAACAAACAACGTCGAATTAGAAAAGGAATGTGTCTAAATCCTCAGAAGAAAGATCATGGAAATTAGGTAATGTTGTCAAAGGAATAGGCTTCATAGGTGCATCACCTCTGATATCTCCAATTGGAAATTCGATCGAAGAGGTTGTAGGAGCCATGAATATCTGCCAATACCCACTTGGAATCTCAACAGGTTCTAGCTCTAGTTGTTCTATAACAGGTGGTTGAGGTTGTTTAACAGTGCTCCCTCGATCAAATGGCATAGAGAATTCTCTCAAATCTTCTTCCTCTGAACTTGCAATATGAAGTTCCTCAGATCCTCTACTTGCTACTTATTCTTCGCTGAATTGCACTTCTATTATTGGGGAGGGTTATAGCTGTGAAAGTGATTTCCCTCAATATCTCATATGATATCTCACCCTAATAGTAGCTCGTGACGATACTCCCTACTCATCTCTTGAAATGATCTCTTGGATGTAGGTATTTCTGCCTAGAGCTCTCCCTCTTCATTTTGGAAGTATTCCTTTGCCCCTTTTATTTGTATCTTTGTTCATACAATTAGGAAATAAAAGGAAAACATTCAAGAAAATAAAAATCTCAGGACATAGATCAGGGTACAAAATTCCCCCCCCAGGACGAGAGAGTGGCCCCTAGAAAGAAAGAAAAGAAAGAAAATAAATCAATCAAAAAATTAAACGCAATGCCTGAAACAAGGCAACATAAAAACTTCCCTTTCTAGGACGAGAGAGTGGTTCCTATGAAAAATAAAACAACACAATCAAAGAAATAAAAAAAAGATCTAATGCTCAGGACCTGGGGTAGGGTGAAAAGTTCCCTCCCCATGATGAGAGATTAGTCCTATGATCAATATTAGTCGTGCTTTCGCGCCCTTAATGGCCTCCGTGACAACGATGCCAAAATGTTGGTGTTCAAATATGAATCATGCAATTCACCCAATTCCACATTAATTTTCAACCCAGAGCTCTACGAGTTATTTCATGGATATCATGCAAATTATATGTAGGCCACAGTTTCTCTACCTAGTACTCAACATTTAATTATAAACTTAACAATGTGTAACAACAAGTGATAATTGTAACATTGAATAAGAGTAACAACAGTAATGACTGTAACAATAATAAGAGTAATAACAGAGAAAAACCATAGCAACACACTGATAATCATTCACAACAATAAATAAATTAATTGAAATAAACCTATGCACACATCTATCCAATAGCACTTGGTTAGGAGAGTGGGCCCAAATCCTTGATCAGGGTTGTGGCAAGATCAAGAAATCACGAAATGATCAGAAGATCATAATTTCATTAATCAAAGGGATAATACATGTATGTTATTATAGACTCAAAGTTAACGTAATTCTCTGTAGTCTTAACTGTCGGCTTTCATAGCCCCGTAACTCAACTTATACATTTTTTTAGCACTAACAACTCCTAGAATTACGGTAGTAGTCTGTCTATAATTACATAATGGTTTCTTAAGAGAAACAGAATATAAATATCGCAGTGTGTTGATTAAAATATTGATCGACCATTACAGTTGATGTCTCACAATAGCGCTGCTAGCTGGATGGTCACCATTGCTGAACCATGGCCTTGATCATACTTCCTCCAAATCTACAAGAATAATCGAATTAGCAAGCCACTTAGACAAAAATCCCCTATGACTATGCTTCATTGATTAATGATTCATAACGACATGACAAGAGGTATACTTGTGTGGTTTAGGATGTAAATTGACCACCAATGGTGTAAAATGGATATAGGAAACAAGGTAAAAAGGTGGGCAAAAACATGCAAATTCAACCACCAACAGATATAACCCTAATAATAACAAATGTAGATGTGCATGAAAAGTTAAGCTTTCAATTAAAGCAAATAAGTCCTCTACTAATTAACCAACACTTCTCCTTATAGGTATTCTTCATAATGTATTTGACTTGGTTATAAGCTCACTCTCATTTTGGATAATATGTGAGCCTTTGAATTTAATTCCCCGTGAATGTGATCAAAGGATATAACCCTGAAGATTCTAATAAGCTCCATAATTGTAATCATTGACTAATCCAATAAAGAATTGTTTAAGGAAGTATAACCTTTCTTCCAATCTATAACAACCTTTGAATCCCCTATCACTTGTAAGTTTAAATTTCTAAAGTGACAAAATAAAAATGACCAACTTAAATGACTTATTCATCTTATTGCAGTACTTGTTAGGAAGTCATACTTTTGTTAATAGACTAAATTAGTCATTCACATTAGTCACTTTAAGTTTATTACTTATTAACTAGTCATATATTTTAACCGGGGACTAAATTGGTCATTTATGATAGTCACTTTTAGTTTGGTTACTTAATATTGCTCAATTTTGGTAGTATTTCACTTGGAAAAGCAGTGGTGACCAAATTTTTAAGAACCTAGTCACTAATTTCTCATTTTCTACTAGCGTTTGTAGTGTGACAGTGTCTCAGATTTAGTGCTTTAGTTTGTTTGGTTTTATGATTGATATGGGTCCAATTTGAAAACTTTATGAAAGGTGGCCTACAGGTTTTGTGATGATTGTTTAATAGGTGGATCTAGTCTAAAACACTCTGAAAAGTGATCCACAAAGAGCTGAGGGTTGTAGCCTTCAGAAATGGAGTAGGTATTCCCTTTCATAAGGGATGGTAAATGATTTCAGGGAGTTAAAGCTCTCTTCCAATGGGTGCTAGAGAACAAGAGAAGATTTCAGCCTTCTGGAGGTGGGTGCCTTTGTACTGACCAAATTTTGCATCTGTACAAATGTAATATTTTCTTTATAGCATTGGAAAGAATACAAAGACAACAACATTAGTGGTTTTATCCCACATTAGGTTTCCACCTAAAATCTTGTTGTTTTATGTGTGCTTTTTGTGAGTTCTTTATGTTCTTTAATGCATACTGAAAAGTAATTATCTACTAATGCATTGATTGAAGATAATTATCTGATAGAATACATAAAACATCAATAAAATAGATATATGTTGGTTTCCTTCTCTAAAGTAGCATACATGTGCAGGTTTCCCTAATAACAATAGCGTATATTTTTTAGAATATAATAATTTGCAAGTTTGATTTTAAAATATTGATTCACCCTTGCCGCCCCTCTCAGTACTTTTCCCAACAATTTCTCTTGTACCCTTTGTCGAATATTGATTTTTGCTTGGAGAACTATGACTCTCTTCACGTTGCTCTGCAACTCTTGTAAACAAGTTCCCATATTTAACAACACGTAGATGTGAGATAAATAGGCCTTATTGATCAAATCCTCCTTGAACTTCATCTTCTTTTAAATTAAAAAAATGCAAAGGCTTTGCAATATTTACAAGGTGACCTACATTCTTCATAATTACTTGTCCAACAATAAATGGAGAAGAAATATTTTATTTGTTTTTGCATTGAAAAATAAATTTCTAATTGCGGTATTGTCTACAAACTTTCGCAACAAAATATTTGTCCATAACAATTCTTGGAAGCAACAATGGTCTACCTCGAAACCCATAAATTTGAATAACCATATTATTTAGTTTTTCTTTATGTATCCCTTTTCCCCATACGAATTGTTGGACTTGGGCATATATTCGATGGGGCTCTTGTCCAGTTATAATGTAAATGATTTGGTTTATAAATATATCCTAGATTAGAACAAAATTTGAGGTAGCTTCCTACTTCCCCAATATGGGATACTTAAATTGCATAAATTCTTCACTAAAATTGAATTTAGGTTTATGTGGTAAGTCATGAAAGACATGACTCGACACAAGGGTTGTTATCAAATATGCCATCATGAAGAATCTATTTCTTTTCAACAAATTCACTAACTAAATAGATAACTCATTTGAAATAAGATCAACCTAGTTGAATAGACAGTGTATTTTATATGAATAATAGAGCAGATAGAGAATGGATTTTGGGACATTGGTCCTAGTTTCTTGGCCCATCTGATGGGCACAAAGCCAAAAAGATTCTCTAAACAGTTGCCTAAACAAAGAAGTATCTAGAACAAAAAGATAAAAAGGAACCTGAGAAGTTTGTGGAATGAATTCTTGAATGATGTTTATGCCCCCTGCTTATGGCTCCAAAAAACTATTTACTTATAAAAATTTGAAGCATAGAGCTAGGTTTGGTAACTTGAATATGCATTTGAATGCATCAAAATTAAAAGGAATAAGAGTCTTCTTAGCTCCTAGCATATTTTTTTTCGTCTTTGACCCAAAATTATGTGCACAAAAATAAATGATTTCTTTGAAATCAAACACTTTTGGGATGCATGCATCATTCAATAATTCGCTAAACCAAATATTATCGTTATTATTCTCTTCCATTAATAGATTCACATATCATTGATATGTAGTCAAACATTGAAATCTCTTATCAACAAGTGCAAGTGATTTAATCACATCAATGAAAATATATTCTTTCCTTCCTTTGCTAGCAATTTCCCCTTTGTACTTCCAAAATATTCTATCAATCAGTAACATTTTCAATGCCCTTCAAGTATAGGTTTATTGATATGTTAATTAATCACCATTTATTACTATTTTACATGTGAATATGTTTTACAGGATGCTCTCAACAAATAGAAATTCAAAATAGAAAAGTTGGTATTTATGGAAAGTAGTGGAAATAATTTGCATAATCTAAATAGGCCACAATTTCGCTTGGAAAATAACAAAAATTCCAGCAGGATTTTTAGAAAATTTGATAGAAATTTTGGAAAAATATGGTTACAACTGGAAAGCTTTAGTATTTTGGGTACCCTAATGATTGTTGATGGTGTTGAATCCATTTCGTCCATAAAAAAAAAGTGATTTAAACACTTCCACAGTCAAACTCTTTTGAAAAAAATCGCAATTTTCTTGCAAGAAATTGATTGTCGGGGAAAAATTATGGCCTTGATAGGCAATGCCAAAATGAATCTTGAAATTATAACGCTAGTTTGTATTTTCGTGATTTTTTCATTTGTGTTATCTGTTACTATTCTACATGTGAAATCTATTTGGTAGGACATTCTCAATGAATAGCAATTGAAAACAACAAAGACAATGTTTACAAGAAGTAGTGGAAATAATTTGCATAGTATAAAAAACCCATAATTTTGTCCAAAAAACAATACAAATTACAACATGATTTTTATAAAATTCAGTAGAAATTTTCGAAAAAATGGGTTACAACTCTCAAAAAATGATTTAAACACTGTCATAGTAAAAAATTTTGAAGATGTTTTTGCCAATTTTCAAAAAAAAAATCATTCTCCAGGTGAAAGTGTGGCCTTGGTAGACAACACTGAAACAAATATCGAAATATTAAAAGAATCTACTCCATGCACTTTTCACTTTGTTGCTTCTTTAATATCATTGATATACAAATCAAATTAAATATGATTTTTTTGTAATAATAACAACTAGCATACAGGTTGTCAATAATAACTCTAAATCGAAATGCATGTAAGGACAATCATAAACAAATATCTATTATGAAACTGTTGGAATTATGATATAGGTGTTGTCCTTGATGGAAACTCACATAGATGACAGTTCAGAGTGCAACAAGTTAACAACAAAGGATTACAGATCAGACTCTAGAGATTGAAGAAAGAGAGGTATACGCTAGTTCATTTTGTTCAAGTAACGTGTACACACAGGTCGACAGAATGAAAAGAACGTATATATATACATGCACTCTCACAGGAGGAAAAGCACGTATAGGTTGGAAAAACAAATTCAAGAGGAGACAATACTAGGGGTCAATACCATGGTATTAGCCCATAATATTGAGCGAAGTAATGACTATTTAATCCCACCTAAGAATGCCACGGGTCCTAAGTGGTTTTGGCCTGAGGTATAAGAAAGGCTTAAACCTATATAAGGAGGAGAAGATCATTAGGCCAATGTGTGCAAGTAATTAATATCTTATGAAGAGTTAGATCAAAAGCAAATATGCATGTTATGGGTTTCTGATGTTTTGCTTGATCTAAAATAAGGATGCACCTAAGTGGATGATGATGGATGAGATCTCATGTTGGATCAGGATCATAAGACCTTAAATAAATTATCATTATGTTGTTTGATCATGGATAGTCTAGATCTGAATACAAACACATGTTTTATTCTATAATGTTATGACCTAGGTTGACTGAAGTCTAGAATAACTGTGAACTTTTAAGTTAGTATTTGTAGATCTATACGCTAGTTCACTGTGGTAAAAGTACGTATACACACTGGTTCGGCACATCGAAGTAGTGTATACATTATGAAATATGATGTTTGAAGTTGCAGTTGATTCTGGTTGTTGATGTAGAGTTCTAGGTTCTACTCTGTGTTCTGGTGACAATTTTTTGAATCTTCAAATTGATTGAATGTGATTTGCTTCAGTGATGATGGGTTTTTAGTGATTGGTTGTATTGCACTGATGATTGATTTTGAGCTTCAATGTTGCTGATGGGTCCAGTATGAAAATTTTATGAAACAAGGCCTTCAGATTGTGGTTTTGTGTTCCAAGAGTATCTGGTCTGAAAATTTATGAAACATGGTCCCTGGAGGAAGAGAGAAGGTCGTAGCCTTTTGTAGGCCGATGCCTATGTACTGGTAAACATATCGGCTAGTACAAGAGCCAGGGGGTTGGAGCTCCCTTCCAGTAGCAGATGGAAAATGAATGAAGGTTGGAGCCTTCTGTAGGCCAACACCTACGTACTAGTAAACATATCGGCCAATACAAGAGCCAGGGGGTTGGATCTCCCTTCCAGTAGCGGCTGGAAAACGAGTGAAGGTTGGAGCCTTTTGTAGGCCGATGCCTATGTACTATTAAATGGATCAAATAGTACAAGAGCTAGGGGGTTGGAGCTCCTTTCCAGTAGTAGCTGGAAAACGAGTGAAGTTGGAGCCTTCTGTAGGTCGGTGCCTACGTACTAGTAAACGGATCAGCTAGTACAAGAGCTAGGGGGTTGTAGCTCCTTTCCAGTAAAACCTAGAGAAAGAGAGAAGGTTGTAGCCTTCTGCAGGTGGGTGCTTGCGTACTAGTATGAGTCTGCACCAGTACAAGACTATAAATAGGTTTTTCTTATATTAAAAGAAGACAGCAGCAGGTGGATTTTGTCCCACATTGGGTTTCCACCTTAAATCTTGGTGTTCACATGTGTTGCTTATGTGTGATGGTTTATTATGTTATTACTGCACTTCGTTACTATTTATATGGTTAATGAAGTACCGATGCATTGATTAAAGATCAACATATGATGAATTAACTAAATCATAAGTTTGCTAGATATATGCTGGTTTCCTTAAAGACAGTTGCGTGTACACGCGAGTTACCTTCATTGAAGTAGCATATACAAATTTCAGTATGAAAAGAAAAAGTTATTGATTTGTAAATACTGATTCACCACCCCCCCAGTATTATTCCCAATGATTGGTATCAGAGCAGGTCCTTTGGCAGAAGCTTGATCGCTTGAAGGAGATCTGTATAAATAATGGGAAAGAAGCTAAAGAAGAAAGCGCCTCAAAAGAAGAAGACATCTAAAAGGAACGGTGACAACAGGAGAGACAATTGGCCATCAGGTGGAAGCAGGTATTCAGTTTCAGAATCACCTTCGATTGAAAATGAATAAGCAAAAGAAGTATCAGGTACAAATTTTTGGTCTTTTGGTGATACTTTTCTCTATTAATGCAATGTTGAAGATATTGAAAGTGATAGTGAAAGAAATATAGAGGTATAAGTTAAAAGACTTGCAGATAAAATTAGAGATCAAAAACATCTATTTAAAAAAAGGGAGTGTGCCTTCAAAGAAGAAGCTACTAGGTTAAAAGCTCTGCTAAAGGAAGGAAACAAAGCAAGGAAGCAGTACAAGGAAAAGGAAGAACAATGTCAAAAGCTGCACGATGAAGTGACATCATTAAGAAATGAAGTAAATCAAAAGAGTACAACAATCAAGAGACTTAAAGATAGATCTAGTTACTATGAAAGCCTTGAAGCTAAGATCCTCTCTCTAAAAGAAGATCTTGAAAATTCAAATAAGTAGAATGAAGAACTACCTCAAGCAAATGAAGAACAAGAAAATGACATTCTCAAATTAAGGGAACAAGTGGAAGAAGGAAGAAAGGTTGAAGAAATCATGAAGAAGCAATATATGGAAAAGGAAGAGCAATATCAGGTTGAGGTAAATATCTTAAAAGGTAAATTAGAAGAAAAGGATAAACTGTTATGATTTTAAGACAATACTAATATTTTGGATAATATTCCTAGTAGTCAAAGGTCTCCTACCATCAAAACTATTGAAGGTGAATCTAGCTCACATGATGAGGCAAGGAACTCTAATGCAAAATATGGAATGTTCAACAAGGAGATAAGAGGTCAACCCCATCAACAACCAAGGAAAGAAAGTCTTCAAAGAAAATAATTTACTCCTAACTATGGAAGTTATAGTCAGTTATTTCCTCTGATGAATAATGTTGAATGTTTTGTATGTCATAATTTTGGACATGTTGCACCGATATGTAGAAGTAGATTGGTTCAAGCTAATAACCGTCACACATAAAGATCATCATCTTCCAGGTACTTTAAGGGATACTATTTTTCTTGCAATATGTTTGGTCACAAAGCCATTGACTACTATAAAGGGAATATGAACTATATAAGATGTTATGCTTGTAACAAGTTTGGGCATATAGTAAAAGAATGCAAGAGAAAATTTCGGCCAACATACCAAAAGGAGAAAACATAATATACAGACATAATAGACTCAAGGGGAGCTGAAAGTATGAAACTTCAGTGTTTTAAATATCATACACAGCTATCATGAAGAAAAGTCGCGTATATACACGAGTTCGAAGTTGGACAGTCGCGTATATGTTGGTTTGAGGAAAAAGCAGTGGGATAGACTCAGGAAAAGGGGTCTAATATGGTTTATTCAATTATCTGCTCTATTTGATGATGGTTACAATCTGCTGATGATATGTGGAAGTTTTTTGGTCCTCATAAGATGTTAAAAAGTTGATGTATATCTGATTGATGATGATGCCTTGATGATTCTTACTAATATTTGCAATAATTAGATATGACAGTGAACAAATGGCACAGGATCAGGGGGAGCATATGCTTATAATAATGCATTTTTGGCATTATAATAGAAGACCTTGGTACATGATGATACTTATACTGCTTGATTCACATAGTTGCTTTGATTCAGATGACTCTTTTGATAATGGATATATACAGGTTATTGATCTTGATGCTGCTGACAGATGCTGATGGTGCAGATCATATATGGTGTATGATAGTTGTTGATGACTATCATGGTCTTGTTTAGATTTTTAGTCCTTGTTATAAATTTCATGTATATCATTTGATGTAAAAGTCATGAAAAGACCTAATTTGTAACCCCACTATACATGGGAAGGATGATGTAATAATTGTTATTTCAGTCATGTATAAACATTTGGTATATCCACACTTGGTTGGGTGGATGAGTCAAATTTAGTGTATCCCCACTTGGTTGGGAGATTGATGTATGTATGAGTCATTGGTCTTAGGGAGGTCATACTCACTTAGTTGAGTTATAGAGTCATGTTATTATTTTGAATCATATCTCTGCAGACTCTGCATGTACTCAGGGGGAGCATGGAAAACATAATGTATATCATAGGGGGAGAATATCTTGTTCTTCCATTTGCCCTTTATGTCAAAGGGGGAGAGTGTCTTGTTGTTGTCGTTACCATCAAATCCAAAGGTGAGATTGTTGGCATTATGATACAAGTGTTGTCCTTGAAGGTAATTCACATAGATCATAGTTCACAGTGCAACAGGTTAACAACAAAGGATTATAGATCAAACTCTAGAGATTGAAGAAAGAGAGGTATACGATGGTTCATTTTGTCCAAGTAGTGTGTACATGTAGGTCCACAGAACAAAAAGAGCGTATACATATACATGGACTCTCACAAGAGGAAAAGCGCATACAGGTTGGAAAAACAAGGAAATTCAAGAGGAGACAATACTAGGGGTCAATACCATGGTATTAGCCCACAATATTGAGTGGAGTAATGACTATTTGATCCCGCCCAAGAATACCATGGGTCCTAAGTGGTTTTGGTTCGAGGTATTGAGAAAGGCCTAAAAATATATAAGGAGGAGAAGATCATTACGCCAATGTCTACAAGTAATGAATATATTATGAAGAGTTATATCAAACGCAAATATGCATGTTATGGGTTTCTGATGCTTTGCTTGATTTGAACTAAGGATGGTCCTAAGTGGATGATGATGGATGAGATCTAATGTTGGATTAGGATCATAAGACCTGAAATGGATTATCATTATGTGGTTTGACCATGGATAGTCTAGATCTGAATACTAACACATGTTTTATTCCGTAAATGTTATGATATGGGTATGATTGAAGTCTAGAATAGTTGTGGAGTCTTAAGTTAGTATTTTCAGATCTATACGTTGGTTCACTTTGGTAAAAGAGCCTATACACATTGGTTCGACACATCGAAGTAGAATATACATTATGAAATGTGATGTTTGGAGTTGCAGTTGGTTCTGGTTGTTGATGCAGAGTTCTGGGTTCTGTTCTGTGTTCTGGTGGTAGTGTTCTGAATCTCCAGATTTATTGAATGTGATTTTCTTTAGTGATGATGGGTTTTTAATGATTGGTTGTATTGCAATGATGAATAATTTTGAGCTGCAATGTTACTGATGTGTCCAGTATGAAAATTTGATGAAACAAGGCCTTCATATCGTGGTGTTGTGTTCCAGGAGTATCCAGTCTGAAATTTATGAAACGTGGTCCCTGGAGGAAGAGAGAAGGTCCTAGCCTTTTGTAGGTTGGTGCCTATGTACTCGTAAACATATCAGCCAGTACAAGAGCCAGGGGGTTGGAGCTCCCTTCCGGTAGCAACTGGAAAACGAGTGAAGGTTGGGTCCTTCTGTAGGCCAGTGCCTGCGTACTAGTAAACATATCAGCTAGTACAAGAGCCAAGGGGTTAGATCTCCCTTCTAGTAGCAGCTGGAAAATGAGTGGAGCCTTCTGTAGGCCAGTGCCTACGTACTAGTAAATGGATTGGCTATTAGAAGAGCCAGGGGGTTGGAGCTCCCTTCCAGTAGCATCTGGAAAACGATTGAAGGTTGGAGCCTTCTGTAGGCCGGTGCCTAGGTACTAGTAAATGGATCGGCTAGTACAAGAGCTTGGGGGTTGTAGCTCCCTTCCAGTAGAACCTGGAGAATGAGAGAAGGTTGTAGCCTTCTGCAGGGGGATGCATGCATACTAGTATGACTTTGCACTAGTACAATATTGTAAACATGTTTTTCTTATATTAAAAGAAGACAATAGTAGGTGGTTTTTGTCCCCAATTGGGTTTCCACCTTAAATCCTGGTGTTCACGTGTGTTTCTTATGTGTGATGGTTTATTCTGTTATTTCTGCATTTGGTTACTATTTATATGGTTACTGAAGTACTGATGCACTGATTAAATATCAACATATGATGAATTAACTAAAACATAAGTTTGTTGAATATACGTTGATTTCCTTAAAGACAATTGTGTGTACACGCGAGTTACCTTCATTGAAGTAGCATATACAAATTTGGGTATGAAAAGAAAAGGTTATTGATTTGTAAATATTGATTCACCACCCCCCCCCCCCCCAAACCAGTATTATTCTGAACAGAAATGAGTACATAGTTCAGTTGGCACCCACTACTATGTCGATGTTAGTTTATACATCGTAGCATTTAGCATTCCTAATTACATGTCAATTTGCTCATTAGAAAAATAATGGAAAAATGACGTAGTATTAAGCTAATGTCATTATGCAGAAGATGAAAATGTGGAAAGTTCACTTTGCACAATGAAAGTTTTTTTGTTTTTTAATAATACTAATTTATAATTTTACGCTTTTTCCATTTGTGGTGTACCTCTTCTACGTTCATTACATTGAAGATTATAATTTTTCAAGCTTAGTATTCCTTAGTATATGGTTAATATGAATTTCCAGGCTCCACATAATGGAAAAATATGATATATAATAAAATGATATTTAATACTGCTTGGAATTTTCTCAATATGAATTTCTAGACTCTAAATAGTGTATGGATTTGCATCTTCATATTTCGAACAATGTATCAAAAATTCTAAGACATTGTTGATCGGCCAGACATGCAGAATGCGGAGGTGAGAAGAAAGATGGGCAGGGTTTCCCTCCATTGTGTGCAGTGCTGAAGTGTGAACGCGATGATAATAACAAAAAGCCAAAACAATCGAAACAAATAATTTTCAAATTGTGATAAAAATACATATCCTACATTTTTTCCGTAGTGCGGGGGTGTGAACACTGACATTTATGCATTGAATATTTATTATTATCATGCAATATTAAATTAAGTGTCTTTTTAATGCATTTAAACAAGTAATGTTGTGCAACAAAACAATTCTGAGCAAGGAAGTGAGATTTTCTTCCACAATGTTTGAGTCCTCTTTTCAGACATGCTTCTCCTGCACAATAGTACATATTATTAATCAATTAATAATGTGGGATGGTGTTGTAGAGGATCTTTATTACATATACATGAAATTATTAAAAATTTAAGCATAAACTTAATATCCAATTAAAACAGATATAAACTTCCTCCACATAATGAAAACTCCACACAATGAAATAGGTTTCTACAATTATCAATCTCATTTTGTTGGGTGAAAGATTCCATGCATGAATTCAAAAATCATTGAATTTTCTTTCATAATAATATTATTGAATGTTTTTTGCGATTAATAAAATTTATCATTAAATAAATTTGATTTCATCATAAAGTTAAATTAATTTAATATATATTTATTATTTTTAGGTTTATATTTTCTAATGAAATATTTCATTATGCAGAGGAAGCTTCCTTCGCACAGTGAAAGTTTTAATGTAAGCTCCACACAATGAAACAAACTTATACATCTAGCATGAGTTCTTTAAATTCTTATTTCATTTAAGAAAATAAAATGTACGCATGTATAACTAAATTACTTACAAACACTAATCTATCATTGAGTAATGCAAAATGAAATATGGACTTTTTGCACAATATTTTGGAAAATAAATCCCATATTTTAATGTATTATTATGAAATATTGCTTTCAACTTGAGCAAAATAAATTATTTTCTCATAAGTCCCTGAATTTTTTAGAAATTGATAAAATTTATTATTAAACAAATTTGATTTAGTCATAGTGAATGTTTCATTGTGCATAGCTTTCACTATGCAGAATAAGCTTGCTCTGCATAATGAAAACTTTCATTCTAAGCCCTACACAATGAAAGCTCCACACAATGAAACAATGATCCATACAACTCTAGCTTTTGTACATGCATTCATAAATAAAGAGAACTAGAATAGAGTAATCAGTCTTTGTGCGTGAGAATCATTGAAAAATAAACAACACAGTTACAATAACAACAATTGTATTCAGATTCTGTTGACACCTAATCATAGGGATTGGGTGAACTCCTTTATAACTCCTCTCTCGCAATTGTTTCCCCACTCTAGCAACTGCTTCCCCTCTCTGGCAACTACTGCAAACTTTCAGTTGGTTATGTGAGGCAATTGTTCCACAAGCGAAGTTGAGGTATCACTCTCTTGGTTTCATAATGTTAAACACGGGTGTGATGAATGAAATTCTCTTATGACTGTGTATTGGCATTCTATCGGGTATTTTTCTCTATTCATACATTTTATTTACAAATCACAGTCAATTAGTGTTAAGCGTTAATACTGAGTTTAAACGCTAAACCTTTTCTTAAGCGTCTTTATCAAAATATGAATTAAGCATGTGGGTAGTATTCGGCAAGTGGTAAGCGGTATCTCACACACCCTAAAGGCTGGAAGTGGTATTCCTAAATTTCAACGATTAACCTTAGCGGGTGACACGTAGCACAAGAAAACCACTTTTCTCACATGCTCTTGACTTGTTATGTATCGTGCAAGATTTCACGCGAGATTACGTGATAACTGTTGGATCAAGGGGGATTGATCAAGGGTGGAGATTGGCCAAGCTAGTTGGTGAGCGAGTGATGTGATAGCCGTTCGATTAGTCGGGTCAAATCTGTTACAGGGAAAAGTGTCTATTTAGAACTGCTCTATCCCACTAAGGTGTGACAGCTGCCTTAGAAACAAACAGAGAAAAGCTACTTATGTTTTTCCTTTATGAATTATAGATAGAGAGGAATAGAAAGACCAACCTCTGTCTTGCGCTAATCCTTTGATTCGATCCCTCTCTTCTTTGATAGTCCCCAGCTACCTGCTCCCTTGCATGCCCAGCTTCACAAAGTACCTGTAAGATCACAGAAGCATAGCACTATACAAAGACATGGATCTATATTCATAAAAAATCTAGGATCAGATGTAAATTGACCATACAAATGTAACAAGCATCAATGATACAAAAGCATGGAGGAAAACTCAAATATCTTTTATTAATAAACAAGAAAAGATCTAGGAGGAGTTACAACTAGTTGTTCCGACCCAGCATCAACCTCCCAGCAAAGAAGCCCCTCTTCACCTCAAACAAAGCTTAGATCACCCAACAATCTGATGTTTGTCTCTAGAAACCAACAACAATTCCTTACAATATGAAAAATTCCAGCCTTTGGATCTCTGGGATGAGGGATCCATATATAGATATCTGTAAGGGGGATGATTCAGCTTGTGATTTGATTAGTGTCTTCTCTCTGACAAATCTTGCTTCCACTTGGAGACTGAGGGCCTCTTGCTCATCCTTGGTCGAATTCAGTGAGGCAAGTGTCACAGGAGAAGATTCTGGAAGCTTCCATTGCCTCTCCACCTTGTGGAATGACACTTCCATTTGTCATTTCTCGCCCATCGCACCCCACAGAAGGGAATTTTGAAATGCAACGCACCCCCACAATGCATTTGGGTGAGATGCAATGCACCTAGCCAGTGGAGCAGCTGCAATGATCCTGTTTTGACCAATTTTGAGTAGTTTTTCATGGAGAACTTCTGGGAGAAGCTGTAATCTGTTGACCTTGTTCCTTTAGGGGATAGAACAACACTTTTAGGGACTTAGGAGCCCTTGGTTTATGGACATTTCATGCTTGGGGTTGTAGGGCACAAAAATGTCTATAACAAGATCTGACGGTGATCATGTCGGAAGATGCATGTGAGTTAATTTAAATTTCGGACGCGATGTGGTTATTAAAAGGAGTTTAAGGTTCAAAGTGATCGGATCATCCATTCAATGGGTGATCGGATGCATATCACTTTTAAAAGTGCCTGCATGTTAATGTTAGAAATAGACGCGATAAGGTTATGAACTGGGGTTTTATTCCTTTTGGTTTTGTTATGAGATTTCACAATAGTCGTTCGATTGCACGAGTCACACCAATGGTGGAGATCATCTGGGTTAGTTGGTGAGCGGATGACGCAATAGCCGTTGGATCTGGAGAAGTGAGATCAACGGCATGGATTGAAGCGCTTGATAAAAGGAGAAGTCAACGAGGGAACCACAATGATTGGCCAGATAAGCGGGACCCTATGGGGGAAAATCCTTGTACAGAATCGGATTTAAGCGTAGCTGATTGGTTACAAAGTTAACTAGTAGTTGAATTACAGACTACCACCTCATTTTCCTCAACCTCCTAGGTCATTTCTAAAATGCACTCGTTGATATCTATTATGTGAGTGGTTCTCACCAGGAAGGAGAACTATCTAGGAAGGAGAACTATCTTGAATGATCGTAGAAAATCCAAAAAACTCTCATTTATAATGAGCTATGGAAAGGAGTGTGCGTTGGAGATAGACAAAGAGACAGAACAACCTACCTTAGACAAGGAATTCACCATTTGGGAAAATAAGAATAGCAAAGCTTATGCATTGATTACAGCATCAGTAAATGAAGAGGTGAGTCACCATATTTCGCCATTTTCAAATGCTTTCAAAGCCTTACAAAAACTGAAGGAACTCTTTGACTCACACTCTACACTTGAAGTTGTTCAACTCATGATTAAATTCTTCACCCTTGAATTACAAAATGATGATCCTTTTGCTCTTGCATCAGAAGTAAAATCTATTATACATGATATCAAAGTCACTAATGTTGAACTGGACATTCCTCTGATAGCTTTTCTCAAGGAACTTTATCCCACTTACTCAAATTATCTTGAGTCATTGCAAGCAAATGGAAACCTCAAAGATATTACCTTTGACTCCCTTGTGAAAAAAAATTGCTGAAAGAGAGAAAGCTTTTGGGAAGAAGACAGCTCCTTAGCCTTTTGAAGAAGTTGTGTGTTTTGCACATAGAGAGAAGAATATTTCTCAAGATTCTTCTATAGGAAGAGGTGGTCAAAGAGGAAGAGGAAGATATTTCAGAGGCAAGGGGGCAGACACTCTCAAGGAGAAAAGTCAGATTTGCACTGCATACATTGCAAAAGATATGGATCACATGATGCATCCACATGTAAGTTGCCATGGGACAGAATTGAGCATGAAAGAAACCAACCCAACGGTAAAACTAATGACAAATATAAAGGTAAAGCACCTAAATCCGCTCACTATGTTATGGCAAATTGTAATGTTGGAGTAAATGAAGACTTATTTAATGCTTCACTCGCTTCTTGGAAAAATGATTGGTTGCTTGATTCAGGAAAAACTTGCCACATGACTTTTAGAAGAGATTTTTTTGAAGAAATTTTTGACAATGTTGATGGAGTAGTATACTTTACAGAAAAATCAAAATTCAGGCCATCAAGGATTGGTACAATCAGGCTTAAATTTCATGGTCATCTGGACTTTCTTTTGCATCATGTTTTATATCTCCCACAACTTAGGAGAAATTTGATGTCCTTGGTCCACATTCGCCAGCAAGGACACTCCATTCATATGTTTGATGGAAAGCTTGAGGTGAGAAAAGCATCAGACCACTCACTTTTCATGACAGGGATAGAAGAAGAAAGGCTTCTCAAGCTATAGGGTACCTCTGCTCGTGCACAAAATTTATCATACAATTCTCATTATGAAGAAGATAAATTTCCATCAAGTTTATTATGGCATGCTAGATTTGAACACTTGAACTATGACAGCCTCCACTTGTTGAAGAAAAATGGTGTTACTGGTTTGCCTACAATTCCTAGGAAACTTAAGCAATGTGATGCTTGCATTCTAGGAAAGCATAGCAAACAGTCTTTTCATGATTCACATTCCAGAGCACATAGAAAACTTGAACTCATTCATTCAGATTTATGTTGTCCAATGCCTGTTCCTTTTGCAAATAGAAATAAATATATGATGACGTTTATTGGTGACTACACCAAAATGTTTTGGGTTTAATTATTGAAGAACAAATCTGATGCTTTTCAAACATCCAAGAACTTTCACAAAAGGATTGAAAATGATGACAATCTCATATGGGCCCTATTCACACTGATAATGGAAAAGAATATACTTCAAATGAATTTGAAAACTATCTTTTCCAACATGGGATCAAACATCAAACAAATGTGCCTTATAATCCCCAACAGAATGGAGTAGCTGAAAGAATGAATAGGAAAATCTTAAATATGGTGCGCTCCATGATGTTTTTCAAAAATGTAAAAAAGATGTTTTGGGCTGATGCAATTCTATGTGCTATATATATAAAGAATAGATGTCCATCTAATTCTATTAGAAAAAAGACTCCTTATGAAATGTGGTATGGGCACATTCCCTCGGTAAAGCATCTCAGGGTCTTTGGTTCTGTTAGATTCGGTCTGGTCAGCCCTCTGTCAGAGATCAAAACTATTTGTGCATTTCAATTTTAGGTGTCCCGCTCCATTCACCCAGCTGCATTTCGGTAGGCACATGCCATGATCTGACGGAGAAAGACATGCTAGTCATTTTCCATCATGTCTGGCCCCTACTGACTCAGGTCTTTGTCCATAATCACCGAAGCTCATGACAGTCAAGGTCTCGTCCTTTACAGGGCAAAGTCATCTTTTATGTTTGGGTCTAGGAATTCATCAATTTGGTCTTTGAAAACATGTCCAGAACAAGCCATGCAGGCCAGAGGGAGGCCTTACACAGCTATGGTTCAGAAAGCTTCATCATCACCTAGAGAGACATCGACTCTTCTTCAAAACTCTGTTTTGAAGAAAAGTCAAACAAGGTCAATTATGACAAAATTTTCCAAAAAATCACCAGTTGACTTTTCAGATGTAGTTATGATTTACATGGCCAAATGCTCTGTCATACAGTCCCTGCAAAGAGGTGCCGAAAATTTCATCATTTGAGCCAAAATGTCAAAGGGAAAGTGAAAATCAGTGTGTTTGAAGGTCAATGAAAAAGTGCAAAACTCAACATTAGAAAAGGGGGTTTTCAAAGAGGAAAAAATCAAACTCATCTCCTCCAAGGTTATAAATACATGTTTTGCCAAAATCAAAGCTGTTGTGCTCTTGCAAGAGTTGGAGAGACATTACAAAGGTGAGAGAGTGAAATCGTGAGAGTTTGAGTGAGTGAGAGTTGGTTTTGGAAGGCACGGCGCATACACCCAGGAGTGCGACGCACACAGAGGGCGCGGTGCACACGCAGCCTGCCTGCCGTTCAGTTTTCTCAAGGGCACGACGGACACCCAGCGCACGACGCACTGGGCTTGGTGCGGGACGCACACAGCCAGGGGCATAAAAACATTGCAAATCATTTCAAATCTCGGTGAAGGCTAGCAAATCAAGAGGTAGGCCCTGTTGACACCTCCTCTCTCTCAAATTTGTCAATGATTTGGTGTGCATAAGACGTTTAAATGGTACCCCAAAAACAAAAGGTCAACCATGAAAAAATCATCAAGAAAAATGATAGATGGGGTTGCAAGATTGTGACAATGCCACCAAGGTTTCACTTCACTCCATTTGGCCCCTCACCCCTCATCTTTCTCATCTCCCCTTCAACATTTTTCCTAAGAAAACCACCCTAAATCCACCACTAAAACCCTCCCCCTATTCTTCCTAGCAAGTCAGGGCAACTTTGGCAGCACGCGGCGCACACACGAGGAGGCGCGGCGCACTCAGAGCACACGACGCACTGGGAGCCCGGCCACAGTGTAAAATTGCCACTGGCGCGGCGCACTGGGCAGAGCGCACGACGCACAGACTCATAAGCCCAGAAAACCACAAATTCGCCTAAAAATTTTGTGAATGCCTATCAAAGTTGAAAGGAAAACCAACTACTTTCACTCTTACTTCAAAATTGAGAAGAGTAACAAGATTTTGAGGCTATGAATCAAATGCAAAATTTTTGATAAAGCCAACAAAAGAAGACATAAAGAAAAAATGGTCCTAGGGTTTCGCTATAGTGACAGTGCTGCCAGGGTATTCTCCTACCCTACCCCTATCACTATTTTCCCTGTATTATTTTCCCCTTATCATTACCCTAACACCACTAAAACCATATTCCTTTTTCCCCCTCCTCCTATGACTAAAAATACCCAAACCCTACCAAAATAAATTCAAACCCTACCCCATCAATACTATACCAAAAACACTCCCAAATCCGTGATAAATCTCTCCCTTTAGCCCCTATTCCCATTTCATCATTCCTCTCCTAATACCCCTTGTTTTATTGTCCCATTGGTGATAGATTTTCAGAGCATCTACCAGTTCCATTGGATTCAGAGGGCAGCATAAAACTCAGGGTACAAACAGCAGTAATGGCATCAGAAGTTTCATTAGAGTATGAGGAGGGGACCCACAGTGACACATCTTCAGGAGAGAGGTCCCGTAGGAGACATCATCGGAGTGGCAGACATATTAGAGATGAGCCGAACACCCTCACTGAGCTGCAGGCATGCCCTCTTGCCATGTCTTGTTTCCAGCACTTGGCATGCTATGAATTTTGTCAAAGGGTGGCAAATGTCAGAGTCCATCATGAGTTGGCTCGTCTTTTTGCACTTCATCTACAGGGAGGTGAATCTGTCCTGGCTGGGGTCACTTTCACATTGACACAAGGAAACCATATCAGTGGCAATAGGAATACTGAACATTGGGGAATAGTGGCATAAGAAAAAGAAGGTGGAGAGGCATCATTATGAGCCTTACATCAAGAACAGCTATTTGAGCCAGCTCACCAGAGTTTTTCCATTCAGATTTTTGAGGGATGAGTATGCCCCACTCATGAGGTTGATCATGAAGTATTTCAGTTGTGAGGGAAGGTTTTCCCGCCTCTATGCCTATCACATCAGGTTGCTCATGCACTTCACCAGGGTGCGGATGATGAGCCTCCCATTTTTCATCTGCGGGAACATAGAGAGGATGAAGAATTTCATGCAGCACAAGACCCCTCAACAATAGCTAAACAATGTCTATCATTTTGCTCTCATCTGGATTTTGGTGGACCATCAGTTGGGATTGCAGGGTATTGCTTGGGAGGACTTCATCTCCCGTGATTTCTTCAGCGCTCCACTGGTGGTATCAGAGGCAGAGCATGAGGTGGGGGGTCCTTCACATTAGTTTGAGCGCCATGAGACTTCCACTATGCCAGTATACATCACATACCAGAAGGGCAGTAGACCGTTGTTTGCAGCAGCAAAGCGAGTGTTATGTCCACCCGAGGTGGAAGGGGCCTCGCTTCTGACATCGGCATCACAGGAGCAGGGTAGAGGTAAGGAGCTAGTGCATGATGAGGGGCCTTCAGGTGAGCCATCAGGTGAACGAGAGATAGAAGTCGTTCCTCCAGGATGATGAGACAAATGCAGAACCTACAAATGTTGAGCTGGGAGAGATCATTTAGGAGCAGCAATCAGTGATTGAGAACTTATCCCTGGACTTGGAGAGGGCCAAGTGGAATGTGCAGTATCTAGAGCAGAGGAACAAGCAACCTGAGGATCGGCTAGTTGAGGTAGAGTTGCAAATTATCAAGGAAAATCGGTAACACATCATGGCAGCACAAGGCAGACATATGGAGCAAAGAGACGAGGATCGGGAGTATGTGTTAGAGAAAGTGAACATTCACTTGGAGCAGCGGTTGGATAAGGCTAACAGGGAGAAAGACATGCTGAGGCACATGACTCACCACTACATGGCCCGAAACATGAGCTCCAAAGCAAGAATCAGGAGCCTAAAGGCAAAATTGAGCAAAGCGACAAAAGAGGCAAAGGAGGCAAAGGAGGCAAAGGAGCAAGATCGGCTTCAAATCTTGGCTGAGGCTTCCTTGGCACAGCATAGCACTTCATAGAGAACTTCCAGCCCAAATTTCAAAAAATTTGGGCAAATTTTGGTCACATGGTGATTTTTTGGACAAAAAACAGAAAATTCCTCTCTATGCGCCGTGCCACTGGCGTGACGCTAAAATTCTAAGGCTCCAATTGAGAAATGGCTTGCAGGTTTGGATTCAGCATGGAAAATTACGACTACTGGTGTCCACGCAAGAGTTTTGGGCAAGATCTGGGTCTCCTAAAGGTCAAAAAACACCCAAAAATGGCCTCTCTGCCACTTTTTTGACACACAGAAAGCAGTCTTGGGAGAATGGAGATTTGGAGGGGAAAATGAGCACCAAATTTGAAACTTCCAGTCGGGTTAGGAAGTAGACAGGACAAGATTTCTAGAAAGCCCACTTGGGCACATTTTGGACACCTGCAAGTGCTCCAAAACAGGTCCCAAAGTAGCGCAACACACAGAAAAAATGGCGCGGCGCACAGAGGAAAAAATTGCCAATTTGCACCCGTTTCGCGAAATTTCAGGTTGCGACTTCTCCAAGTGGGCCCGGTCATCTACACTTTGGTTTTTTGGCACCAAAGCGGCATTTAAAGAGTTTTTTTCTCCAGATGGGCTTCTATCCAAGTGGCGAAGGAAGGCAAACGGTCACCCAAAGCCAAATGTCATGTTTGCAACGCTGCATCTGTAGCTGATGGTTGGCTCTCCATCTCCATTTCGCAATGATTCGAGTAACTCCCCAACCCTTGGGCGTTCTATCTCTTCCTCACACATTCTATATATTGTATGCAAGTTATTTGCAAAGGGTTGGTTGGCTTGTAACTTCTGGGAGACTGTGGGAAAGAAACTTTGTTTCTGCACTGTGTATTTTTGACAGAGAATTAATGAAAGGCAGTAGCTCTGTTTCATGAGATTCTTGTGGTTGTGAGTGTAGCAAATGTATTTCTTATGTGTTCATATGTATTTAGTTATGTTTCACAATTCATTTCATGCTCATTTGCAGTGAAATTTTCTGAGTGAGATTAGGTAGAATCCAATTTTTATTGCTCTGCCTGTGGGAAAATTTCATGTTTCAGTGTTATTTTTTCTGTTGAAAAGGATTCATGTCACTATGACCTTTTCACCTTCTTCAACAATCTATTCATGCCGTGATACCTCAAAATAAATTGTTACATTTTCCGCCTACCTTGCCTCACGGAATAATCTGTGCCTTCATATTAAATTCTCTGTTCTTTGCTGAGTGCCAGTCCCATAACATCCCAGAAGCTCGGTCATTTCATAAAATTGTTTCCAGAATCCCTATTCACTTACTAGCCTAAGGTAAATATTGCATTGTAAGTCATCTCAGACCATTTTCGATCATCTATTCGCTGAGTGTGACTAGGAGAGAGTCCTCTCCTTCTCTGGTAGGGCTAGCTACCAGACTGAGCATGGTTTGTGGTTACCCTAATTTTTCCTTCCTTTAGGCTAAGGAAGATTTAGGTGCTAACATAGTGGTGACTCCACTAGGGAAAAGTTGAAAATCAAAATCCCCTTGTTTCATAATAATTCTAGGCTTTCGGATGATGAGCTTAGGATTGGAAAGGCTGAGTAAGTTGGTTGTGTCCTGTAATTTCTCTCAATAGCACGTTGGCTTCGAGACGATATATCAGAGAAAATCCAGACCTAGACCCTCCTCATATTTACGAAAATCCCAATTTGATCCCAAGACTCCTTCGTCAAGAAAGCACCATAACTCCCGTGTTCAAATCCCATTCATGTCCTGACATTTTTGAGTATCTTGAAGAGCTTGAGTTTGACGAACGATTCGAAATATCTTTGTTTGAGTCTAAATCTGAAAGGGCTGTTGATTACACCATCCCCAATCTGCAATTTCTTGTAGACCTTGAAACAGAAAGAGCCAATAGATTAATTGATAATTACATTGCAACACATCCCCAAACTCTAATTGGAAGCCCCTTGCAAACTGTGCACACTCCTCCAACACCTCCAAGGCCAAATCCACTGAGAATGATGGCTGCCCGTTTCGCACCCCTTGTTCTGCCCCAAGTCCTAGATGACATGCCAAATGATTATCAAAGTAAAATCCCGTTTTTTGATGGAAATCCTAACAGCATTACTGCTCAGCAACATGTAGACAAAATGGCAGACTTTTATGAACTTCATGAGATTGATGCAGAGAACGTGGCAATGAGGCTCTTTGTACAGACATTTATAGGTGATGTGAGGAAATGGTTCAGAGGTTTGACGGCTGCAAGTATCACTACCTTAGCTGAACTACAAAGACAATTTTTGAACCAGTGGGAAGTGAAAAAGAATCCCCTTCAAATTCTAGCTGAGTATGAACAAATCAAACGGAATGCCGGTGAGTCGGTTCAAGATTATTGTGTTAGATTTAATGCAGTCTACAACGAAATTCCAGACCATCTAAAGCCACCTGTGGGACTAGCGATGATGAAGTTTCCATATGGTTTTGATGATGACATGGCGTACCAATTAAGAGAAAGAGAACCGGTCACAATGGAAGACATGCAGAAAATTGCGGTCAGCATTGAGGCAAATCTGCTGTCCAAAAGAGCTAGAGCGAAAGCAGAGAAGAAAACCACAGTGAAAGAAGAATCTTCTTCAATGGATTAGCTTCTCAAAAAGGTAGAGTAGATGCTTGAAAGGGTAAAACTTGATAAGCCAGAGCCACAAGTTAGGAATCCTAACTTTCGTGGCCAACAGCAGCCACAATATAGAATAAGACAAAGAGATCAGCGAACTCAAGAGCAGACAGCACAACAGCCGGTACAAACACCTTTGTAGCAGAATTTTGTGCATGGACTGGAGTCAGATGAGGACGGGAATGTAATAGGTGAAGAAAACCATCTCTTTACTCTAGATGAGCTGCCTACTTACATTACCGAAGAGGAAGAATGTGCAGTGAATTCAGCTGCACACCAAGACACTGATTTTATTCTAGCTAGCGACACCGTGTTGGAAGAAGAATCAGAAGAATATCAAAGGGGGTATATGAATGCTCTGTCTGCACAAAAACAATGATATTCTCTTAGAAACAGAGATGTGCCGGCCAAACCAGTTTAGAAAAGGAAGGAGGGTGAAAAAACAAAAAATGATTCATCAGCTACACAGAAAAGGAAAGGAGGTGGTTGGTCTGGAGAGCAGCAAATCAAAATCAGCAGAACAATCATAGCAACCAGCCACATCAAAAGAGAAGGAAAGGAAAGAGATCCCAGTCAAAGAGGTGGAAAGAACTCCTGCTTTTAGCCTAGAGAATTATATTTCTAAGTTAAAGGTATCCATCCCCTTGACTGAAATAATGAAGAACAATAGTTATAAAGGACAGATTTCTAAAATGTTGAATTTGGACCCAATGTCCGACATGGTAAATGTAGAAGATGATCAGCTTGAAATGATTTTTGGGCCAACAACAAATGGTGAGTCTCCTGATAGTGATATGCCACCCTTCTATATCAGTTTACGATTGCATGATTTTGTGTTACACAATGCCATGTTCGATTCCGGAGCTTCTCACAATCTCATGCCCAAGGCTATCATGGATAAGCTTGGTCTGGACATCACCAGGCAATATCATGATCTATATTCATTCGATTCTAGCAGAGTAAGGTGTATAGGACTCATCAAAGACTTAGTTGTGAGTTTGGATCAGCTTCCTATGAAAAATGTTCTGATGGATGTGGTGGTAGCAGATATTCCTCCAAGGTTTGGCATGCTTCTTTCCAGGTCTTGGGTAGCGAAATTGAAAGGGACACTATAGCTGGATTTCTCCTATGCAACAATCTTGGTGTTTGGACAAATGAGGAAGTTATATCGGGAACAAAAAATGAAATATATGATCACAAGCAAGGAGAAACCTATGAATCATCCTATCAACTATGTACATATAGATTTAGAGTCTTTTGTTTTGTTTTTAGATAGTCTAAATGAGATAGATAGTCAGATAGTAGAAGCAGATGACATACCGGAAATAGCAGAAAATTTCAGAGAGATTTTGGAAAAAGAAAGACAACGAAAGCAGGAAAATGTTGGGAAATCAGCTGAAAATAATGGGCAGCAAGCAGACAAGGCACGACAAACAGATTTCCAGCACTTACAGGAGGAGGAAGAAGGCTTGTGGACCATGGATTTCGATGGAACAGTAGGGAATGATGGAGCTGGAATTGGAATTTGGGTACGCAGTCCTTTCTCCGCCCCAAACAAAGTGCCTAGCAGAGTGAGGGTTTGCTCTTACAAGCTGGCCTTTGAATGTTCAAATAATGAAGTTGAGTATGAAGCTCTGATTGTTGGCCTAAAGATTCTTAGAAAGCTGAAGGAAAAGAGGATTTCGGTATATGGCGACTCTGAGTTGGTAATAAAACAGGTCAAAGGTGAGTATCAAGCAAAACATCCTAGGATGCGGGCCTATCGTAATGTAGTTTTAGACATCTTGAAGTTATTTTTAGAATACACCTTGACATGTGTGCCACGTATACAAAATAGTATTGCTGATGCTCTTGCCAAGGCAGCGAGCAGCTTGAAGATCCGCATGAACTCCAACAATAAATTTGAAATCCATGTCAAGCACCGTCCAACCATTCCAAACAATCAGCGACATTGGCAAGTGTTCCAAGATGATGAGGAGATTAAGGATTTTCTGCTCAACAAAGGCAAGTTCAAAGAAACCTCAACTGATATAGAGAACGATGAAGGAAAAGGGAATGGTACAGATGAAGTGCAGATCAATCAAATGGACATATTATAGTTGAAGAATAACATCATTCCTAAAGGCTTGATACCCTAGAGGAACTTTTTGATCAAGATGATGTAGCCCTCAAGCCAACATTGCAGCCGATAGAGAAGGGTGTAGAAGAAGTCAACATCGGTACCGCTGCCAATCCAAAGTTGGTAAAATTGTCCAAAGAATTACCGCCAAAGATCAAGGACAAATACATCAGTTTGATGGCTTCATTTGCAGATGTGTTTGCTTGGGATTATTCTGATTTAAAGACCTATGATACCAATATTATTCAACACACAATACCCATCAAGCCCAACCAAAAACCATTTAGACAAAAGCTGAGAAGGATAAATCCAAATTTGTTGCCATCTATCGAAAAGGAGGTAAATAGGTTGTACAAGTCAGGTATCATTGTGCCTACCAGATTTTCAGATTGGATATCTAACTTAGTACCTGTATGCAAGAAGACCGGTGAGATCTGCCTATGCATTGATTTCAGAAATCTAAATAAGGTCTCATTGAAGGACAACTATCCACTGCCCAAGATGGACCATATACTTCAGCGAGTAGTGGGGGCATCTCGTATGTCGCTGCTTGATGGTTATTCCAGATATAACCAAATTTCCGTCCATGAAGATGATAGAGACAAGACAGCATTCACCACTCCATGGGGAACCTTTCACTATGCCAAAATGCCCTTCGGTTTAAAGAATGCAGGTGCCACATTTCAGCGGGCAATGGACTTGGCGTTTGCAAATGAGAAGGATGTGTTTTTGGTGGTGTACTTGGATGATTTGATGGTATTTTCCAAATCTGATGAAGAACACATGCACCACCTAAAAATTGTCTTTCAAAAATGCAGGAAATATGGTCTATCGCTAAATCCTAAGAAGAGCTTGTTTGCCATGGAGGAAGGAAAATTACTTGGGCACATCATTTCAAAGGATTGCATTCATATAGACCCAGCACATGTGCAAGCAATTCAGCAAATCGATCTGCCCAGGAACAAAAAAGAAATACAATCATTCAATGGTAAGATGAATTTTCTGCGTCGTTTTGTGCCTAATCTTGCAGAACACTTAAGAGAAATGACCAACATGCTTAAGAAGGACAACCAGGTGAAATGGACAGATGAGGCTGTAAAACATTTCAACTTGGTCAAATTGGCCCTTTCTTTAGCTCCAGTTCTAGTCAGCCCGGACTACACTCAGGATTTCATATTGTTTTCATTTGCTTCTGAGCACACTATGGCAGCGGTTTTATTACAAAAGAGAGATGATCATGAAAGAACCATTGCATTCTTCAGCAGGGCTATAAGGGATGCAGCTTTGAAATACAAGATCATTGAGAAGCAAGCCCTGGCATTGGTGAAGGCATTGAAGGATTTCTGGGTGTATATCCTACATTCTCACATTCTGGCCTATGTTCCTAATACGGCTGTAAAAGATGTTTTAGTGCAGACCGATTTGCAAGGGAGAAGAGGCAAATGGATCGCAGCCTTGCTAGTATACGATGTGGAGATAAAGCCTACAAAGCTGGTCAAAGGACAGGGGTTGGCGAAGCTAATGGCCGAGTCAAACTTGCAGGCATTGGACATAAATCTGATCGCTGCCATGTCCGATGAGAATGAGGAAGGAACATCAATTCAGGTATCTGAAATGTTTGCTTTGTCCCCATGGTATTAAGATATAATATATGTGCTGAAAAATCTATCACCACCGCCCGGCATGACTAGAAACAAAGCGAGAACACTCAAATTGAAGGATGCCAAGTTTTGTATTTTGAATTCCGCACTGTATTGGAAAGATCCCGGTGGCATTTTGTTAAATTGTTTGGTATAAGAGGAGGCAAAGAAAGTCATGGAGGATTTCCACGGAGGAGAGTGTGGAGGTCATCTTTTTTGGAAGTCAACAACGAACAAAATTTTGAGAGTAGGGTACTACTGGCCTACTTTGTTTGCTGATGTGCATAAGATGGTCAACCGCTGTCATAAATGTTAGATTTTCGAAGGAAAATAGAAATTACAGCCTTTGCCACTTAAGCCTATTGAGGTGAGCGCTCCCTTCCAGCAGTGGGGGTTGGATTTCATTTGGGAAATTCATCTTGCCTCTTCCGGACAGCATAGATGGATCCTTACAGTGACAGACTATTTCACAAAATGGATTGAGGCAGCCCCTACCAGACAAGCCATAGACAAGGTAATCATTTCATTTCTCGAAAATAACATCTTGTCTCGCTTTGGTTGTCCAAATAAATTAATCACTGATAATGCAGCAGCTTTCAAATCGAAAAGGATGGTAGAATTTTGTCATAATTATCACATAATTTTGGGTCATTCAACTGCCTATCATCCGAAAGGCAAAGGGTTGGCGGAATCTTCAAATAAATATTTGGTCAACATCATCAAAAAGCTACTGGAAATAAATAAGAAGAGCTGGAACAAGAGGTTGATCCATGCGCTTTGGGCAGATCGGATCAGTCAGAAAAAGTCTATTGGTATGTCACTGTTTGAGCTTGTTTATGGAGTTGACACAGTATTCCCCGCCTCTCTTGCTACCCTGGTGGTCAGAATTCTTCAGGAGGCCGGCAGTGAAGAAGATCCCATGCAGAGAAGGCTGAATCAAATGATCCACTTGCAGCAAACAAGAGAAGAAGTTTTCAAAAACACATCCAAGTTGCAGGAGAAGATAAAGAAAATCTATGACAGAAAAGCAAAAGTAGATAAATTTCAGTTGGATGATGTGGTGCTGAAGTGGGATGCAAGGAATGAAGAGAAAGGCAAGCACGGAAAGTTCGAAAATCTGTGGAAATGTCCTTTCAAAATTGCAGCATATAGGGGTCAGAATGCCTTCCTCCTGAAGGAAATGAACGGGGAAGATTGTCCTGGAGGGCCGATCAATGGTCGGCTGCTCAACCGGTATCACTGTTGATCTATTAATGCTACTCCCACTGTCATTGTAAAGACCATTTTTATTTCAGTTTGGTTTCAGTCTGTAAAGTTAGTTTTTTAGTTATTTCAATGTCAAGTAGAGCCAATTTCCTGGTTATTTCAGTTTTATAAATAGGTCAAAGTCCTGTGCTGTTTATCGAAATAATGACTCCATAGTCCAATGGACAAAAGGCACTGCCTAGCTCCTCTAGAGATTTGTTGTTCTTGGCACCTCCAAGGAGCCACCATCCCCCATTGGAGCCAATGTTAGAGTCGGTCTGGTCAACCCTCTGTCAGAGATCAAAACTCTTTGTGCATTTCAATTTTAGGTGTCCCGCTCCATTCACCCAGCTGCATTTCGCTAGGGACATGCCATGATCTGACGGAGAAATTCATGCTAGTCATTTTCCCTCATGTCTAGCCCCTTCTGGCTCAGGTCTTTGTCCATAATCACCGAAGCTCATGACAGTCAAGGTCTTGTCCTTTACAGGGCAAAGTCATCTTTTATGTTTGGGTCTAGGAATTCATCAATTTTGTTTTTGAAAACATGTCCAGAACAAGCCATATAGGCCAGAGGGAGGCCTTACACAGCTATGGTTCAGAAAGCTTCATCATCACCTGGAGAGACATCAACTCTTCTTCAAAACTCTGTTTTGAAGAAAAGTCAAACAAGGTCAATTATGACAAAATTTTCCAAAAAATCACCAGTTGACTTTTCAGATGCAGTTATGATTTACATGGCCAAATGCTCTGTCATACAGTCCCTATAAAGAGGTGCTGAAAATTTCATCATTTGAGCCAAAATGTCAAAGGGAAAGTGAAAATCAGTGTGTTTGAAGGTCAATGAAAAAGTGCAAAACTCAACATTAGAAAAGGGGGTTTTCAAAGAGGCAAAAATCAAACTCATCTCCTCCAAGGCTATAAATACATGTTTTGCCAAAATCAAAGCCATTGTGCTCTTGCAAGACTTGGAGATACATTACAAAGGTGAGAGAGCGAAATCGTGAGAGTTTGAGTGAGTGAGAGTTGGTTTTGGAAGGCACGGCGCATACACCCAGGAGCGCGGTGCACACAGAGGGTGCGGTGCACACGTAGCCTACCCACCGTTTAGTTTTCTCAAGGGCGTGATGCACACCCAGCGCGCGACGCACTAGGCTTGGCACGCGATGCACACAGCCAGGGGCATAAAAATATTGCAAATCATTTCAAATCTCGGTGAAGGCTAGCAAATCAAGAGGTAGGCCCCGTTGACACCTCCTCTCTCTCAAATTTGTCAATGATTTGGTGTGCATAAGACGTTTAAATGGTACCCCAAAAGCACAAGGTAAACTGTGAAAAAATCATCAAGAAAAATGATAGATGGGGTTGCAAGATTGTGACAATGCCACCAAGGTTTCACTTCACTCCATTCGGCCCCTCACCCCTCATCTTTCTCATCTCCCCTTCAACATTTTTCCTAAGAAAAGCACCCTAAATCCACCACTAAAACCCTACCCCTATTCTTCCTAGCAAGTCAGGGCAACCTTGTCAGCGCGCGGCACACACACGAGGAGGCATGGTGCACTCAGAGCGCGTGGCGCACTGGGAGCCCGGCCACAGTGTAAAATTTCCACTAGTGCGGCGCACTTAGAGCGTGCGGCGCATAGACATATAATCCCAGAAAACCACAATTTCGCCTAAAATTTTTGTGAATGCCTATCAAACTTGAAAGGCAAACCAACTACTTTCACTCTTACTTCAAAATTGAGAAGAGTAACAGGATTTTGAGACTATGAATCAAATGCAAAAGTTTTAATAAAGCCAACAAAAGAAGACATAAAGAAAACATGGTCCTAGGGTTTCGCTATAGTGACAGTGCTACCAGGGTATTCTCCTACCCTACCCTTATCACTATTTTCCCTGTATTATTTTCCCCTTATCATTACCCTAACACCACTAAAACCATATTCCTTTTTCCCCCTCCTCCTATGACTCAAAAAACCAAAACCCTACCAAAATAAATTCAAACCCTACCCCATAAATACTATACCCAAAACACTCCCAAATCCCTGATAATCTCTCCCTTTAGCCCCCATTCCAATTTCATCATTCCTCTCCTAATACCCCTTGTTTTATTGTCCCCTTGGTGACAGATTTTCAGAGCATCTACCAGTTCCATTGGATTCAGAGGGCAACATAAAACTCAGGGTACAAAAAGCAGTAATGGCATCAGAAGTTTCATCAGAGTATGAGGAGGGGACCCACAGTGACACATCTTCAGGAGAGAGGGCTCGTAGGAGACATCACCGGAGTGGCAGACATATTAGAGATGAGCCGAACACCCTCACTGAGTTGCTGGCATGCCCTCTTACCATGTCTTGTTTCCAGCACTTGGCATGCTATCAATTTTGTCAAAGGGTGGCAAATGTCAGAGTCCATCATGAGTTGGCCCGTCTTTTTACACTTCATCTACAGGGAGGTCAATCTATCCTAGCTGGGGTCACTTTCACATTGACACCCGAAACCATATCAGTGGCAATAGGAATACCGAACATTGGGGAACAGTGGCATAAGAAAAGGAAGGTGGAGAGGCAGCATTATGAGCCTTACATCAAGAACAGCTGTTTGACCCAGCTCACTAGAGTTTTTCCATTCAGATTTTTGAGGGATGAGTATGCGCCACTCATGAGTTTGATCATGAAGTATTTTAGTTGTGAGGGCAGGTTTTCCCGCCTCTATGCCTATCACATCAGGTTTCTCATGCACTTCACCAGGGTGCAGATGATGAGCCTCCCATTTTTCATCTGTGGGAACATAGAGAGGATGAAGAATTTCATGCAGCACAAGACCCCTCGACAGCAGCTAAACAGTGTCTATCATTTTTCTCTCATTCGGATTTTGGTGGACCATCAGTTGGGATTGCAAGGTATTGCTTGGGAGGACTTCATCTCCCGTGATTTATTCAGTGCTCCACCGGTGGTATCAGAGGCAGAGCATGAGGTGGGGGGTCCTTCACATCAATTTGAGTGCCATGAGACTGCCACCATGCTAGTATAGATCACATACCAGAAGGGCAATAGACCATTTTTTGCAGCAGCAACGTGAGTGTTATCTCCACCCGGGGTGGAAGGGGCCTCGCTTCCAACATCGGCATCACAGGAGTAGGGTAGAGGTAAGGAGCCAATGCATGATGAGGGGCCTTTAGGTGAAAGAGAGACAGAATGCGTTCTCCTCCAGGATGATGAGACAGATGCAGAACCTACAAATGATGAGCTGGGAGAGATCATTCAGGAGCAGCAATCAGTGATTGAGAACTTATCCCTGGACTTGGAGAGGGCCAAGTGGAACATGCAGTATCTGGAGCAGAGGAACAAGCAACTTGAGGATCAGCTAGTTGAGATAGAGTTGCAAATGATCAAGGAAAATCGGCAACACATCATGACAGCACAAGGCAGACCTATGGAGCAAAGAGACGAGGACCAGGAGTATGTGTTAGAGAAAGTGAACGTTCACTTGGAGCAACAGTTGGATAAGGCTAACAGGGAGAAAGACATGCTAAGGCGCATGACTCACCACTACATGGCCTGAAACATGAGCTCCAAAGCAAGAATCAAGAGCCTAAAGGCAAAATTGAGCAAAGCGACAAAAGAGGCAAAGGAGGCAAAGGAGGCAAAGGAGCAAGATTGGCTTCGAATCTTGGCTAAGGCTTCCTTGGAAAAACATAGCACTTCATAGAGAAATTCCAGCCCAAATTTCAAAAAATTTGGGCAAATTTTGGTCACATGGTGATTTTTTGGACAAAAAACAAAAAATTCCTCCCTGTGTGCCGCGACACTGGCACGACGCTAAAATTATAAGGCTCCAATTGAGAAATGGATTAAAGATTTGGATTCATCATGGAAAATGACGACAACTGGTGTCCGGGCAAGATCTGGGGCTCCTAAAGGTCAAAAAACACCCAAAAATGGCCTCTCTACCACTTTTTGACACACAGAAAGCAGTCTTGGGAGAATGAAGATTTGGAGGGGCAAATGAGCATCAAATTTGAAAATTCTAGTTGGGTTAGGAAGTAGACAAGATAGGCTTTCTAGAAAGCCCACTTGGGCACATTTTTGACACCTGAAAGTACTCCAAAACAGGTCCCAAAGTAGCACGACGCACAGAAAAAATGGCGTGGCACACAGAGGGAAAAATTGCCAATTTGCACCCGTTTTGCGATATTTCGGGTCGCGACTTATCCAAGTGGGCCCGGTCATATACACTTCGATTTTTTGGCACCAAAGGTGGCATTTAAAGAGTTTTTTCTCCAGATGGGCTTCTATCCAAGTGGCGAAGGAAGGCAAACAGTCACCCAAATCCAAATGTCATGTTTGCAACGCTGCACCTGTAGTTGATGGTTGTCTCTCCATCTCCATTTCGCAATGATTCGAGTAACTCCCCAACCCTTGGGCGTTCTATCTCCTCCTCGCACATTCTATATATTGTATGCAAGTTATTTGCAAAGGGTTGGTTGGCTTGTAACTTCTGGGAGACTGTGGGTAAGAAACTCTGTTTCGGCACTGTGTATTTTTGACAGAGAATTAATGAAAGGCAGTAGCTCTGTTTCATGAGATTCTTGTGGTTGTGAGTGTAGAAAATGTATTTCTTATGTGTTCATATGCATTTAGTTATGTTTCACAATTCATTTCATGCTCATTTGTAATGAAATTTTCTGAGTGAGATTAGGTAGAATCCAATTTTTATTGCTCTGCCTGTGGGAAAATTTCATGTTTCAGTGTTATTTCTTCTGTTGAAAAGGATTCATATCACTATGCCCTTTTCACCTTCTTCAACAATCTATTCATGCCGTGATATCTCAAAATAAATTGTTACATTTTCCACCTACCTTGCCTCATGGAATAATCTGTGCCTTCATATTCAATTCTCTGTTCTTTGCTGAGCACCAGTCCCATAACATCCTAGAAGCTCGGTCATTTCATAAAATTGTTTCCAGAATCCCTATTCACTTACTAGCCTAAGGTAAATATTGCATTGTAATTCATCGCAGACCGTTTTTGATCATCTATTCGCTGAGCATGACTCGGAGAGAGCCCTCTCTTGCTCTGGTAGGGCTAGCTACCAGACTGAGAGTGGTTTGTGGTTACCCTAATTTGCCTTCCTTCAGCCTAAGGCAGATTTAGGTGCTAACAGGTTCCACATGTTATGCCTTGATACCAAAGGTACATAGAAACAAACTTGGTGCAACAAGTCATAAATGTATCTTCATAGGGTATTCAAACACCTCCAAATCATACCATCGCTATGATGAAGTCAATAAAAATTTTGTTGTATCTAGACATGTAATCTTTCTTGAATCATCCAAAACTGATAATGTTGTTGAGCAACAACTTGACCACTTGGATAGATTCAGAAATGAAAAATCATTTCAAGAATTTGATAATCAGATTCCACATCTTGAAGGGGGGATTCCTATACTAGATCAACATGTGGAATCTTCTTCTCAAGCATTCTCTCCCCTGCATGAAACTCCAACAATGGATGATGCCTTGAGTTATGTGATTGATAGAATTGGAAGACTCAATCTTGATTCAGTCCCAACTCAGTCAATGGAGCAGCCTGGACCATCTTAGAAAGGTCCCCAAAGTGGCTGACAAAGACACTTGAAAGTGTTCATCTTGATGGGGTTGGAAAGATAGGAACTAGAAATTCAACCCAGCAAAATGGAGGTGATGTAGATGACTCTAATTCACCCATTGATATGGATGTTTCTTATGATTGTGAATTGAATCTATCTACAAATTTTAAACCAAATTCCTTCAAAGAAGTTGCTTCTCATGATGAATGGAAAGAAGCAATGCAAAAGGAATATGATGCCTTGATAAAGAGTGGCACTTGGAAGCTAGTTGATCCTTCATTGGGAAACAAACCAATTGGCTGCAAGTGGGTCTACAAGAACAAGTATAAAGCTAATGGCTCACTTGACAAGCATAAAGCCAGGCTTGTGGAAAAGGGTTTTGCACATAAGGAAGGGGTTGATTATGAGGAGACTTTTGCCTCAACAGTAAAATGGGCTACCATCTGGACACTCTTTGCCCTAGTATCTCAGAATAGTTGGAAAGTCCATCAAATGATGTAAAAACTACTTTCTTGAATGGAGATCTAAAATAGAATGTTTTTATGTCCCAGCGTGAAGGATTTACTCTAAAAGGACATGAACATAAATTATGCAAATTTGTGAAATCCTTGTATGGCCTCAAACAAGCACCGCGAGCCTCGTATGAAAAGCTAATTAATCATCTTCTAAAACTCAATTTCAAACATTATGATCTTGATGATGCAACTTTGTTTGTCAAGAAGGGTGGCAAAATAGTTGTATATCTTATGGTATATGTATATGATATTTTGATGACTGGGAACAATGAGAGATACATTGCATCCATAAAGAGGGAATTGAGAAAAGGTTTCGAAATGAATGATTTGGGCTATGTTCATTACTATCTGGGTATTGAAGTAACTCAACATCTGAAGTCCATATTCCTTTCTCAAAAGAAATACATTGGTGATCTGAAAATGAGGCACTTAGGCTTCTTATCTAACTTGCAAGAACCTCTCCCACTTCCAAAGCTTAAATATTCCCAAGTCTTTATGATTAACCAATGCGGAATTAAATATGTGCTTGAAAATAAGGTGTATGATTGTGTTTATTTTATCTGTTTATGTGCTTTAAAATATGTTGTTTGTGTTGATATGTAAATACATGTAATAGTGCAACAGTGCAGCAATAACAAACATAGAAGACAACAATTTAATATGGAGTTCACCCAAAACTCTTGGGCTACATCTCCTTGAGCTCTATTCAACTCAACTAGGCTCTGTGGGATTATGGTCTAGGTTATTTTACAAGCTCCACGCTCAAATCCATCAGTTTACACAGAACTCAGTGGGCTTAGAACACCATCTTCTCCCTGGCTCTGAATCTCTCGGCTTTCTGGCTCTAGCTCTAGCTCTGGCTCTGGCTCTGGCTCTGGCTCTCGGCTTTGGCTCTAGCTCTGGCTCTAGCATTGGCTCTTGGCTCTGGCTTTGGCTCTCACTCTGGCTCTGGATTCTTTGGCTCTAGCTTTAGCTTTCTGCAACCTTCAACTCTCTGGCTTTTCACTCGATCTCCAAGCTAACCCAAAGACTCCCTCAACTGCTCTACACAGTATCTTTTCGCTCCCTCTGCTCTCTTTCTTCTGCCTTCTGCTTGCCTCTGCTCAATTGAGCTCTCGGGACTCCTTTGAGACATTTTCCCAGCTTTTTGGCTTCCTCAGCCATTTCTCTGCATTCAATCACTCTCCTGTAGCTCTGTGGCTTCTCTGCGCTGTCTGTTCGACTAGCCATCTGTCTCTGTGGCTTTCAAACGTCTCATCGTCTGCAAAAAACACCCGCTTGTGGTGTGGAATGATGATTAGGAGCTGTTATAAGGGATCGGGGCCGTTTTCCAGGCAATAACCGAAAAATTGAGAAAATCCCATTACACAGGCATTTTCTAGAAAATACACTATCGGGCGTGTTTTTCGAACTTTAAATCCCATCCAATCGCCCCTAAAATCCCTATCAAGTCCGCCATTACATGTTATATCACATCGCAGAAGTATATTGGGAAAAATCCCAAATACACGGGAAAACATTCAAAAACCCGATAAAATCCTTTTTTATCGGACTTCAAATATTATCGCATCCACCCTATAATCGTATCGGGTCCGCCTTTGGCTACTGTCAAAATCTCCACCGTCGATCTGCGTGATCTCTGATCCAACGATCATCATGCATTTTCGAGCGGCTTAGGAGTACGAAGGTTACCCACCCGAAAAGGTGGTTTTCCTCTCTCCTCCGCCAGCCACGCGTCGACCAACCTGTGGGATCGGGCGGAGCCAACCCAAAACCATTTACCGCTTGAGGCCCGCCCGAAATCCACCTTTATGGAACTCAAATTCTATGCAATCAGGCTTATAATTCCGCTTTGATTCCATTTTACCGCTTCGAGCGTCATTCCTTTGTATTTTGGTTTTTACACCAAAAAAAGTTAATGCACAGAATTTCCCTTTTACCGGATTTCAAATTTTAAGAATTGCGCTTATGAAATCTATCAAGTTCAACAATTGTCAATCACTGATTTAATCTTGGCCATTCGTTCCTTTCCCAATCTGACATCTAAGATTGATCATCGCGATCACTATCGCCTATCGCGTTTGGCACGGCCCAATGGTTGTTTCAATCGCCGATGCTGATTTGCCGATCCAATCACCGGCGATTAGCCTATCGCATGATCGCAATCGCCCGGTCCAGGGTCCCGATATCGCATATATGTCTACCTCTGATCCGATACATCAGATTTGCTGATCGGAGTTTCTTCCGCCTCCACTTAAGTCCAGCCTTTTGCCTTTTTCCAATGCGATTTCACTTTATAAGGATTTTTTGGCCATTTTTAGGGGTTTTTGCCTCTTTTTTCAAAGAAAAAAAAGGCATCTTATTTATGCAATACCTTCTACATCCTAAGTCCATTTTAGCCCATTCAACTTGCAATAGATTCAAAATGAAAAGACCTATGCCATGGGGCTATTTCCAGGAACTTCCTTGGACTTTCATTTTCCTCTGTGAGGAATAATTAGACTTAGGAGTTTATCCAAAATCCATTTTGGATCAGTTCGAGATCTATTGAATAGGTTTGGCATGACTGGATGCAATCCTTTGACTACTCCAATGGAAGAAAACTTAAAGCTCACATCCATTGAAGGAAAATAATTTGAGGATGCAACAAAGTATAGATAGCTTGTAGGAAGTCTCAACTACCTAACTACTACCAGACTAGACAGTTCATTTGTTGTTGGAATCCTCTCCAGGTTTATGCAAAATCCTTGTGAGGGACATTGGTTTGCTGCAAAAAGAGTTCTAAAGTACTTGAAGGGAACTCAAGACTTTGCAATCAAGTACACACAGGTGGGAAACTTCAGCTTGATTGGATACTCTGATTTAGACTTTGATGGAGACAAAGAAATTAGGGTATCTACTTTGGGTTATGCTATGAGTCTTGGATTAGGAGGTGTCTCCTGGAGATCACGCAAACAATCAGTTCCGACAGATTCCACAACAGAGGCAAAATATGTGCCAGCATCTGAGGCAACAAAAGGAATTGTGTGGCTCAAGAAATTTTGGAAGATTTATAGGTAAAACAAGTACAATTGACTCCACTCATGATTGATAATACCTCAGCAATAAAGTTGGCCAAGAACCTAAAGTTCCATGATCGAACGAAGCACATCAATACAAAATATCATCTCATTCGACATCATGTTGAGGCCAAAAAAATCCATCTTCACCATTGTTCCACTAATGAGCAGATTGCAGACATCTTCACCAAAGTTCTTGAAACAGAAAAGCTTGAAAGATTCAGAACGATGCTTGGACTCACCAACATCCCTTCAGATTAAGGGGGGGAATTTTGACACCTAATCATATGGATTGGGTGAACAACTAAAATTAGTGTAAATAAATAATAGAGAAAATGAAGAGTCATCGGGAGATGAATTGAATAGTCACTCCCTCTTGTATATAATAATGAACAACCTGAATGAGTAATACGATTACATTTGAGGAGTTACCTCCTAGTCTGACATATTCCAATGCTAATAACTATAACTATGATTAAAATAAACATTAAAAATGGAATAGATATCTAAGAACTAAAACTCTTGTTAAACATTCATTTTCATTGCCATCAACTACACGCCATTACATAGAATATAAAAGCTCAAAAGCATAGTCCCATAAACTTATGTTAAATCAATGTTCATGAAGAACATAATAGAATCCAAAGCTATATAATTTCATATGCAAAAACTTGTCTAAGAATTCTTGATATAATACGTAAACAGTTTCATTATTAGGATAGAGTAAACAAAAATTCATTTTTGTTATCATGAATTACAAAACATTAGCTAATATATAAAATATCAAAACAAATACTGGAAAACACATGTTCAATAGTGATTTTTGTACAATGTCCCAAAATTCAGACCTATACAACATCCCATGCAACACATTATCTCAAAATTATTTACATAATTTGTAAACAGACTGAGAAATGGAATACATAGTAATCATAATTGAAACAAGGATTGACTACACATTCATTTTCTAGAAAAATAAATTTTCTTGCATAAATCATTTATGAAAATCCTAATACTTAAATCGCAGAAGTAAATGCATTCTTCCCAATGGGGACTAGGATTGAGCTCCCATGGACTGTAATCTTAAAAAGGCACCTGCAACGGAAAACAAAAATTTACATTCAACAATTAGAATATTTCATAATTATATGTACCCATAAAACTTCAATAACTAAATACTATAAACAAAACAAAAAAACTAGGATATTAAAACACTTACAATATACAAAAGCATAGCCCAACATTGTTTGGTTGTTAGTTGTATCTCGGAATCATGATTTCTCCAAGGAATTTCTTCACTTTAGCTTTAATGAAATCTTTCATTGAAGCAAAATTAATCTCTTGTTTAACAATTTTATTGAATATCTCCTCTTTAATATCTCTAGCTTTTTCTTGCAATTGTGAAGCCAATGCAGAGTACTCTTCATTAACATTAACAAAAACAATTAACCATTTCCTAATTTCCACCGCAGTAAAATCAGTTATATCATCAAACTTTGTTAAATTTTATTATTTTATCTTCTCCAATTCAGTTATTAGCCCGTCTTTCGAAATTAATCCAGAATCATATGTAATGCATGGAGTGTTTAAATCCTAGTAAAAGGCTACCACCTTGAGATACACATCTACTCTTCTATTTTCTATGCTTCCACATTCATAAATAATCTCCTCTAATGTTTTGATATTCTCATACCATGCAACTTTGATCTACTTCATCTGATCAACATTCAGGAGTCTTTGTTTCTCTTTTTTAAGATCATACAGTAAATCAAGCTTGTGACTAAGTGTTAGTAAGTCATTGTCTACAAATTCCTTGTCACTCTCAAGCTCACTTTTGACCCACTCGACAAATGACAATTTTATGCAACAAATGTTGCAAATGGAAAGCTACTTGCCATGCAAATTTAATAACTCAAAATATTTTGGATAGATTACTAATAATATACTATTTCAGTGCATGAAGAATATGGATTTATCAAATATATGGGATGTTCTGGGAGTATAAATTTCCAATGGAAACCCCCGTATTACTAGTGGAGTCATCAACAAAGGACCCAAGCTTATAGCATCTTATAGCTATTTTATTATTTCCTTCAATTTCATATTTTTTACTTCTTGTTGACTAATAAACTTTACGAGAACATCACCCGTAACTTGATGCAATTTCATGGGCCCTGACATTGCAACCATAGGAAAATCAACATCCATTTCCACTCAATCAATAACCCAGTTTTTGAAAATTTGTACTATTTCAATCCTCAATATTTTACTTCCGTTGTCATAATTTGCATCTTGCAATGTGATAGGGTGGTCACTGAAAGTAGCGACCTCTTCAGCAATTTTCTTTGTCATTTTCTGATTTTCTTGCAAATAAGTACTTACCCATTTAGGTAATATAATATTCTCAACTTCCATGTCCATAGCCTCTTCAAAACTTCCTATTTTACACAAACTTTTGGATCTGGTTGATCCATCCATGTGCCCTCTTTCTGGAGTTACTCCACGAAGAGGCTCTTTTTCATCTCTGCCATATGATAGCCCATTGCAAACTTGTTGAAGCCCCGAAAATCGGGTCTACAACAAGGGGGATACCCACCCGGTCTAGACCTTGGTTGGTAGCTCCTTTTCCGTTTGGTATAGTGGGTCTGACTGGGGATATGGGACTAGTTTCCCAATTTATGTGTATGTGTGTGAAGAATTGATATTTCCCTTCTAAAAGTTCCTAAGTGAGATGCTATAATTCTAATTCTAATCTAATGACATGCAAATTTTATTCTAATAAACAGAAACATATAATTCTACACTAACCCGGGGTGTAATCCTTCTGTTATGCGATCTAAAATGATTTCAGATAACAATTGTAATAAAGATCATTCAATTGTCATGAGAAAATAATTCAATAAAGATGAACCACTTCGTATAAAAAGTTAGACAAAATAGTTGTGAAAAACATATCGCATAATAAGCTATTCATACATTAAGCATAAATAAATAGCTATCACCATACAAAAGTGCCAAATGATAACTCAAAAATTCATACATCAATATATAAACAACTGAACATGAATATCACTTTTAACACAGGCAGAAATAATTAAGAGATAGAACTACCATTTATAACTAGTCCTACTCATGAGCTTCAAGTGATAATGATTTATCTCTTCTTAATCCAACATCCACTAAGAGTACAGAAGTGCAACATCAGTAGCAGATATTAAATGCAGATATCAATAAATCTTGTTCCATTCATTCGTCAAAACCTCCTTAGAGGGTACAAAAGTGCATGTTCTAGGGATAGTTTTTTGACAAATTTCAGGACCCTTCTCTAAATGCATGAGAAGGGTTTAAATACTACTTAACTAAATCTAAAAATAACTTATTACAAAAATGTAGGATGCGGTTTAAATGACCATCCTCATTTCAGGCAAAAATAAAACAAAATTAAAACTAAAAATTAAAATTATTAACTAACTGTGTATCTGATCCTTGAAATCGCACGCGTTCAGCATCTGTTTGAGAAGAGTCAGTTGGCCGACTTCCGATTTTAGCAGTGCTGAGAAAAAAGAATCGGTAAGAGCCGACGCCATCTTCTCTGCAGAATTGATGATACACTTGAGGGTCATGCATTGGCTGTGTGGTTTTACCAAGTACATCCAGTAAGAATCCCAATTCAACTTGGTTAACCTTTGGATTGATTCTGCCTTTTCTTGAGCCTTCTGTCTCTAGTCTGTTTGTAGTTTCTGTGTCTTTGGTAGATACCTTGGAGTGGTTTCTATGATTAGGTTTGCTCTATGAAATTTTTCATTTATACAATCAATAACGCCGTTTGCTGTCATGGCCGCTTCTTCTACTACTTGTTCTACTTCCTTGAGTTGTGCATCCCATTTATTAAAGAGAATTTCTTTGTGATTGTCGTTGATCCTTGGTGTGCCTGCTCTTTTTCCCTCCTCTGTTTCTTGCCAAGTCAAATATTCAGTAACTCGTTTATCAATTAAATCATAATCATTTCGTAAATCTACGACTTGATTAGTGATTTTATCGCTTATTTCACAATAAGAGTTCCACTGTGATATTCTTTGGCACAATGCTTCCTGTTGCTGCAGTAGTTGATCATTCAAGGAAATGGATTCTGTGATGAATTTTGTAAGTTTAGGATCATCCTTGTGCATCTCTTGCATATCCTGCAACTGTTTTTCTTTCTCAGCCAAACTATTCTGGTAGCTTATCTGCATTCGTTGGAAGTCCTGCTGTAGTCTTTCAAGCTGTTTCTGTGCTTCGTTGTTGGCATTGGCTTGTTGCAACTGTTGTTGCAAAACTTGTATCTGGTCTTCCTTTTCTTTTAGCAGTTGTTGTACCTTAGATGCTTTGTCAATTGTTGCAGAGGCATATGATCCTGCGACTGAGATAATTTGGTGAGATTCTTAGTGGGATCGATAGTAGGATCTTGCCATAGGACGTCTAATTGTTCTTCCTCATTAGAGAGCACGTTTTCCAATTTCCTTTTCTTCCTTTGTCTTGTCACTACTTCCTTGTGTTTTGGACTATAAAATACATCAAGAGGAGGAATCTCTCCTATCTTGAGGATAAGTTCAGAGGATGGGGTGATGGGAATATATTCCATCTCTGGGACATTGCTAATTGTTCCTGTAATTATATCTTCTGTTGCCTGTACATCACTTGCAGGTGTCTTTGTACTTGGTCCCTCTAGATTGATCAACTCATTGAAGGTCTCCCATTCTTTATCTAGTTCAGTTCTGTTTGTTGATGGTTGAACGATGATAGGGGGAGGATCTGTTTGTGGGGAGGTAAAAACTTGTTGCCATGGGAGCTCTAAAGATTGGGCAGTATCCTTTATTGACCCCTCACTTTTACCATGGTCACTTTCTGATCTCTTGGAATGTTCAGATGTTTCTTTTCCGAACTTAGATTTAGACCTGTCTATGCTTGAAATTCTACTGAGACTGATACTCGGAGTTGGTTCCCTTTCGGGTTCCAAGCATAGTTTTTCCAAGGGGATACTAGCTAATCTCCTTTCCTTGTATATCTTGAACTCTTGAAATTCTGCTGGAGAGAATCACATTTGGGCCGAATGTAGAATTTCTTCAAGTGTGTTTTTTTGTTGGAATATGTCATCAAAAAGATCATCTTTTCCAGAAAACACCTTTATTTTGAGTGCAGTAGTGAAATTCTTAGCAATATCATGAGGGTCGAACGGTCTTGCTGGAAACTTGACTAATTGCAGACACGTTATGTTGTTTACTTCCTTGAATGCATGACCTACATCAAATAGTGAAAAGGCCCCATAGGCTACAGGAAATCGTGGCTAGATAGCCTTCCTTTTGTCCTTCAAATCATTAGTCAAACCTCCTTCTCCACAGGTTTGATAAGCAATTTCTCGTGCCATGAGTTTATCAGGGACATACAAGGGTAAGATGTGAGGGGAAGCGGTACTTCCAAATACTCTGACATATGTGAATAGTTCTTCTCCGAACCATTTCGCGACAGGGAGTATGTCTACGTCTGGTTCAAGAGAACATCTTGGAGGATCTTTATCATACAATATTTTGTACAGGGGTAGCATGACTCCATGACAAATCTTGTAGAAATATGGAGTGAACTTAGAATCCCACAATTCTTTATGATAAATATGAATGGGTGAGGGGTCTTGAGTCATCCATTTCCAACCCATCAAAGGAAACTTGGAAACATAACAGATCACATCCATCACATATGCAGATAAGTAGAAAGGGGGGTAAATTCTTTGAGAAACAGTTCTTTTAGACCGGAAATTTACAATGGCCGTGACTAAATTATCAAACAATATTTTAGCCCAATCCACGATAGTAGCATTCGTGGCAGCATCCAATAATGGTAGCCATTCAGATGAAATTTTTTTAATGTCTGGCATTCCAAAAAGTCTACAAAGCATGGCAGTAGCAAAGCAATATGGGCAGGTGAGAGATCAATACTATACATACCATGTTTATCCTTTTTTAGGGGTTCATCCCTTCTTGACCAGTCTTTGGTGCATTCTGCCAGGTGTTGGTTTTCTTTTTCAAACTTCTCCATGAACTCTTTGTTATAAGTTGCCTATGGCTCTGGTAAATGATACATGAGCCTCAAATAGTGAATGAGCCAATGAGTCCTTGACCTTGAGTTTTAAACCGTCTGTTTCTAATATCCGCGTTGTCTAGTATCCATTTAACCATGTCTGTGTACGGAAGAATTTTGGGCCTCGCTGTTATCCTGTGTAAGAATGAACAAGCTAGCTCTGTAATGGATGCATCGGAGGAACTATGTGAGGCTGTAGTAGCTTCGACCTCCATTACTCTGGGATTCTCTTCCTCATGTAGATTGTACATGGCTTCCCAGGTAGCAATACCAGTGTCTCGGTTGCAGGCGGTGTCTGTATACAAGGGCGCCATTTCTTTCTCTTCAGAGCTCGGGGCTTTGTATCGTTCTCTGTTCTTCTTTCCTGCAATTTACAAGTGAAGTGAGAATAATGATAAGGAAAGGTGATGGGAAAGTTTTAAATGCTGAAGACATATAAAATACACCACCTTACATGAAATGATTTTTTGATAAGCACGAAACCCTATTCCATTAATGACTGGCAACTAACTCATTAATTAGCATTAAAGCACATAACCATGTCTTCGTTTATGGAAAATACTTTTTTGAACCACAAGCCCAAAAGATCTGTGATGAAATGATTTTGCGATTTGCTTTGCAATATCGTAGATCACAACATCGCAACATCGCAGAATCGCAACATCACTTTCTCACTATATCGCATTTATCACATTATCGCATTGTCGCTCTATCGCAAGATCGCGATATCTCAATATCGCAATATTGGAGAAACGTGACATATGACAATTTTTTGTTAATCTTTTTTCTGCGAAATGCGATTTGCAATATGCACCATCGCATATCGGCGGTTTTAAGTTTTTGAGCATACGCGGTCTTTGATGCATGCGATGCGACATATGTTTGTAGTCCCATATCACGATCTTGCAATCTTAGAATTCAGCTTGCATGGAGGTATCCATGATCCTTTTGTGATGCGATATTTCCTAAGGAATAATCTTATTTTATCATAAAACTTAGGCTTTTTTTATTTTTTAAGGGTATTCTCCTATGTTTTTTGACGGTAAGTTTTATTAGAAAAGGAAATACAAGCACTAATTAATTTTTTTAAAATATTTGACTAAGGGTCCCCACTTATTTAGTATTAATAATAACACTAAATAAGAAGGGGGGTTGTTGCTGGCCACAACAATTGGTGATTCACTTGGAAGAACCAGTTATCTCTGCTTTTCTTTTGAATTTTCTAAACTTCCAAAACATAAAATTTTCTAGGAAATTAAACTTTATTATAAAAAGACAAAGTACATTATGCTTTCACCTATTATTGATATTTTGTTTCTTCTATTTTCAACTTTGATTATTTACTCCCTCAAGCTAGTCCTTTTATCTACATCGGTCATTACTTGATTTTTAAAGATAAAAACAAAGCCTTCTTTGTAAATCAGTTTTGAATATGCTCATTTGTTGTAGGTAGAGCCTCTGCTGCCAGTAGGCGTTTATAGCCTCGACAGGGTTACCTGTTACCCAGTAATGATCCTGTATCTTGCTTAGAGAAATTTACAATTTTCAAAGAGAAATCCATATCCACACTTATTGCTTTCATTTTCTTTTTTACCCTTAAAGAACAATTTCTTGGTTTGGTAGCCAATTTCTGACACAGTCATTCACTTGATTTATAGCTTTGCTGAACAAGCTGGCTTGTGATGAGACCCTTTGTCTTTTGATTGCAACAATCTTGAGTCATTGCCCTGTTGTGGTATGCAGTATTGGCAAAGTCAGCAAGCTATAATATCTATGCTCATGATAAGCCGGCTCGTGATGAGACCTCTTACTCTTTAAGTTAAAGTGTATCTTTGGATCATTCTCTAAACATTGTAGTTTCCTAGGTGGGGAGGAAGTCATTCTTTCCTTAAGATAGCTCTGGACGACAGTGATATAGTTTGTGAAAAGAGCTTTTCTACAAAGAATATTCATTCTTGTTATTGATACCTTTCATTGGACTGATACAAAACAATTTCTTACTAAAGGTCGTTTTTTGTCAAAATTTACAAAGTTGAAACTAGTATCATTTCTAGGCGTAGAGTTTTTTAACTGTATCTTTCAATAATAATGATCAATTTTCTAAAAGAATTCTATTTATACAAGTGAAAAAACAAAATATAAAAGAGAATTTATGTCTTTTTCGTGAATTCCGAATGTAACCATTTACAACTGGTTTTATTATGAAACTAAAACAACTACTCTACAAAATAGAAGAATGATCTCCTATGGAAAATATTTTTTGAGGATCTAAACGTTAACAGGTAAAGAATCTCTTTTTCCTGTTAAATCCTGTAACATAAATGTAGACAGACCTATGACTTCTATGATTTGAAAAGGGCCAAGCCACATTCGTTGAAATTTTGTATGTTTCCCTTTTTCCTCATGAGCCTTGTCCCATTTTAAAACTAGATGTCTCATCTGAAAATCTTTTCTGGTATCATGTTGGAATCAAAAGAGGCTTTTACTAAGGCTTGATGATCAGCGTGAGTTATCTTGGCATGTTCTCGTTGTTCTTCTAACTTAATTATTTCCAGTTTCCTTAGTTGTAAGGAAGAAGTTGGTGCTTCATCAATATATTGAACCAAGGCTAAAGAGGGAATTGTCAAATGAGTTGGAAGAACCACTTCTTTCCCATAAACTAAATTAAAGGGAGAAGTGTCAATGGAGGCTTTCTGCGTTATTCGATCTGCCCGTAAAGCATATATTAAAGACTTATGCCAATTTTTATGATTTTGGTCAATGGTTCACTTAATGATTTTGATTAAATTCTTATTTGTAGATTCAACTAACCGATTCCCTTGTGGGTAATAATTGGCAGAGTATTTAAGTTTGAAACCTCTTTTGAGTGAAAATTCAGTCATTGCATTACCAGAAAAATATGATGCATTATCAAACATTAAAGCATAAGGCAATCCAAACCTAGTGATTATGAACTGATCTATGAACTTGATGATATTTTTAGCATTAGTCATCTTGAATGGAACCACTTCTACCCATTTAGTAAAGTAATCTATTGCTATAAGGATATATCTATGCTGATTAGAAGAGTGAGGAACAATCTCACCTATTATGTCAAGTCCCCACTGATTAAAAGGCTGCTCAATATTAACTGGTTGTAGGGGCAAGGATGGTTTCTTTTGCCTCCCAGCAGCAGTTTGACAGACTTGACATTTCCTTACGTAGTTATGTGAGTCTTTGAATAATGTGGGCCAGTAATAGCCTGCACGTAAAATTTTATGAGCAGTAGCATCTCCAGCATAATGTCCGCCCACTGGCCCATCATGGAGTTCCTACAAGACTTTTTCAGCTTCAGATTTCTCAAGACATCTAAGTTTACAGAATCATAATTTATTCTAAAAAGAACATCATTTATGAGCTGATATTGTTTGACTTTCAATCTTAGAGCTATTTTCTTGGTATGATCGAGGTTTGAAGGAGCGTATCCATTCTTTAGATAGTAAATGATATCAGCATATAATGACTCAGCATCGTTTAGGCTTACCTCATACATTTGTATCTATGCAAATGGAATTTCGGTCATCAGGATGCTCCGACTAGCATTTTGCAAAAGCCTTGACCTTTTACAATACTTTCTAGTTTGATTTCTACGTCATATTCCTGTAAGGTAGTAACCCAATTGGCTCTTTTCTCACCCACATCTTTCTGTATTAGAAGATTTCTTACCGCTGGAAATGGTACTATGATTTTTGTATGTGTTTTGAGTAAAAAATGTTTGAAATATTTAATTGCTTTGAAAATGGCATAAGCTTTTTTTTCCACATTTGAATAGTTCAACTCAGCCCCTTGTAAATTGGAACTGAAAAAAGCAATTGGGGCCTTTGCCTTTTCTTGATTTACTTGAGTAAGTATCGCAACATATGATCTATCAGAGGCAAATGTATATAAAACAAAAGGATTGGAAAAATTCGGAGTTGCTAAAGATGGAGCATTAACAATTGCTTGTTTGATCAGATTGAATGCCTCATGTTCATCTTGGGCCCATTTAAAGTTTGAGTTCTTCTTAATCATTTCTTGTAAAGGAGACACAATTCTTGAAAAATCTGGAATGAATCTCTTTACAAAGTTAATTTGGCCAAGAAAAGATTGCATGGCTTTCTTGTTGTGAGGTAGGGGAACTGCAGAAATATCCTTGATTCTGTCAAGATCAATGTGAATTCCAGATTTTGACACTATGAATCCGAGAAGTTTTCCTTCACTTAATGCGAAAAATGATTTTTTCGGATTAAGTGAAATTCCATACCTTCGACAACGTTGGAAGATTTGTTTTAAATCTCTAAGATGATTGTTTCATTTCTTGGAATATACAGTTATATCATCCAAATAGATTACCACTGATTTATTAACTAACCCAGGTGGCATCAGACCAAATGGCATCTTTTGATATGCGTATGTACCCCATTTAGTTATGAATGTGGTTTTTAACTGATCATCGGGATGTACCAACTCTTGATTATATCCTGAGAATCCATCTAAGAATGAAATTAATTCTGAGCCCGCGACTGCCTGCAGTATTGGTTCCATGGGAGGCAAAGGAAAATTGTCCTTTTGGTAGGCTTTGTTAAGATTTCAAAAGTCAATGCAGATTCTAATGTGTCCATTTTTCTTTCTAACAGTGACCATATTGGAAACCCATTTGGAATGTCAAACGAGAAAAATTATTTTGGCTTTCAATAATTTATTGAGTTCAAATTTGATCTGGTTTTCTAGATTGGGATGGATCTTTCTCAACTTTTGTTGGATAGGTTTTTCATCGTCTATCATTGGAATAGTATGTTGGATGATGGAGGTGTCATATGTTTTTGAGTTCATTGTAATTCCAAGCAAAGACACCTTTATGTTGTCTCAAGAGAAAAATATATTCTAATTTTTCTTCAGGAGCTACACCAAGGCCTAGATTGATGTTATGTGGTTTGGCATTAGTTCCTAGATTTACTAATTCATAATTCAAAGATGAACTTTGGAGTTTCGAATTGGTAGATCTTTTAAACCGATCTTTCAAATCATAAAGGTCTTCTAACTTGACTACTAACTTTGGTATAGCATTTTTAGTGCTATCTTGTTGCAATTGTCGGTCATGCTGGTCTTCGTCAATTATTTGATTGGTGTAGGATCCCTCAGATGTGAGGAAACTCACAATATTAGGATCGTCGTTGAAAATCCTCCAATTGGTAATGTTATCAGGAATAGATGTTCTAAAAATTAATTCAAACGAAAATCGATTAGGGTTAAAATCTTTTGAAGGAATGAGCTTAGAAGCTACGTTGGCTAAGAGGTCCGCACTAGCATTCTAGAGTTTGGGAATTGATGAAATATTAAATGCTATAAAGTGTTCAGTCAGATCTTGAACTAAAGATTGATAATGTTTTAAATGACCTGATAAAAAATGTATAGTATTATGTACTTGTCTGAATACAATTTCAGAATCTCCGAAAACTTAAAGATATTTGACGTCTAATCTGATTGCTTTGTACAACCCTTGGACTAAAGCCTCGTATTTTGCTGTATTTTTGGTGCAATCAAATTCGAGTCTGCAAGTTAGCATAGTTTTATCTCACTCTAGACTTATTAACACACATCCTACTCCTGCTCCTTCGTTAGACTTAAAACCATCAAAAAATAATTTCCAAAATAAAGATTTATTTACAGGACTATCTATAAAATTAATACATCTAGAACTATTTGTTTGAGAGAAATTTTCTACTTGAGATAAAACAGAATGTTCTAAGTAAGGTGAAGTATGAGCATTAAAATTTCCTAGTAAAAAATCTACTGAGTATTTGCCAATGATGTTATTGCTGTATGCTACTGGTTCATTTTCTCCCTCCAGTTCTGTTACTATGTATTTCTGATGTCTTTCGCGCTCAACTTTTATTTGATTTGCTTTACCATTGTAAGGGAGCCACATGTGTGACCAGTCAGTTGCAAAGTATCCATGAAGTTTTTCTGACCAATCTCTGCTAAGAATCAAGCCATAAAATTTTGGAATATCAGCAACTAAAATATCGATTATTTGACATACCTTTGGGTTGGATGACAGCCTTATGGTAACCTGATTTAATTCGCCAATCACTTCGACTTGCGATTGATCTAGCTGAACTATGTGCACAGCGGATTTCTGTGGTTGAACGTTCAATTTTGCACATATTGACTTTGGTAAAATATTCGATGAAGCTCTAGAATCCACTAAGTAATTATGCAGATTTTTATTGAAAATTTCATAAGTAAGAAGAAATGGGAGAGTATGAGATCTCGATCTACCTCCAATTAAGGCGATATCATTTGGATCAACTTTATTAATCACATTAGCAGGAGGTCTTCCCATATCATGGGAAGCTTGGGAGATTATAGTGGCTAGTAAAGGTGCCACTGGTACAGCATGCAATTCCTTCAAAAGTATCTTTTGCTGGTGTTTTAACTTGCTCAAGTCATAAAGAGTGATATTGGCCCTAGTCCTTTTCATGTCTTCTATGATATTATACTCCATTTCATCCAAAACGATCAGCGTTTTAGATGGAGTTGATGAGTCTATTTGGATTGGGCTGGTTTGAGTCGCTTTAGGTATAGTTTTCTTGGCTACGCCTTTATCCTTAGTCATTGAGCTTGTGCTCTTTGCTTAGGTGTAGGTTGAGGAGGATCAAGTTGATTTCTGCTGCGAGTACTAACCGGGGATGCCTCTTGATCCTCTTCATCTGGGAGGATGAAATCCCACATACCTTGTAATTCTACAACTTCTTCTTCATCGGTATATTCTTCAGTAGCGATTTCCTCTTCTTCTTCTTCGGATTCAGCACTTGTAATAGCATTAGGGGGTTTGGAATCGGCTGAAAGGTTTCTCTTAAATGGTATGTACAACTTTTTAGAAGAAGTTTCTGCCACTTGTTTCTTAATGTCAACCATCTCGTTAGACATGGTCTTCAAAAATTTTTGCAATCCTTCTAAATCGAATGGATCTTTCGATTGTTTTTTCTTGGGATCTTCCTTGAAAGTAACCTTCTTGGATTTTCGTTCTTCTATTGCGTTTTTCTTTTCCAAGGCCATAATACATTTCTCTACTGCTATCGCTTCTTTCATATTTTCAACTAAAGTTGTTTTGTTAGCCCTATCAAAAAAGATTGCGATGTGTGATGGTAAAGCAGTAATGTACCATTCACTTCGCACTTCTTCGCTAGGCTGGGAAGCAGTAGGAATTTTATTTAAGATTTTATTGAAACGTAAATTTAAATATTTGATAGGTTCTTTTGACTCGGCCTTGAGGTTAGACAGGTCGTTGATCAATGTTTCCGTAGACCTATCATCACCAAACTTAGTCAAGAATTGTTCTTGGAAAATCTCCCAACTAGTAATAGATCCAGACGGTAATGAGAAATACCAGGATCCGGCTGTTCCTTGTAGAGTATAAGGGAAAAGTCGAACAACAGAATCTTCATTAGTAACTCCATTAAGATTTATGGATAGCATAAAGTTATTTATATGTTCTTCCGCTAGCATGCCTGCCTCAGGGTTAAACTTAGGCAGCCATTTTTCGGGATGGGCCGGTAGCTGACTCAAGGGTGCAGGCATTAAGACTGCCCCTGGGTTATTCCATGGAGATTGGGCCATCACTAAACTACTAACAGAGGAAAGTGCAGAAGATGATCCCTGCGGTTGAGAATATGAGGATATTATGACTCCAGATGATTGAGAAGAAGATGTGGTAGTTCCAGTGGACTGATGGACAATGATCTGAAGTGGAGGAGTGGATGGTTGACTTCACGGTGAAGAGGTTGAGATGGACGATGATGATGAAAGAGTCTCACTATTGGACCCTTTAGGAGATTTCCTTGCTCTCTTCCTTGTAGGTAGAGGTAATTCGGTTGGCTGGGCACCAAACTTTTCACTCTTTAATCTGGTAAGAGGATGAGTAGGTTTATATTGCGAAGTCACGTTGCCTTGAGATTTATCAAATCTTTGAGGAGATATAGAAAATCGCTGAAGTTTGTGAATCAAAGATTCAACTTCAGGAGGTTCAATAGTAGATTGTTCTGAAATATCAGGGTTGGTAGCAGCAGCTGTCACTCCTGCAACTTCTGGCTCATCATTTAAAGATTCTAAATGCGATGGAGAAGTCAGGGGAGATGGTGAGGGCGATTTACTCTTAGAATGGTATTTAGATTTGGATTTACTTTCCATTCATAGGTTTAGGCCCTCCCTCTAGTGCCAAATATGTTGAAGCCCCGAAAATCGGGTCTACAACAAGGGGGATACCCACCCAGTTTGGACCTTGGTTGGTAGCTCCTTTTCTGTTTGGTATAGTGGGTCTGACTAGGGATATGGGACCAGTTTCCCAATTTATGTGTATGTGTGTGAAGAATTGATATTTCCCTTCTAAAAGTTCCTAAGTGAGATGCTCTAATTCTAATTCTAATCTAATGACATGCAAATTTTATTCTAATAAACAGAAACATCTAATTCTACACTAACCCTGGGTGTAATCCTTTTGTTATGCGATCTAAAATGATTTCAGATAAAAATTGGTAATAAAGATCATTCAACTATCATGAGAAAAGAATTCAATAAAGATGAACCACTTCGTATAAAAAGTTAAATGAAATAGCTGTGAAAAACATATCACATAATAAGCTATTCATACATTAAGCATAAATAAATAGCTATCACTATACAAAAGTGCCAAATGATAACTCAAACATTCATACATCAATATATAAACAACTGAACATGAATATCACTTTTAACACAAAGGCAGAAATAGTTAAGAGATAGAAGTACCATTTATAACTAGTCCTACTCATGAGCTTCAAGTGATAATGATTTATCTCTTCTTAATCCAACATCCACTAAGAGTACAAAAGTGCAACATCAGTAGCAGATATTAAATGCAAATATCAATAAATCCTATTCCATTCATTCATCAAAACCTCCTCAGAGGGTACAAAAGTGCATGTTCTGGGGATAAGTTTTTGACAAATTTCAGGACCCTTCTCTAAATGCATGAGAAGGGTTTAAATACTACTTAACTAAATCTAAAAATAACTTATTACAAAAATGTAGGATGCGGTTTAAATGACCGTCCTCATTTCAGGCAAAAATAAAACAAAATTAAAACTAAAAATTAAAATTACTAACTAACTGTGTATCTGATCCTTGAAATCGCACGCATTCAGCATCTGTTTGAGAAGAGTCGGCTGGCCGACTTCCGATTTTAGCTGTGTTGAGAAAACAGAATCGGTAAGAGCTGGCGCCATCTTCTCGGCAGAATTGATGATACACTTGAGAGTCATGCACTGGCTGTGTGGTTTTACCAAGTACATCCAGTAAGAATCCCAATTCAACTTGGTTAACCTTTGGATTGATTCTACCTTTTCTTGAGCCTTCTGTCTCCAGTCTGTCTGTAGTTGCTGTGTCTTTGGTAGATACCCTGGAATGGTTTCTGTGATTAGGTTTCCTCTATGCAAATTTTCAATTATACAATCAATAACATTGTTTGCTTCCGTGGCTGCTTCTTCTGCTACTTGTTCTGCTTCCTTGAGTTGTGCATCCCATTTATTAAAGAGCATTTGTTTGTGATTGTCATTGATCCTTGGTGCGCCTGCTCTTCTTCCCTCCTCTGTTTCTTGCCAAGTCAAATATTCGGTAACTCGTTTATCAATTAAATCATAATCATTTCGTAAATCTACAACTTGATTAGTGATTTTATTGCTTATTTCACAATAAGAGTTCCACTATGATATTCTTTGCCACAATGCTTCCTGTTGCTACAGTAGTTGATCATTCAAGGAAATGGATTCTGTGATGAATTCTATAAGTTTAGGATCATCCTTGTGCATCTCTTGCATCTCCTGCAACTGTTTTTCTTTCTCAACCAAACTATTCTGGTAGCTTATCTACATTCGTTGGAAGTCCTGTTGTAGTCTTTCAAGCTGTTTTTGTGCTTCGTTGTTGGAATTGGCTTGTTGCAACTGTTGTTGCAAAACTTGTATCTGGTCTTCCTTTTCTTTTAGCAGTTGTTGTACCTCATATGCTTTTTCAATGGTTGCAGAGGCATATGCTCCCGCGATCTGAGATAATTTGGTGAGATTCTTAGTGGGATCGATAGTAGGATCTTGCCATAGGACGTCTAATTGTTTTGCCCCATTAGAGAGCACATTTTCCAATTTCCTTTTCTTCCTTTGTCTTCTCGCTACTTCCTTGTGTTGTGGACTATAAAATACATCAAGAGGAGGAATCTCTTCTATCTTGAGGAGAAGTTCAGAGGATGGGGTGATGGGAACATATTCCATCTCTGAGACATTGCTAATTGTTCTTGTAATTATATCTTTTGTTGCATGTACATCACTTGCAGGTGTCTTTGTACTTGGTCCCTCTAGATTGATCAACTCATTGAAGGTCTCCCATTCTTTATCTAGTTCGGTTCTGTTTGTTGATGGCTGAACGATGAGAGGGGGAGGATCTATTTGTGGGGAGGTAAAAACCTGTTGTTGTGGGAGCTCTTTTGATTGGGCAGTATCCTTTATTGACCCCTCGCTTTTACCATGGTCACTTTCTGATCTCTTGGAATGTTCAAATGTTTCTTTTCTGGACTTAGATTTAGACCTGTCTGTGCTTGAACTTCTACTGAGACTGATACTCAGAGTTGGTTCCCTTTCGGGTTCCAAGCGTAGTTTTTCCAAGGGGATACTAGCTAATCTCCTTTCCCTGTATATCTTGAACTCTTGAAATTCTACTGGAGAGAATCGCATTTGGGCCGAATGCAGAATTTCTTCAAGTGTGTTTTTCTGTTGGAATATGTCATCAAAAAGATCATATTTTCCAGAAAACACCTTTATTTTGAGTGCAGTAGTGAAATTCTTAGCAATATCATGAGGGTCAAATGGTCTTGCTGGAAACTTGAATAATTGTAGACACGTTATGTTGTTTACTTCCGTGAATGCATGACCTACATCAAATAGTGAAAAGGCCCCACAGGCTACAAGAAATTGTGGCCAGATAGCCTTCTTTTTGTCCTTCAAATCTTTAGTCAAACCTCCTTCTCCGCAGGTTTGATAAGAAATTTCTCGTGCCATGAGTTTATCAGGGACATACAAGGGTAAGATGTGAGGGGAAGCGGTACTTCCAAATACTCTGACATATGTAAACAGTTCTTCTCCGAACCATCTCGCGATAGGGAGTATGTCTACGTCTGCTTCAGGAGAACATCTTGGAGGATCTTTATCATACAATATTTTGTATAGGGGTAGCATGACTCCATGATAGATCTTGTAGAGATACGGAGTGAGCTTAGAACCCCACAATTCTTTATGATAAATATGAATGGGTGAGGGGTCTTGAGTTGTCCATTTCCAACCCATCAAAGGAAACTTGGAAACATAACAGATCACGGCCATCACATACGTAGATAAGTAGAAAGGGGGGTAAATTCTTTGAGAAACAGTTCTTTTAGACCAGTAATTTTCAATGGCCGTGACTAAATTATCAGACAATATTTTAGCCCAATCCACGATAGTAGCATTCGTGGCGGTATCCAATAATGGTAGCCATTCAGATGAAAATTTGTTAATGTCTGGCATTCCAAAAAGTCTACAAAGCATGGCAGCAGCAAAGCAATACGAGGAGGTGAAAGAACTAGTACTATACATACCATGTTTATCCTTTTTTAGTGGTTCATCCCTTCTTGACCAGTCTTTGGTGCATTCTGCCAAGTCTTGGTTTTCTTTTGCAAACTTCTCCATGAACTGTTTGTTATAAGTCACCTGTGGCTCTGGTAAATGATACATGAGCCTCAAATCTTGTGAAGCGAATGAGCCAATGAGTCCTTGACCCTGAGTTTTAAACTATCTATTTCTGATGTCCGTGTTGTCTAGTATCCATTTAACCATGTCTGTGTATGGAAGAATTTTGGGCCTCGCCACTATCCTGTGTAAGAACAAACAAGCTAGCTCTGTAAGGGATGCCTCGGAGGAACTATTGGAGCCTGCAGTAGCTTCGACCTCCATTACTCTGGGATTCTCTTCCTCAAGTAGATTGTACATGGCTTCCCAGGTAGCAATACCAGTGTCTCGGTTGCAGGTGGTGTCTGTATACAAGGGCGCCATTTCTTTCTCTTCAAAGCTCGGGGCTTTGTATCGTTCTCTATTCTTCTTTCCTGTAATTTACAAGTGAAGTGAGAATAATGATAAGGAAAGGTGACGGGAAAGTTTTAAATGCTGAAGACATATAAAATACACCACCTTACGTGAAATGATTTTTCGATAAGCACGAAACCCTATTCCATTAATGACTGGCAACTAACTCATTAATTAGCATTAAAGAGCATAACCAAGTCTTGGTTTATGGAAAATACTTTTTTGAACCACAAGCCCAAAAGATCTCCGATGAAGTGATTTTTCGATTTGCTTCGCAATATCGCAAATCGAAACCTCGCAGAATTGCAACATCATGACATCGCAACATCGCAGAATCACAACATCGCTTGCTCGCTATATCGCATTTATCGCATTATTGCATTGTCGCTCTATCGCAAAATCGCGATATCGCAATATCGCAATATCGAAGAAACATGACATATGACAATTTTTTGTTAATCTGTTTTTTGTGAAATGCGATTTGCGATATGCGCCATTGTATATCGACGGTTTTAAGTCTTTGAGCATATGCAACCTTTGATGCATGCGATGCGACATATGTTTGTAGTCCCATATCGCGATCTTGCAATCTTAGAATTCGGCTTGCAAGGAGGTATCCATGATCCTTTTGCAATGCGATATTTCCTAAGGAATAATCTTATTTTATCATAGAACTTAGGATTTTTTGATTTTTTAAGGGTATTCTCCTAAGTTTTTTGACGGTAAGTTTTATTAGAAAAGGAAATACAAGCACTAATTCATTTTTTTTAATTTTTGACTAAGGGTCCCCACTTATTTAGTATTAGTAATAACACTAAATAAGAAGGGGGGTTGTTGCTGGCCACAACTGAACCATTAATGCTATATTGGCGGCATATTTTCAAGAATCTAGCCCATAAAGTTTGCCTTAAATGCCTGCCGCCCACTCCATTTGGCCTCAACCCAAGCAACAAATCATGAATAGTTACTTTAATGGTCACTTTCTGGCAGACCTGAGTGCTAGTGCAACTATCTTCGCATTGTCGCGGAGCCTGTGACACTTCTCTAGTTCGTGGAGTCCTGACATTGTGCAACTCCCGGGTAGTGTAGTTTATAGTCTCGCGCCTCCTTTCAGCCACTTGGAACGCTAAGACTCTACTACTTCCATATGGTCACATTGTCGGATTGTCAGTGTATGGCTTCAAGTGACTGCCATTCACCTTTCCTGGGAAGGGCTCCCCATTTAACTTGACCATCTGTACTGCGTTTTCATCGATAATATCCTTAATAAAATACAGCCCTAACCAGTGCATCCTGAACTTTTTGGGGAATTTATCAAACTTACTATCATACAACAAAACCAAATCATTTACCTTGAATGTGCGCAACTTGATGTGTTGGTCGTGCCATGCATTTTGACGCTGATTTTGGACCTACTGGTGAAATCCAACCAACAATCGTTCTTCTTCAAGCTCATTCAACTACGCGAGCTTCTCCTCTAGGGCTCCATGATCTGTCATACCTATGAGTGTTGCTATGCTTAGAGTAGGCACAATATATTCCATAGGCATTACTGCTTCCACTCCATAGACAAGCCAAAAAGGTTTCTATCCTGTCAGTTTCTTGCATGTCGTTCAATAAACCCATAACACTGCAGGTATGTGTAGGTCTGAAGCACTTTGCTGTGCATTTCATGCCTTGGTCAACACATTTTCAAGCACTTTGTTGAATGCCTCCATTGTCCCATTAGCCTGTGGGTGATAAGGTGTGCTCTTTTGATGACACACCTGAAATTCTTCTATTAGTGCGTTGATCATCTCATTCAAGAAGTGTGTACTGTGATCGTTCATAAAGATCTTCAAGCATCCAAATCACATCAGTACATGTTCAAATAGAAACTTTGTGGCAGTCATGCCCATGCAATCCTTCACTGGCTGCGCTTTTTCCCAACGAGTCAAATACTCCGTCACAGTGATAATATACCCCGCACTTGTCTTTCCTTGAGGTTTAATGGCTCCTACAAAATCTATTGCCCACTTTTCGAAAGGTTGCAATGCCATTTGTGGATTCAAAGGCATTTCATCCCTCTGTGGTGGCCTGCATATTCTTTGACATACATCACATGCCTTGCAATATTCTTTTGAATCCTGATGAAGGGTTGGCCACCACAACCCGATGCATATAATCTTCTACGCAGTTGCTCTTCCTACATAATGTGTTCCTGTGACACCCCCATGAGCATTTGCGAGGATGATGCTTCATTCAAATTCAGGTACATACCTTCACAATATTTCATCATTCCCCATCTTATATAGATGCCCAACAATGACAGAGAAATTTGCCACGCGCACCACTAATTCCTTATTTTGCTGGACAGAGTATCCTTCCAGTGCAGTTCCAGTTGTTAAAACGTGTATTATATCTTCAAAATGTCCATCTTCTACATGCACAACAAACAACGGTGCGTCAAGTAATCCTTCCTCCAAACTAGTAGGTTCCTCCCCTGTCTCGATGCGCGATAGGTGATTTGGTCCCACGTTCAATTGTCCAGGCTTCACAACAACTTCAAAATCGTATTCTTGGAACAATAAAATCCATCTGCACGTTTTCCACACCAACACAGGCTTATTGACCAGGTACTTTAGTGTGGAGTACATGTGCACTTGCTTAGGTTGGGGCTTTTCTTCATAGGCCTGTATCTATGTGCGCGGATCATTTTGTCCATCATACCTGTCTATCAGTCGCATCTTAGGCTTCCCAAATCATACTCACATCATTCTCCTACATTCGTGCCAATCATCAAATCTTCCTTTGTGTGTATCCCACCATCTTGTGGGCTTAGCATATAGCACCCAGCCTAAGGCCTGGAAGCATTGCTTTTCCAACACCTGCCTTTCAAGCACATCCAAGAAGGTATCTACCTTTAGACTATCATAAGTAGGCAGAATTATTTCTTCTGATGACACATAATGCAATGATTGGGTCATCATGTTTCAATTCAGCATAGTTACCTCGTGTAACCGATTCTGCCATCATTCTACTTCTTCGTCGGAATTTGAAGGGCAGGAACTCTTGCGCTCCCATGTAATCTGCCCATCTGCGATGGGATTCACCCAGTCTTGGTCCCGCATTGTTATATTGTAAATGCAATCTAGATCATCATCGCTCTCATAGTTGTGGACTGGTTCCGTATAGCACAACCCTTCAGTAGGATCCAGGGGTATTATTACACGCAATGATTTCCTCTAAAATATCATCTTCCGCTTCTTCAAATTAATTAACCTATTCATATCAATGGCCCAGTTAATTCCCAGGAGCGCAGGGTAGGGATTTCCATCATCAAAAATCTCTATTACTTCAAAATATGCCAGCGCACTCACTCTGTCAATATCCACAGTTACTCCCTCCAATCGCCCCATAGGTATGATTTTCTGTTGGTTTGCCATTCTCAGCTGAATTAGAGGCCATCGCAGCACAGGTCTTCCCATTCACTCCCATGTTTGTTTCGGTAGAACATTCGCATCTAATCCCAAATCTAGAATGACTTAATCCATCTCATATTCTTCGATCTACATGGTGAGTCTCATTTCACACCCCGTCCTTGTTTTATGTTTTCCAATCTTCCAGACTACGCGCATTTCTCCTGGCGCAGTCCCAGTGCATCTGTTGATGAGTTCATGTAACCCTTTCACAGCCTTTTTGTCGTGCAGTAACTTCATACAGGTTTCCAGGAATGTAATGAGCATAGATGGGTCCATCTCCAACTCAGGCTTACCTTTGCTTCCTAAAGTGGAGGCCTTAGTGAAGCTCTTCTTAGCTTCCATGAAGGTTTCCCGAGTGCGCTCCAAATCAAACTCAGCTTCTTTCATTGGGGCTTTGCGAACCCAGGTATTGTCTTCTGGTTGTTTCCCCTTGTCATCTCCTATCATAATTCCACTTCGGAGCACAATGTTTATGTTCAGATCTTCCTTGCACGGCTCAGACCTCATCATCTACAGGTTCTAAGTCGGGGGAGGTGGTAGCGCTCCTTTGTCACGTATCCTAGCTATCAATGTAGGACAATCTTCTGTCTCATGATCAAACAGCATGCAATACTTGCATGAAGGGCACGTTGGATTAGTGCAATCACGGGCATAGTGTCCTGGTCCTCCGCAATTGTAGTAAATCAATTGTCCTTGACCTCTACCAGGTCCTCCTCTGCCTCGGCCTCGTCCACACCCTTGAAATCTTATCCGCACCATCCCTGCATTTTGATCAAGGGGCTGCATTTTGGCCTGAACCCTGTAGGTGGGAGTTCTATCCATCATCAATTCATAGCTCCTGCAAGTATGCTCGTCATGTCCCACCGACCTACAAAATTTTCAAAACAACTATTGTGGAGTTTGTGTATACTTTTGTAACAAGTGGCAGTTATCTGTGACATGCTTGCCGGCTACTTGACAGATAATGCACCACAAAGCAGGCACCGCGTTAGGTCCTGCTTGAGCTTTCGGCCCCAGAGGTATTGGTTCTCCTCCTGCAAGGTAATTTGTAAAGACCGACAATTTTCTTTGTCATGGCCTTGACTTTTTCATTTCACGCACCATACTTCTTCGCGAACTTCTGGTTGAACTATTCTATCTTGCTTCAAGCTTTGCATCTCAAGGCACAATTTCTTCAGCTACACATGGATCTGCTGAATTCCTAGATTAGGATCTTGCATCGGGGTCTCATGTAATCTCATGGAAATCTCCAAGGCTTCTGCCTGAGTTGTTATCTTCTCCTATGACAACGCACTCCTTAGGTGTGGTAGTAGCGAAGCTACAAACCACTCGCGATGTTGTCCATCTGTCAAATTCATGTTGGCTTCGTGAATTTTACATCTCAGCCTCTGATCTAACTCCCAAGGTTTCTCACCTGGTAGCATCATGTTATCTTTGAATCCAATAATCGACTGTGCTTTAGGTTTAGGCCTACTAAATTCCCTATTCAGTGTTGCTTCGATGTCTTCTACTCTCACGTTCGAGTTATCGTTGGAGTACTTGATATACCAAGTCAGCACGCGGTCCTGCAGGGCGCTAACCAGTGTTGCTTTCTTTATATGGTCATTTCTAACACCTTGAGCTTCCCATACAGCCTTCACTACGAACCAAAATTGGTTTGGATCCTCATTTCCCAAGCCTTTGAAGAAAGGCAGCATCACTGTGTTCGCCATACTAAATCATGGTGGTGGTGGAGGTGGTACGGGTGAAATTGGAGGTGATGGAGGTGAAGCCGTTCGTGGTGTAGGCAGGGGTGGTATACGCAGAAATCCTTGTCTTATCAGATGAATAACACTTCACGGAGAGGCCTTCGTGAGCCCTTCTTCGTCCCCTCGTGGAGATGAAATAAAGGGGCTATTTTTTGGACCCTTATTTCCTTAATTCTTGTAAACCTTTCCACTTTGCGTAGCCCTAAACATCAAGGTAACTGCATAATCTGTTTTTCGTACAACAACATTTTAATCCAAGTATTCAAAGATTTTATGTACTTACCTCGTAGTCCTTTGAAAAAGCGTCGCTCTGCCTCGCTATAGCTAACTAAGGTGCCAACCGTGAACTCAGTAACAAATCCTCCTATAATACGATTGAGCCAATGATCAATGACACACGCGATCTTATCCTTTGATGCTTCCAATATTCACACTAGCTCTAGGGTCCACACAATAGGACTGTCAAGTTTCCACCTTCCTTGGCTATTTTCTAGCTTTGCGATCCACTTGTATAGCTCAGTGGGGAAGGACGCAAAAAGAATTTCATGGATATCCGTGTATAGGTAGCTATCTAACCACTATTCTTTTGACAGTTGTGGGTTTCTGTTTTCCTGCGCCGCGAAGTCGTGAATTATTTTGTCCAACCAACCTTTGTTTTCTTTCTTAGTTGGATTCTAATGATACGACATCACGCATCTCTATGCAGATTCCGGTCTTGGAAATAGAACCATTTCTTGGCTTGAGGGGGCCTGACCCAGGTTCAGCGTTAGTTAGCCAAACAAATCCCTACACTACCGGCCCTTTCGACATCAGCCCGTGGAGCACGGACTAAAGTCTCACCCAAAGCAGTATCCGGGGATGCTGGAACCAAGTTTCTACACCCTTGAGATGGATGTGATGTCGTTTTATCCTGACTATACCCGTTTGTGTGCATGTTTCTTATCCTTCTGCTCTATCCTTCAGTAGCTTCACGAAGTGTTACAATCGACTTTCGTGTAGCCCTAACCAGGGGCTGGAGTCCTTTCGTGCTACTAGGGCAGCGAACTATGTTATTTTCCAACCTAGGTTAGGTATCTTACTTATATTATTAATAGATATTAGTTAGCCTCACGAAAATAGATGTTCTTACTTGCGTTCACTTAACCAATACAACTATACACATTCGCGCATCATATAAGCATTAGAAGTGAAATTCATACCCGATATAATAGATGCATAAATAGGAAATAAATATACATAAATGATAGAAAATTTGTCTTTATTAATACTTCCAAATGATTACAGACTCGACTCACCCTGCACACTCAGTTGTAGATGTCCGTGCACTCAGCTGCAGACTACTAGGCCTCTACGCACTCAGCTGTAGAGCCTCTACCTATGCTATGACCCAAACTTAGACTTACACTTCAAAGATATCTCGCATACATCTTTTTTTTCTTAGACATTGTGTCCTTATCTACTTAGAGCTTCGTTCTATTTATACAATCCATATCTTCTATAGCCGACATTACATTATCAAAATAAGGGTATACAACCCTATGACTCTTTAACAACTACGCGCTCTACGCCCACAAAATGCGGAGTCTTTACATTGGAATTACAAAATTGAACCAAAATCTGGGCTCTAAGCCCCAAAACTACCCCTGGGGGATCCCACGACCAACACACCTTCATAGCTCTGAATAATCTTGTCCCATATATATTTTGTGGTATTCAGCTACATAACCTTCAAAAATTCTAATTCTGCCAAACTTCCTAAGAGATATTTAACTTCCTTTACATTGGTCTCATATTGTTTCTTCCTTGCATCATCTATGGGAATGGAGGATGGATGTGGATATCCTTCTTCGACTATTGCCCATACATCAGCTCCAAGTGACTGCAAATATTCTCTCATTATGAATTTCCAAATTACCAAGTTAGCTCCATTAAACAAAGGTGTCATGATATAAAATACTCCCTCTTGAATTCCCATCTTGATGGATCTCCCTTTAACCGATCAAATTTCTTCTGAGGGACCTACTCTAATACCAATTGTTGGGAAAAATACTTGGTTGGGGGGGGGGGGGTTTGAATCTATATTTTAAATTCAAACTTCCAATTTTTTATATTCTAAAAAATATACGCTGTTTTTTTTAAGGAAACCTACATATGTGTGATACTTCAGAGTAGGAAACCAATGTATATCCATTTTACTGATATTTTATGTATTCTACGAGATAATTATCTTCAATTAGTGCACCAGTAGATAATTAGTTTTGAGTATACAGTAAAGAACATAAAGAAATCACAGCAAACACATAGAACACCAATATTTTAGGTGGAAGCCCAATGTGGTAGAAAATCACTATTTCTACTATCTTTGTATTCTTTCTTATGATATAAAGGAAACATTACATTTTTACTGATGCAGAATATTGTCATTACATACACCCAACCTACAAAAGCCTATACTCTTCTATCATTTTCCAACACCGATTGGAAGGGAGCTACAACCCCATGAACTTGTTTACCGACTCCTACCAAAAGGGAACTACTACCCCCTTTATGAAGGCTGCAACCTTGAGCTCTTTGTGGACCACTTTTCATAATGTTTTAGACTGGATCCACATGTCAAGCAATCATCACACAACCTATAGGCCACCTTTCATAAAATTTTCAAACTGGACCCATGACAACCATAAATGCAAACAAATTGAAGCATTGAATTTAAGACAATGTCAGACTTGAAATCAACTGAAACTCTAAAGCATCAAATCACTAAATGTAGAATCCAACCAAAAATCAAAAACATCAAATTATGTATGGAACTGTACTAAATAAGACTCACATATCTATATCTATATATATATATATATATATATATATATATATATATATATATATATATATATATATATATATATATATATATATATATATATATATATATATATATTCCTTCTCTGTATAACACCTGCATACATATCTCATAATATTGAACATTGAATCATCAATCATTGAACCATAAATAGACCATTTCACTAGTTACAGATTATTGGACCAATCACAGATTTTTGAACCAATTACAGACCATATATCATACACTCAGTCAAAATTTTGTATCATTAAAACTATTCAATTCAACCAAGTCACCTCAGTCTTCAGTATGAAACATATATCATCATAATAGAGACATCGTCGACAAACAACAAAAAAAAACCAGAAAACATTAACTATAAAAAAAATCATCAGATCAAACCCTAATTTTTGTACGCGACTTCCAAAGGAATATTAGTGTACGTATGTGCTTACCATGGACAACATCGGCATATAGATCTACACATACTGAAAATTATTTTACAAAATATATACGCGACCCTACAAAGATGGATTTTTGTATGTATGCAATTATGCCTAAACAAACCAGTGTACAAAACTGAAAAAATTTCACTGCAAACACAATTTCACTTTCCACAACCTTTACTATCAATACTGTAGACTTATGAATAAATAATTTAGATCACAGTATCACATTTTCATCAATATTATTCATTTGAAGCAAGTAAATTAATCAATCATATATGTGAACGTATGTAAGATCTTCCATATATGAGTCTTCTCCTCGCTCCCTAGTGCACACCGATTTTAGATCAAATCATTCATAGACAACCCAATACTTGCACACACAATACCTTGATCTCCATCTCCTTATATTGCTTTAGCCTTAGCCAATACCTTAGGCCAATCGCTTCATAATGTCATTGGTATTCTTTGACGGGATCAAATAATCATTGTCACTTTCATTACTATTTGCTAATACCATGGTAAAGACTCCTATTATTCAAATTACCATGGCACGAATTTTGTATGTGACTTTTCTCATAGGACCTACTATGTATGTGACCCTTCTACATAGGATTCATGTATACTTTCCCAAACTTCATATTTAACATTCATTTGTCTCTGAACTGTCATTTCTCTGTTCATATAACCTCTAGCATCTATACTAGTCTTCCTAATCATAATGTTGAAATCTTTATTAAGTATGTTTCCATCAAGGACAACACATTAGCCATAATTCCAATATAAGCAAGAATCAACACTCATACAAAGTACAAGAAAATAGGCACAAAACTTATACAAAAATATTCACCTTGCACATCCAAAATTGGTCCATCTTCATCTTTGAGTCAAAGAAAGAGAAAAGATATTACAAGTGCAAAATTGATTCATGGTCAGCTATCAACTGGAAAAGATGCCAAAGAGACTCATTGGGCATTCATCATAGACAAAACACACATCGTTAAATTAGCCAAATCCAACTCAAACCTAGAAGCATTGAACAAGATATGAAGGTGGAAATTAAAAGCACTATGCTACCTGATTGCGTTAGTAATTGTTTAGCAGAAAATAAGAAAATAATGGAGCAAATTACTGAACAAGATTCTACTTTCGATGGTCATCTTGTCACTTTTCAAGAGGAAAATTATAACAAGGATAGTAAAAAATTCAAAATTTAAAAATTAAAGGTATATAGTAAAAAAATTATTGATAAAGTAGTAACCAATGTTGATGTGTCTAGAATTGCAACCAATTGACTCATGAGATTCCATCAACCTAATGGTAATGCAATTGTAGTGCCTATTGACCAACAAGAAGTAAAGAAATTGATATTGAAAGCAAGAATAAAAGAGATAGAAAATGTTATAAATTTGGGTCCTTTGTTGATGACTCCACTACCAATATGGACACTTCCATCAGCAATTTCCATTGCTAGCACATCCCACATACCTAATAAAGCGATGAAAATCCTTAATGCAGACAAATTTCATATTATCACTAAAATATTCCAAAGATTAGAAATCATTGAACATGAATGAAAAGAAACTTTTTATCTACTACATTTAGCACATTAAATCAACTCATTTGCTAATTTGGTTAAAACTAACGTTAACAAAGATAAGCATTTTGTTAACAATGACTTGCTTACTTTAGTCAAAGGCTTGAATTGTTATCTGAGTTGGAAAAGAAACAAGAGAACTCCCAAATGCTAATTGAATCAAGAAAATCAAAGATAGATGGTGTAAAAGAATCAGTACACTAGAAACATTATTTCTGAATGTGAAAGAATAAAATAGAAGAGGTGATGTGTTTCTGGAGGTGGTGCAAATTATTCAAGATCTAAATGGTCCATGTATTATACAAGATTATGAATTGACCATAAAAGATACGCTAATAGCCAAATTGGAAATGCTAAAAGAGTCGATAGAAAGAAATTTTGATGATATAACTAATTTTCCTACAAAAGAAATTAGCAAATGGCTAATTACCTTTGTTAATATTAATGAAGAGAAGTTTGTCTTAGCTACTCAACTACAAAAAGAGGCTATGGAGATCGAAAAGCAAATATTCAATCAACATGTTAAGCTAGAGATTACAATCGGTCCAATGAAATATTTATTTAAATATATGTTGAAGAGATTCATTCAAGACATCATGGATACGAAAGACAACTGATAATGAAACAATTATTGTATATTCTTTCACATATTGTAAGTGTCTTGTTGACAGTGTTGAACCCGCCAACATTTAGGGGATATCCCCGGTATGAAGTCCCAACTAGACATAACATCGTTTGGTGTAGGAGTCCCATTCGGTACGATGGCTCGGTTTCCAGTTACTTAGAGATTTTCCTTAGCTTTTTTTGTTCAACACATGAGAATGTAATGCTAGTATCTTCGAAGAGCAAGGTCAGTATGCCTAGTGATTGCGTAATGTAACTTTTGTCTAGGTTATCTTATTGCAAAGGGGGAGGGTAAAGTGAGCCTCTAAGTGGGAGGTAGTAGTACGACCCAAGAAGAGAAACACACGAACTCAAAAGGGTTTGTCTAGCATCGAGCGAAATAGTCCATAGGGGATGCGGTAGTCGTTAAAACTGAAGCAGAAGGGAAAAAAGGTACACCATCTAGCGGAGTAGTCCACATGGATGTGACGATCGTTATAACCAGTAAACAAAGAAGGTATGCCTAATATCCCATGGAGTAATCCATGAGGATGAGACAACATTAATAACCAATACAACACATTCCCAACAATGTAAGTACTAAAACAACTGAAGTAGTTCAACTATCTTAGTATGGGTGAAACAAACATGCATTACAAATACTAAAATAATAGTCTTACAAACATCTACAAAAAATGCACGAAAACGTGTTGGGCTTAACATGATTCTAAATTAAAAAAAAAAGTTTAAAAACATATATGTACACCATACATCACTAGTCCTAATAGTGGGACATTCTAATGCATCCTATCTGCTTTACATTTCTTCCTATCTATAACTTACAAGTGAAATAAGCCTTCTAATGAAGAAGATCATATTTTACCTTATTCTTTCTTACGCTTCTTTGTCTCAGGTTCTTTAACTTAGTAGAATAGTTTTCCTCCCTATCCCTCTTGCAATTAGAACAGTCTGTTCTATAGTGTCAAAAATTGTCACAATCATAGCATATTACTTTAGCCATGTTCTTCTTTTTCTTCTTGGGAGTACTGAACTTTCCAAATCTTTCCTTTTGTTTTGACACTAATTGTTTCCTTTTTTATGATCTTTTGTCACTTTCATTCTTCATCCTATCTCCTTCTGCCTTGCAGAGAGATTGTACCCTGATGAATGGGATAGCTTCTTCTTCCCTAGTGGCCATGAGGTTACCTTGTTCATTAGTTAATTCATTTAGAATAGTGGAGAGTATTTCGTTATTCGATACTTTGACTCACATATCCTTCATTTGTTCTTTTATTTGAGATTCTTTAGAGAGGCATGATGATATCCCTTCATCCTTTGATACTTTCAATTTATGAAGTTAAGATCTTTTCTACATTGCTTCTAGAGAAAGGTTCTTCCAGCTTTTCATATATTTCTTTAGATGTCTCTAGCTTTTCTACATAGGAAATAAGTGAATATTTGATGGAAACCTTGAGTATCGTTTGAGCCTTGAGATCCTTTTCCATATATTTAGATAATGCTAGTTCTTTGGATGGCTTGGAGACCTTCCCATGAACATGATCAATGACTTCATTTACTTTGAGGACAATGCCTATCCTTATTTTCCAAACAAGGAAGTTTGATACCCCAACCAGCTTTTGATCTTCCTTAAAACATGTAGTCATTTTCCTAGATTTTATTATAATAAGAAGTACTTGTGAAGATCAAACATTCAAATTTGATGATGTACTTGCTACTTCTTGCTTCAAATCTTTTGGTGAGGGAGAAATTCCTTTTGCTTCAAGAGAGAGGATTGACTTTTGATTCAATCTTCCTTAGATTTGAAGAGCTTCCACTTCCTTTGATGATGGGATGATATATGAAGTGTTTCTAGGGTTTCTACTTCCTTCTTAAAGATGATTCCTAGTGTGTCAACTTGCTTTGACTACCCATTCTTGTCTTCAACACTTGAGCTCCGATACCATGTTGAGAAATATAGGGCATTCAATGTTAACAATTTCTTTGCTTGATAATTGATTGTGATATGTTTTTACTTCTTAACTTATGATCTTTCTTTGTTGTCTTCTTAGTGTTTTCTTTTCATCAAGACAATTATCAATAAATAAATACATGACATAGTATATAAGCTTCTCTAGCTAGGGCAAAAGCCTCTCAACTCTTGAGAGGAAAACTCGATAAAATTGTTCGTCTAGATCTTCAATTGATAAGTACCAAGACCATGACATGAACCCTTGACTATAGTATCATCCGAAGAACCTTGTCACCCACCTTGATGTTCTGCCTCTTCCTTTATTTTCCTTTCCTCTTAGAGAAACTCGGTCTCTATCTCTTATACTGCACCTTCACAACTTCCTTAGAGAATCTTTGTCTCTAGGTCTTCTAGAGAGAACCTTGGTCTCTACTTTGATCACTTCGTAAAGTCTCTCTCTTGCTGCCCTAGAAGAATTTGATTGCCTTAACTTTGCACTGCCCAAAAGAATCTGCTGCCCAAACTTTGCACTTCCTAGAAGAATTTGCTGCCCAGACTTTGCACTGCCCAGAAGAATATGCTACCTAGACTTTGCACTACCCAGAAGAATATGTTACCCAAACTTCACACTTCCTAGAAGAACCTTCGCTATACCCAAAAGATGATGTCGCAGAAGAATCTTCACACTTCTCTTTTGCTGCTTCTTCTTCGCTCTCCTTTTAGCCCTCTTTCTTTTGCCTCTCTTCACACTTTTCCAGTGAATGTTTGTATGAATTGTGTGTCTCCAAATGAGACCGAGTAGGTCTATTATACCCTTCCTCACTGCCCTTTAGGCCGAATTGACAGCTGGTGATGAGGCTCATCAATAAGTAAATTATATGGACCTTAATGCCACTCTCTAGCTTATTAAAATAATTTTTCTCACATTTATTTACATATTTTATTATATTTTTCTTAGTGAGAAGGGGAAAGGTGAGATGTTATGTCATGTCGCCTAATGTGCATTAATTATAGGATTTGGAGCATTTTTTGGCTAATTTAAGCACATGAACTCGAAGTAGACAAGAAAGAGGGATTTTATGAAATTGGATCTCCCTCCTTATCCTTAATCACTCGAAGATTCCTCCACCAGATCTCATCAACTCAGAGTTACAAGCATCCAAGCCCATCGAGGTCATTGGCAACCAAGCCAGTGATAGTTGAAGACAAGTTAATCTTGAGTTTGGGAGCCAAGCCTCCCTAATTTTAAGGAATTTGTTGCTATATTTAGTTGTATAAATAAGAAGGCCTAGGGCTTCATTAGGATTTGACTTTTTATTATAGCCAAGAGGCAATTTTGAGCATAAGACATTGTGACTATTATTCTCATGTTATTTTCTACATTTTGGTGATAATGGAAAGGGTTTCTTTGATCCAGCACTGAGTTTGAATAATAGGGCCGAAGCACTTGGGTTAGGGTCCAACCTAAGCAAGAGAGGTTCCTCTTCTTTTTGTATATGTATGCTTAGACTATATTCATAGTTAGCTCCTGAAATTATTTCTATTCTATCCCATTTGCAAGTACTTGAATGACTGCTATTTTTCTCACATTAGTTGAAAAGGTAGATCAGTGGTACAATAGTAAAAGTGAATACTTTAGAAAATCTTGTGATAGTGGCCTCTTCCTCATCTCGCTCATGGGATCATAGTTTGAGGGCTCCACTCTCATGGCCCCAAAAACAGATTTGTCTCTTTAGATCATTGCATGGCTAGGGTTCTTGATTGAGTAGATTATTGTTTATCATTCCTTAGAGGCACCTGCAATTGTCATTTTGGTTTTTGAAGTTGTTGTAGTTTAGAGAGCATTGCATTTAACAGATTTCACCATTAGCCATCAATAATTATGTTTTTCCTAAATGCAACTCATATTTTCCATATGTCAATGAAGTTATGCATAAATGAAGGAAAGATTGTATGTTGTTGTAGGAGTTTTTGATTAGTAGGGAGAACTCATTTCACCAGCTTCATCCAAGTTGTCTTCAGCCATACTACCAAGTCTACAAACCCCTAATCTGAATTTCTATTTTTTAGCAAAGTGGAAATATCCCTTGAGAAAATCAAACCATATTGAAGAGTTGGGCTGAGCCTTGGGAAGTATACACCTCCTCTATGCCTTATCCCACCATCAGACACCTTTTCCACACTTTATTCCACCTCTTCTACCCTCCTATAACTTTTCTCTTGTTTCCTCTAGTAAACTAGGACATCCTGTAGTACTACATGAAACCCTGTAGCAACATGTTTTGTTGAAATTTTATGACTAAAAAAACGTTTCCTGCAATCCCAACCCGGTTTTAACTTCAACTTATCACTCTCATTCAGTTAAATGCCCTTTCCCATAAACATACATTAAACATATATAATTATGGAAATGAAATTTTCAAATTAAAACACATGGTACTGTCAACACATGCTGAAAATAAATATGGACATAACTAGACCAACAACACACATAAAAGTACACACAGATTTTTGGTCAACTTAGACCCAGGAAAAACCCCTTCAATCTTCTCTGGGGAAAACCTGTTAGAGAGCTCTTCAAATTTATTTATCTTTCAAGTTTAGGAAAAATACATTTGCAGACAAAAGAAAACAACAAAATACAACTTATATCTTCAGCCCAAAACTCCTCAAAAACCATGCCCACTTTACCTTGATTTTCATGCCCAGTTGTAGCTAAAAATATGTATTGTACGGATACGACTGAATGGATTTCCATACAGCGCTACAGACTATATGATTTTTTTTTTCAATTTTTTCTTCAAAAAACTCTCTCGAATGACATGCAACTCACATCATTCAATGTTGTTTGTATTTTACCTTTTGTTTTCTTCTATGCCTTGATTTCCATGCCCAGCTTTACCAAGAAATCACTCCTTCAACTTGCTGCAAAAAATTTCTCCTTCAGAACTTTTCTCCATCTCTAAGCGTCCTTTCTCCAATCTCCTCATGAAGAATGAATGTAGTCTCTCTTTTCTTTTCCCCCTTTTGTTTCCCTAAATGACTTTTGGGCAACCCTAAAATCTGATGGCTCATATTCATTTAGATCAAGGGATGAGAATATATGTGCATTTAATTCTCACTTTCTATTTTTTAACTTACCCATTAAATAAAGTACCCACGTTGTACTTTATGTCTAAAGTCACTTTTCACTTTATAATTTAACATTGAATTTACCACTTATAAAGTCACTTTCACTTTATAAAGTCACACTTAGGAAAATAGCTATTTTGGACATTTTTTGCTAGGTAGAGACTAACCCATGGGAAACCACTTGTCCAAGGTACATTAAAAATAAACACTCCCTATTACTAAGGAAAGTGTTGCTCACCACACCCATTTTTTCCCTGAAATGGACATGCTTGCCTCTTGGCAAGGACTTCATGAGAACATTGGCCACCTACTCATCTGTTGATACATATACTCTAGCTTCACTACTCCCTTCTAAACATAGTCTCTGATGAAATGATATTTGATGTCAATGTGTTTTGACCTGTCATGAAACATTGGATTCTCCGTGAGTTTAATGCAAATCTAATTATCACAGTGAATAACTATTGGTCTCAATTCCTGATCAAATATGCCATACAACAACTTTCGAAGCCAAATGGCCTCACAAATATCCTGAATAGCAGCCATATACTCAACCTCAAAAGAGCTCAGATCAACTTCCTTTTTCTTTCGACTGAACCACGACACAACTACCAAAAATATTGCGAAGAAGCACCCTGAAGTGCTTTTCTTGTCAAAAGCATAGCCTGCCCAATGTGAATCTGTGTAACCTGCCAACCTCACTACATCTCCCCACCTATAGTCTAGACCATAATTAACAATCCCCTGCACATATGTTAAAATTGGCAACCAGGGCAAAACTTCATGTGGGTCATCTTATTCATGGCTAATAATATTTTTATTAGATTCCTCTCGTCGAGAGGTGTAGGATTGATATAAAGATCATCCAATTCCGATAAGTATTCATGGAGATATGAATTTATTTTGATTATGGAATTATTATCAAGCCGACCTACAACTCATGTAGGCTCAGAAGCCCAACAGTCGCATCTATTCACCCACCAACGTTGTGTATAAATATAAGAGGACTTTTCCTCATTTAGACTCACTCATCTCATCACATCTCTCTCTCTCTACTGCGCAGATATGAGTCTCTTCTCTACTGCGCTGAAATGGGTCTCTCTCTCTCACACATGTGAACCCGGAAGCTGTTGAATTTGAAGCTGCAACTGCAGAAGTAAAGATTGACTTGCGTGGCCTAGAAGATCTCCTCTTTGGAACTGCGCTGTAGGTTCATCTGAATTTCCTTTGAAATCCGCAACTTTTGGTGGTGGAATGAAGTCAATCCGACGAATGGTTTGCAAGATATCGACTGTCCTAGTTTGAAGCCGGAAACTGCTGAAACTGAAGCTACAACTACAGAAGTAAAGATTGACTTGTGTGGCCTAGAATATTTCCTCATCTGAACTGTGCTGTAGGTTCATCTGAACCTTCTCTGGAAGCCGAAACTTTTGGTGGTGGAATGAAGTCAATCCGACTGTCGGTTTGTGAGATATCGTCTGCCCTAGTTTGATAATGAAGCCACTAATGCTGATGCTGCTGATCTAGGGTTTGCTACTGCTGATATGAATCAGATTTATTGTACTATTTCTCTCTACTGAATTATTGAAGATAAAAGAAGATTTGATCAAAGGGTTTCCCCACACATTGTGGGGTTTGTCCCTGGCTAGCCGCCACATCTTGTGTCTCTTATCTTGGCTTGTTTTCTGTCGATCGTTTAATGTTCTATCTACACTTTACTTTATGTACATGTGATTGCTAATCGGTGGAATATAATAAGAAAAAGAAGTAAACTATTATAAGCATAGAACATACCATAACTTAACAACATAGCGAAGAATGTGCTTTGCAACTACCCAGTGCACCTTCCTAGGCTCAACCATGCAATGGCTAAGTGTGTTCACCGCAAAGAATATGTCTGGCCTAGTGTTGATCAGATACATCAAGGAATCAATAAGCTATCTATACAATGTGGGATCCACCAAACTAGAATCTGAAGCATGAAGATTCTTCCAATTGGTGATCATAGTTGTAGACATGGGTCTACATTCTGCCAATTGAAATTTGCTCAACACATCCACAACATATTGCCCCTGCCCCAAAATGATATGCCCCTCCTCCTGCCACCCCTCAAGCACCAAAAAGTAATGCATCTGCCCAATGTCCTTCATCTCGAAGTCCATAGAAAGATCCACCTTGCAACCACTAATCAGTCTCTCTACCCCAGTAATGAACAAGTCATCAACATACAACACAAGAATGAGCAGATCATCCGCTACAACAATGTAGTATAGGTTCAGATCTCCATCACTCTTCGTGAAACCCATCTACTGAAAGTAAGTATCAAACCTTGAATACCAAACTCTTGGAGCTTGCTTAAGTCTGTAGAGTGTTCACCTCAATTGGAATACATGGGTCTCCCACCCAGGTACCTTAAAGCCCTGTGGCTTCTCAACATACACCTCCTCCTCTATAACTCCATTCAGAAATGTGATCTTCACATCCATCTAATGGATCTTCCAACCCATTTTTGCAACAATAGAAATAAGGGACTAGATAGAAGTGTATCGAGCTACGGAAGCGAAGGTCTCATCATAGTCAACTCCCTTTATCTATGAGAACCCTCTAACCACACACCTTGCCTTGAACTTCTCAATACATCTGCATCATGCTTGAGCTTATAAAACCACGTGGAAGTCACAACTGACATGCCCTCAGGCCTAGGCACCACTTCCCAGACATTGTTCTTAATGATAGAGGCATACTCCTCCACCATAGCCTCTCTCCATACTTCCTGGCTAGAAGCCTCCTCATAGCTAGTAGGTTCAGAGTCAACAATGATGGTATCCTTGGCTACATAACTGCAAAACCGCTGAGGTGGCACACTCTCCCTATTCACCCTCTTTAGAGGACCAATAGACTCTGATTCCTTCAAGGTGTCTTTAAGCCACTTGGGCATCCTCTTCCTTGAAGAAGCTTCCCTATAGGGAACCTCATCCTCTGCCCCCCAGTTTGGTGAACCTAAAGGTTTGCCAACAAAACCTGGTGTGCATGTACCAACACATGTCCTCGAAGAGCCTGTACTAGCACCTGTGTCTATGTCGGTTGAAGTGCCATGTGAACTTTGTACCAGTGGACTCCCTAAAGAAGTGCTCGGTGAACTCACCAATGGTGCCCCAGATGTCATTAAAACTTAAGTGCCTCCTATACCAGTCGATCCAGAACCTTGAGGTCTTGCTCCCTATACCTGACCTCCCTGTTGAGGAGAAGTCTGTGAGTTTCTCTCATCATACTACCATGATCTCTGATAGGCCCTCTCCTCCTTGAACTTCACATCCCTCCTAATCACCACTATCCATTTAGAAGGAATGAATATCTGATAAGCCTTTGAAGTCTCACTGTAACCCATAAATATACCCTTCTCTGCCATGGGTTCCAGCTTTGTCCTCTTCTCGTTGGGGATAGAAGAATATGTGAGACATCCAAAGATACGAGGATGTGCCACATGAGGGTTCTCTCTAGTGAAAGCCTCCTCCGGAGTCATATTCCCCAATACTCTGTGAGGACTCCTATTTTGAAGATAAACAACAGTGTTGTAGGCTTGAGCCCACAAAAGCAAAGGCGGACCCTGATGATGAATCATCACTCTAGCAGCCCAAACAATAACTATTTTCTTCCTCTTAGACACCCCATTCTACCTGGGTTTGTAAGGAACCATGAACTCTCTCTTAATGCCCACATGTGCATAGAAGTTAGAAAACCCACCATCGGTGTACTCACCACCACTGTCTAACCTCACAACATGAATCTTCCTACATGTCTGGTTTTCTGTAAGATATTTGGAATCTTTAAAGTGACTAAAGACGTCACCCTTGGTCTTTAGGACATATACCCAATTCCTCCTATATTATTCATAATTGAATATAACATAATACTCATAACCACCCAAAGAAACATGAGACATATGACCACTAAAATCAATGAATCAAGTCTAGTATACCTGTAGATATGTTTTGTCTCGCTTGGAGTGGGAACTTGCCCAAAGCACATCCGTTTCAGAACTCATAATGCTCGACACTGAAATTAGGAACTCTAGTAGTGATCTCCCTCAGTACTCTCGAAGCTCCATGGCACATATGCGGCATCCTCCGGTGCCATAACTCACACAAGTCTCCACTGCTAGAGGTACTAGTGTGAGTGCTACCAGATGTGCTACCCACCAATGCTCCTATCAACTGAAAATTGAACATGTATAGTTCCCCAAAGTAGACTCCAATTACTTTGGCCGAAGTGATGGAAGCTCCCCAGAGATGCATCAATACCTTCCCTCCTAAGAAAGTGACGTCAAACCCCTTCTCCTCCATAGAAGACACTAAAATCAAGTTCTTCTTCATCTCTGGAACATACGAAACATCCATGACCTTAAAAGGAGGCAAAGCCTCCCTCTTAAAGGTCACAATCCCCACACCAACAAACTCTCACAGTGCGGTCATCTCCTAGTACAATCTCAATATTTAATGACCTCTCTGCAAGCTCTGAAAATAACTCCTGTGCACCTATCATATGGTGGGAAGCCCCGCTATCTATGTACCACACATAGGATGATGTACTCCTACTGGATGTAGAAGTAATAAAATCAAAGTCCTTGTGAAACTGTGAAGAAAACTGCTCCACCTCTGTTGAAGCTGCAATACCCTTCTCCCCCTTTTTCTTCCTCTCATGACCTGTAGTAGCATAGTGTCCCATCTTCTGACATGCCCAACATTTGATCTTGGACATATCCATATATTTTTTCTTATTCTTCTCCTTTCCCTTAGCCCCATTTGATGAGGCCCCTTTCTTTGCCTTCCCTTCCAGTCTTTCCTCTATCCTTAAGAACATGGCCATGACTGCTGTCCAAAATTTACAAAACCAAGAAAATGGAGAAATGAAGCTTCCAGCACACCTTTTTGTCCCAAAACTTCAGTCTATGCGAAATTTCATCTTGTTGCCCCAAAATATCAGTTTGTCATCCAAAAATTCAGTTTGTTGTCCAAACCACTGTTTTTGGTCCAAACCACTATTTATTGTCCCAAACTACTATCTGTTGTTCAAACTAGAATTTTCAGCCTGTAACTCCAATACTATGTTGAAATTTGATGACAAAAAAAAAGTTTCCTGTAATCCCATCCTAGTTTTAATTTCACCTTATCACTCCCATTTAGTTAAATGCCCTTTCCCATAAACATACACTCAACATATAGAATTACCAAAATGAATTTTTTAGATTAAAATGCATGGGACTTTCAACACATGTTGAAAATAAATATGGACATAACCAGACCAATAACACACATAAAAGTACACACAAATTTTTGATCAACTTAGACCCAGGGAAAACCTGTTAGAGAGCTCTTCAAATCTATTTATCTTTCAAGTTTAGGAAAACTACATTTGCAAACAAAAAAAATAGAAAAATACAACTTATCTCTTTAGCCTAAAACTTCTTGAAAACTATGCCCACTTGAAGTTGAAAATATGTACTGTACGGATATGACTGTACGGACTGTACTGTAGGGGTTTTTTTTCCAAATTTTTATTTTTTTCCAAAAACTTCTCTCGAACGGAGTACAGCTCACAACATTCAATGTTGTTTGTACTGTACCTTCTATTGTCTTCTATGCCTTGATTTCCATGCCCATATTTGCCCAAAAATCACTCCTTCAGCTTGTTGCAACAAATTTCTCCTTTAGAACGTTTCTCCTACTCTCAGCCTCCTTTCTTCAATATACTCACGGAGAATGAATGCAGTCTCTCTTTTCTTTTCCCCCTTTTTTTCCCTAAATGAATTTTGGGAAACCCTAAGATCTAATGGCTCAAATTCATTTAGATCAAGGGATGAGAATAAATGTGCATTTAATTCTCACATTCTATTTTTTAACTCACCCATTAAATAAAGTACCCACATTATAATTTATGTCTAAAGTCACTTTTCACTTTATAATTTAACATCGAATTTTCCATTTATAAAGCCACTTTCACTTTATAAAGTCACACTTAGGAAAATAATTATTTTGGACATTTTTCCCTAGGTAGAGACTAACCCATGGGAAACCACTTGTCTAAGGTACATTAAAAATCAACATGTTTTAAGCCTGAATTAAGCAGAAATGATCATCTAAGCTTAGGTTAGGCTCCACTTGGCTTCCATACTCTCAACACCATTCTGTACCTGTTTCCCCATGCCTTTCTCCCCTGCAAAATATCATATTGGTTAAATTAGCGTTTACATTTATAACATTGAAAATAAAAAAGTCTCTTTTCAAAAATTTCTAGTTAATACATGCATACAACAGTCAGAGTAGTTTGAGGTTAATTTACATGCTTACTTAGTCTATCTAACTAGATGTTAGAATGCACAGTTAAATTAGGTCTCTTTTGCAAGTAATGTGTAAATGCTCAACTAGATAATACCATGTCACTTCATAGCACTCTCCCATTCAGAGTTTTCATTTCCTAAGATAGCCAACATTTCCTTTCTACATTATATATAGTTTTCCATTTGTTGTTTGTAGTAAGACTCATTTTAGTCAATAAAAGACTAGTTGGAAAAGCCCTAGTGATGTATCACCCTAGTTGAAAAGTGACAAGAGTAGACCATTGCATCTCTTGTGTATACAACACTGTCACCTCCAATTTTGTATGAACCCTGGGTTGAGGAATTAAAGTTTGGAAGCCCTAGAAGTTGTCATATCCTTGTTGTAATACTGGAGTTCATCACTTTTTGGCACCATTGCTAGGGAGGTGTCTAAGAAGATGTGATTTCTTCTTTCCTTTCCACTTAAAATTCAGTAAATAGATGTAATTCCTACTTTCCTTTTTATTTTGCATTCAAGATATAGTTTCAATATTTGCTTTCTTTCCATTCTGCAAGTAGTTCCATTTAGAAAATAGTTGAAAATCTTGTTTTCTTTCCGTTTTGCAAGTAGTTTTGAAGAAACCCTAAAAAAAATCCTTTAATGCCTCGTAGGAGTAGAGACACCTCAGGATTTTTTTTTCCAAATACACCCACCACATATAACAACCAACCTTCCCTCTCCTTCGTTGACTCTGAGCTAGAGGACCCATTAGGCAAACAACTAGAGATATTTGAAGAGCCTATTGGGGAAGAAGAAGATGAAACCATTCCACCAACCTACTCCATGGCTGAAAATAGAAATGGGATTGAAAATAGAACTAAGGGTGATTTTCCCATCAGAGAAACTAATGGATATGCTAGGATGAAAAACATAAAACCCTCTACCCTTCCTCACTTCCATGGCTTAACCTTAGAGGACCTAGATACTTTTTTGTTTGAATTTGTTGTCATATGTAGAACTTATGATTATACCTTTGATGACTAGAAGTTGAAATTGTTCCCATCCACCCTAAAAGATGTAGCCTTGCACTGGTTCATGGGTTTACTTGGGAACAACATCACTACTTGGGCTAAAATGCAACAAGCCTTTAACAATAAGTACAGGGATTATTGCAGGTCCAAAGATACCAAAGAAGAAATCTTTTGAATGAGCTTGGGACACGATGAGTCTTTGGAAGATTATGAAGAAAGGTTCCAACTCATCTACAAAAGGGACAGATTCATCGTCGATCCTAAATCACTCAAGGTAGTCCTTCTTAGAGGGATCAAGGAAGATCTCCTAGAAATCATAAACATGCTATTAAGAGGGGACATCTACTAGTTCTCCTATGATAATATTAAGAAAATTTTCAAAAATCATTCTAGGGTAGCCATAAATAAGGGTAGGGCTAGTTAATATTTGGTTGGTTCATCCTCCTCCAACACATCCATCAAAAGTGAAATTGGGAACATGTTGGAAGAATTCAAGAGTGAAATGTTGCATACCCTTGCTCTGCAAATTGACACCATGTAGATCAAGAGGAAGCAGGAGGAAGCATAAAGAGCCTTAGATGTCTTTTTCCCTAGATGCACCAGAAGGCACCCTAGAAATGAATGTCCACTACATCTAATAGAGATCTACTCGGTGTGTGAGGAGAAATACTCCATAGATAAGTTCCTTTCTCTGCTCGGATTAAAAGCTATGTATCAAGGAACTGAATTTGTGACTGAACAAATCTGCTATATCAACCAAAGACACCCTCAAGGAGCTCAACCATACCATCAAGGTATGCAAGGGGTGTCCTATTCATATTACAACCCTAACGAGAATGTATCCATCCCCCCTTGGTGTCCTCCTACTCATCCTTCATGGTCCACGCCTTCTCCCTAGTCTTTTGCACCTCAATACCATTCCCAACCTACCAATCAATCATTTCAGCCATATTCTCCCCCACAACCTCAATGGAATACACCATACCATGAGTGGAGGCCCCCATACAGCCAATCTCTAGCCTTACTACCTCCACCTCGATATCACCCACAACTCCTTCACCTTGCTCCACCTAAGCAACCTCAAATTCTTGCTTAACCAAATCTAATCATGAACAAGAAATAGGCACAACAGGTTTATAGTGTGGAAACATATTACCCTGTCTATGCTGTGGAAATTCAGTAAATCAACCTAAAGTCTGGAAGAGTGCTTCCTGATATTCAACCTCCATCTCTCCCTGAGGAGTTTGAAGAGGAAAAGGACGAGAGTGTTCCTCAAGCCAATCCACCTCCTTTTCGTGAGATATTAATCCATCGTATCTAGCATACCCCAGAAGAGACTAAACTTCTTTGTGAATTGAAAAAGTTGTGTGTTAAAATCTCGTTCCTCCAAGCTGTCAAGGATGTCCCCATCTACAACAAATGAATCAAGGAGAAATGCTTCAAACATGTAGGGAGGCGAAAGAAATACACCCCTACCATTAATGTCATTGGACAAATGTTTGACTTAATGTTGGGGCGAGTGATTTTCATGAAGTATCTAGATCCTGGAAGTCCTATGGTAGATGTAAACATTGATGGTACCATTGTCCCCCATACCTTGATCTATCCTGGGGCTGCCATCAATGTGATGACTAAGGAGACTATGCTTAAACTAAATCTCCAAGGATCATTAAGGAAGACCAAAATAGTCTTGCATCTTGCAGATAGATCCACAGTATCTCCCGAGGGAGTTGTTGAGGATGTGATGGTCTCCATTGATTCCTGGGAATACCCTACTGACTTATTAGTTATCCAACCTAATACCAAATTTAATGGTTATCCTCTCATCCTTGGAAGGCCATGGTTAGCCACTGTTGATGCTTACATAAGTTGCATGGCTGGGAATATGACCATTAAAAATGGGCATTTGTCCAAACAATTGGTCTTGTACCCTCCTGCTCAACCATCTCTAGAGCATGACTTACCTTTATGGTTAGAAGAGGAGGAGGAAGATGAAGTCTACTCTTCCTCAATATATACACTAGATGCTACTATAGGAGGGGGGTAACGTGATGAAGATGACCTGATTAAGGAAATCCTCCAGAATCAGCTCCCCAATACCATGTCTCTTGAGGAGTTAGTAAATAAAGTTGAAGATAACCTTTGGACTGATTTGTGCCTAGATGACTCAAGTCCTACTCATGTCAAGATGATAGAATTTGGTCCAGAAAGAACATTTAAAATCAACCCCTCTCCACACATCAAGAAAAGGAGTTATGTGACATGCTAAGAGAGAATTTAGATGCCTTTTCCTGGAGTTATAAGGAAATGAAGGGAATGCACCCTTCGGTGTGTTCTCACCACATTTACATCAAGGAAGGCTGCAAGCCAGTGCACTAACCTCAGAGGAGAATGAACCCAACTTTCAAAGATATAGTTAGAGAAGAACTACAGAAGTGGTTGGATGCAGGGTTCATTTACCCCATCTCAGATAGTGAGTGGGTGTCTCCTCTGGTTTTGGTCCCAAAGAAGAATGGGAAGTGGAGGATCTATGTGGACTACGAAGATCTAAACAAAGCCACAAAAAAATATCATTTCCCTCTAAATTTCATTGACCAAGTATTATACGGTCTTGTAGGAAAGAATTTCATCTCTTTCCTGGATGGATTAAGTGGTTACAATCAGATCCATATAAGCCCAAAGGACCACGATAAAACCACCTTCCCCTATCCTTGGGGTACCTTTTCTTATAGGATCCTTCCTTTTGTATTATGCAATGCCCTCGCCACTTTTCAAAGGGTAGTCCTGAGCATCTTTGCAGAGCTAGTCCATGACTCTATGGAAATTTATATGGATGATTTCACCCACTATGGGTGTGATTTCCTGGAGGCTCTCTCTAACTCGGGGAAAGTGTTAAACAAATGCATTGAAATGAAATTATCCCTTATTCTTGAGAAGTGTGAGTTCTTGATGAATGCATGGATTGTTCTAGGTCACTCAATATCCAAGGAAGGACTGGAAGTGGACCCAAATAAAATTTCTATCATAAATATGGTCCCTACTCCTTAGAAGAAAAGGGATGTTAAAAGTTTCTTGGGCTTAGCTAGATACTATAGGAGATTCATAAATAACTTTAGCAAAATAGCCTCACCTTTGTTTGGACTATTGGCTAAGGACATCGAATTTTTATGGTCAGAAAGCTGCTAAGAGGCCCTAGAAACCCTAAAGGACAAGTTGACTACTACACCTATACTATGAGGCCCAAATTGGGCTCTTCCTTTCCACATGCATGTTGATGCCTCTAACAAAGCTATAGGAGCATCTCTAGGATAGATAGATGAAAAGTTACCTTATGTCATTTACTTCATCAACAAAAATATGTCAAAGGCTAAATTGAACTATACTATGACTGAAAAATAGGTCCTATATGTTGTCCATTCCTTCAATAAATCTAGCCATTACTGTTAGGATATTCTGACAAATAGGAAATAATTAAGTATAACTTGGTCTAGTGTATAGTTAGGTAAATTGTGTTTCTTTAGTATGTATTTTTTGTAACTTACAATCTGATGGTCATGATATGTTCTAGACATGAAGTGATATGATGGTTCATTCTCTCCTCGACATTATTGACACTTGATCTATGGCTTAACACCTGTTTGGTCCATGATCTTTATTTAAAGAGCATGGAGTGTCATTTGACAGTTTACCATTTATGAGAGAATCTTATGTACATTTTCTTTCTTTAACATTAATAAATTGCATGAATTGGCTACGTTGGCCCAGGTCATTGATTATTTCCCTCTTTTATGGTTTTAACCATGTCAAGAATAATGGTGTACTGATCTCTGATATGTTTGTGAGCGGTGTCCTTTGATGTTCAATCTAAGGAGCTTACCCTATAAATTACTACGTGGTATCATAGCTATTCGAGGGCCACATCCATTTTTGATCTAAATCTGAAGCCAGTACAATTGCATCTGACTGTTGTTTACTAGATCTATTTCTTTTTACTGCTTTTGGGATGAGAGGACTGCTCTATTGTGTTAGTAGAATCTGTTCAAGTGAGTAACCCCTTTGATTTCACGCGAAAAGGTTTTTGGTAGACCTACTTATGTAATTTTTAAGATCTGGAGGTATACAGTCTTTATTTGCAGTTATAGTTATTTATCTCTCTATTTATTTTGGTTTATAGTCATCTAAATTGGATTTTATTACCAGATCTATACCTTTAATTTCTGTGTATTCTCTTTGCCCCGTGGCTCTGTGCAATCTGGGAAAACTAGAAACAGAAAGAATGGATTTTTCTCATGCATATGTTCTTTTCCACTGTGCCTTAGTGTGACCTCAGAAAATCAGAAACATTGAGGAAAACATATAGTTCTCCACCAAATCTAACTTTAAACTGTAAGGCTCGGATAATTTTGCTAGTTCGTTTGGTTCGTGTGATGTTTTTTTTGTTTTGTAGGCAGAAATAGGTTTTTGAAGTAAACACGCTCCCCAAAGCTTCAATGAGAAAAAAAAAAAGGACCTTCCTCCTTTATAAAAATTACTAACCTTTTAAACTAGCTCATTTGGTCTAAAGTTACTTTATGAAAATAGAGGTCTTGGGTTCAAGTCTTTCCTTTTGTTGAGTTAATTTTTCAAAAAAACACATGTAACTTATGTTTTAAAGTTACTTTATTTAAAAGTGTTCTCATCCATTATAAAAAGTGAGTCACTTAAAATTATAAAGTCACTTTAACTTTTATTTAAGTTACAAATTAGTGGATAGTTCATAAAGTACTATTGTAAAAGTGACTTTCACTTATTTATAAAAGTGGGTCACATAAAGTAATATTTTTTTAAAGTGAGCTAATTAGATAAAATTTGGAAAGGGGTGATTTTTTTAAAATCTAACATTATCATCAACTTCTCAACATTCACGTGGTTCGTTGGCATCTTCAACAATGTTTCTTCAAAAATCCATAACTTCTTCATCTGAAAGCTGTTTTCAAAGCTATTTTTTTAATCGGCCTAATTTTTCAAGATCCTTCCATTAGAACACTTAGTTTCAACATATAAAACTTTATCTTATTTTAAAATGGAAAGTCCATGCCTAGTTATTCTTGACAGTACCAACTACTTCCAATGGCTATCCTACATGGTGGATTTACTTAGAAGTAAAGGTCTTTATAGAATAGCCTCAAGCCAAGAGTCTAAACCTCAAGATGATGATAAGTAAGCCAAATGGGAAAATAAGAAAGATCAAGCATGTGGGTTGATAGGGATGTCTATGTCTCCAAACCTTAGATTCCATATCACAGAAATTGATACCCCTAATGAAGCAATGAAAAACTCAATAATTTTGTTGGAATTAAAAATGAAATTAGAGCGCATCAACTCGAAAATGAGTTGCTTACGTTGGACCCCAATAATTTTTCTTCCATTTAATATTTTTTGTCCAAGTTCAAGACCCTTAGACTTCTCTTGGAAGGTGTTAAGGTTAAGAAAGAACATGGTAGCCTTATCTATTCCATTCTTACTAAGTTAGGACCAACCTACCCTCTGTTTGTTTCCACCTTCCGTTCTACTAGTGAAGCATTTTTTCTCGAAGACAAGACTACAAGTCCCTCTCTTTTGATGTATTTTTTGATTCTTTAATAAGAGAGCAAGAAAAACTCTTACATCTTGGTCTTCTTAATACTGGAAACTCTTCTAAGAAAGTATTAGTAGCCCAACAACAACCAAGTTCAAGGAATCCTAAGAAGTAGCATCCTAAAAATAATGGTCCTAATATGAATAAGGGTCCTAAGAAGTTTCAGTCTCACAATGGAAAATTAACTCAACAAAATGATAAGGCAACTAAAAACAAATGGAAGAAGACTGATAGACATTGCAACTTTTGTGATCATGATGGCCACTTAGAATCCAAACGATTTAAGAAGATGGAAGCCTTGGAAGAAACAATGAAGAAGCATAACATCCATTTGGATCACTCTTCAACTTCAAATTCATCTTCAGGAATAACACTTTCTGCATGTGGTTGTCAAGCATCTCGGTCTAGTTATGCACTAAATGTATTTTATTCTTCTCATTCTCATGAGTGGCTCATTGATTCTAGAGCTTCTTATCACATGGCAAAAAACAAAGCCATGTTTTCTTCTTTAAATGATTGTAACATTAAAAATATATATGTTTATGATGATAGATGTCTTAGCGTTGTAGGGACTGGAACTGTTCATCTAGAAAATGGTCAATTTAATGATGTATTATGTGTTCCTATCTTATCCTACAACCTTCTATCTATATATCATATAACTCATTCAGGTGAAGGTAAAACTGTTGAATGTTCACCTCATGATGTTGTAATTAAGGACCTAAGAGATCCTAGACATATTTTAGCTACTGGCACTGCTAATGATTCTACAAGGTTGTATAATTTTAACAAATTTGGGGCATGAAATCTTCCCTTGGTATTTGTTGCTCATAATGATGTACTTTTTGCTCATAATGATGAAGTGAGCAAACTTTTGCATAAGTGATTTGGTCACTTAAACTATCGCTCCCTTCAAAATCTATGTAAAGAAAATATGGTGACAAGCCTTCCTATGGTATCTTGCAGAGATGGTGTTTGTTCCGGATGGGTACTAGGAAAACACCATCGATATAGTTTTATAAAATGTGCCTCTTGGCATGCCTCAACTCCTTTATAGCTTGTGCATAATGATTTATGTGCTCCACTTCCATTTGTTTCACTCTCTAGCTACAAGTATTTCTTAACTTTCATTGATGATTTCTCCAGACACACTTGGGTATACTTCTTAAAACTAAAGAGTGAAGACTTTAACATGTTCTTGGTCTTTAAGGCCTTTGTTGAGAAAAAATATGGACATCAAATTTTTAAGCCAAGATCTGATAATGGCATAGAATATGTTAACAACCAATTCAACAACTTTTGCATTGAGCATGGAATTCAATTGCAACATATTGTTCCATATACTCCACAACAAAATAGTGTAGTCGAAAGGAAGAATCACACCTTAAAGGAAATGGCTAATTGTATGCTTCAATCTAAAGGAATTAGTCATAATTTTTGGGCAGAAACAATTAATTGTGAAAAATACATAGCAAATCACACTCCTACTAAGATTTTAAAGAATACCACTCCAGAAGAAGCATGGATCTCAATTAAACCAGATGTAAGTCACTTTCGTGTTTTTGGAAGTGAAGCGTGGGCCCATATTCCAAATGAGAAACATAAAGCCTTACAACCTAAGAGTGAAAAATGTAATTTTTTGGATATTCTAAGGATGTCAAAGGATATAGACTTATTCAACCTAAATCCAAAAATGTTATCATTAGAAGAGATGTAAAGTTTGCTGAAAATATAATGGCCTACGAGACTAGTTCAGCGGATGTGCCACTTCTCTCTATCCCTTCTACTTCTGAAAATGGAAATCCTTTTCCACGTTTTTGGGATCCTCCTTTAGCTCCTCAGCTTCCAAAATGGGCCCATGCTACTCAGGATGCAACAGGTGCTCTTGCAGGTGATCCTACATATTAGTGTCGTACATGTTCTTAGTTCGATAGAACCTCTTCTTTACTGTTTCAAGCTTCAATGAATTATGATCCCGAAACCTTTGCAAAAGCTTCAGGCCATTCAGATTGGGACACAACTATGAATGAAGAATATCTTTCATTATTGGAAAATTATACATGGGACCTTGCTCCTCTTCCAAAGGGACGAAAACATGTTAGATGCAAATGGGTTTACATAACCAAGTTTGGACCAGATGGAAAAGTTGATAAACATAAAGCTCGTCTTGTTGCTAAGGTTTGTTCACAAGTTGAAGGCATTAACTATATTGAAACCTTCTCCCCTATTGTTAAAATGAATTATATCCACCTTGTTATTTCCTTTGCTACCTCTTTCAAATGGGAAGTCCATCAGATGGATGTTAAATCTACCTTCTTGCATGGGTACTTACATGAAGAAATATATATGGAACAACCTCCTGGATTTATACAAAAAGACTCTAGCCTGGTATGTCGGCTTAAGAAATCCCTTTATGGTCTCAAGCAATTCCCTCGGGCTTGGTATGCCAAAATGGATAGCTTTCTTTTCGATATTGTCTTTTCTAGGTATCATTCTAACAACACTGTCTACACCAAGAAATTGGGTAAGAATCTTATCATTATTTTTCTTTATGTTGATGATATTATCCTTACTGGTAGTGACCCCAACCTTATAAACCATGTAAAGTCTAGCCTTAAAAAGCATTTTGAAATGACATACTTAGGACACTTGCATTATTTTCTTGGTCTTCAAGTCTTGCAATCCAAAGAAGGTATTTCCCTTCCCCAGTCCAAGTATGTATGTGATCTTCTACGCCACTTTCGCATGGAAGACTATAAGCCAACCCCTTCTCCCTTTTAGTCTGGAGCCAAAATTTCAGTCACGTGTAATTCCCCTGAAGTTGATACTACCTTATATCGTTAGCTTGTTGGAAGACTTTTATATCTGACCCATACCCGTCCTGACCTTTCCTTTGTTGTTGGCCTTGTTGCTCGGTTTATTCAAAACCCACATGAAAGTCATTGGAAAGAAGCTAAAAGAGTACTTCATTATGTTTGAGGTATAGTTTATTTTGAGATTCATTATAGTGTAGAATCATCTCCTCTATTGGTTGGTTTCATTGATTCTGATTGGACTGATGACCATAATGATCAGAAGTGTACTGTAGGTTATGTCTTCACTCTTGGTTCTGGATCTATTACATGGGCTTGCAAGAAACAAAGTGCCATTTCTATTTATTTCGTAGAAGCAGAGTGTCATGGCACCATTTAAGCTAGTAAGGAAGCTTTGTCACTTCATTAGATCTTGTCAAAGTTTGGTTTTCAGCAGCAGCATCCAACTACAATTTGGTGTGATAATCAAGGTGTCATTCAACTATGCAAAGATGCAGTGCAAAATCAGCGCATCAAACACATTGAAATACACATACATTTTATCAAAAAGTTGATTCATGACTACGTTATTGAAGTGCAATATTGTTCAA